>LPNX010681413.1:52139-63203 GCA_001517045.1 Pseudotsuga menziesii | reverse complement strand
AATACAATTCATAACAATGTGGTTGTAAGGCCATTCAATGTGATCCATAATCATTTATAAACAAACTCCAAGGTCTTAACAGACATACCTCTAAGTGTGGAAAGATGGTTTTTCAAAGGTTACTTCGAAAAACTTAAAAGGAAACCCACAATACACAATCCACAACTGTGGAAGGATAAATGCAGAATGTTAATTCGAAAAAGTTGAAAGGCATCACGAAATCCACAATCCACAATTACTGAAGGATAACGACGAAAGGCTATTTCAAAAAGTTGAAAGGCAAAGCTTAATCCACAACCCATAATTAAAGAGTTTAATGATGTGTGTGTTTGTGTGTGTATGGATTTTGGAGGTGTGTGACCAAAAGATTGGAATTGAAAAACTATTTCTAATATTGTAAAAACTTTAAAGTAATTTAATACATAAGTATTTCAATGATAAATTTTAATATTTTTCCCCAAAAAATTGTCATTTAAAAAAAATTATATAGTTATAAAATTTATATAAATATAATAAGAATCAATAACATGTAATAAAATAAATACTAAAATAAAAATTAATATCTTTATTTAAATGGCCACCATAATAAAAAAAAAATTGATATTTTTTGACAAAAAAAAAATTGTCTTGTTAGTCCCTTGAAACCAAAACCAAACCAAAGATAACATCAAAATTACATTAGTCTTCATAAAAATATCAAGCTTATAAACAACCCTCCTAACAAATAAAGTTTTTATCATTGAAAAAAATATTGTATTTTTACTGGGAATCGGTAACTATTATGGTGGGTCCACACAGTCAGCATTGATGGGGCCACCTCTTTTACAACATTCTATTTTGTGGGTCCACACAGCCCGCAAGTATGGGGCCACCTCGTTCACAACATTCCTTGACTTACATGGCACTTGCTAGTCAATGGAGGGCCACCTTCTTTACAACATTCCTTGATTTACACGGCACTTGCTAGTCAATTTACATCCGTGCACGCTTTTTGAAAAATATATTTTATTAACCATTTATTATTCAAATTCTTTATTTTATTTAACATTTAGAAACATTGTATCATTTAAAACCAATATATTTTACTAAGCATTTATTATTCAAATTTTGTATTTTATTAAACATTTAATAACATTGTATCATTTAAAACCATCTTTTATTAACAAGAAATGAAATTTAACCAAAATACAACTCTCATTTCAAGACTTACCTAATAAATTATTTAGGGATATCCATAATTTCACAAATTTCAAAAGAGACTTATCTAGTCATTTAGAATCCCACAATTTTTATAACACGCATCTTTCCAAGATGGGACAAATCTAGGGTTTTAAGAATCATTCACGTTTTGCCTGATATTAGGTATCGAAATAAGTTACCAAACAAATTTTATTTTGACTTTAAATTTCGGAAGATTGGGGTTGGAGCTACTAGTCAAATCAATAAACTGGGGAAGATTCGGGTTAAAGCCAATAATCAAATCGATATTTCAAATTAATTTGGACAATGGCTCTGAGCAGTCAAATCTTAGGGCTCGTAACTCAAAGTTTATTAATGACAATGCCTCCACGTTGATTCGAGACGCGAGACAGAGAATGTTACACTGATAAAGAGGAAGATATCGTATAAGCATACAAACAAACCCCGCAAAATATTTAGTGTTACAACGTATAAAAACCTACATTATTGGTATACGAGGAAGGAAATAAGTGGAAGATTATTACAAGACAGGTTGGTAATTGCATTCACCTCAGATAATAATGTGTCACGAGACACGATCCTCTGCCTTCTTTTGGGCCTGGTTTTCTTTTCCCCATTCTAAGTCAACGACAAGTCGACAACTCACTGCATGGTGATCTCCATTTACAGCTCAAATCTGGTGCATGTAACTTCTCAGTTGTTTCTCCCAATCTTGGAAGTTGAAGTTATTTTCTGCAATCCGATCCCTTCCGTTCTCTCCTGTTTAATACCACCACTAGGGCATGCAATTCTCTCAATCAACATCTACACATCGCTTTCTTCTCAAGAAAGTTCAAGAAAAAGCTCAAGAAAGCAGAGAAATGGCAGAAGGCCAATCTAGTCATTCAAGCAATAACTGGAATTCGACGAATGAACAAATAGCTTTATTGGAAGCGACATACAGTCAAGGGATCCGCATTCCCAGCCGCGATCAAATAGATCAAATCGCTAGTCGACTGCGAGTGTATGGCAACATTGAAGGGAAGAATGTGTTTTACTGGTTTCAAAACCGTAAAGCTCGCGAGAAACAGCGACAGAAACAAGAGAGAATGGCATCCATCAATCCCTTTCAAGAACCTTCCTTGGCAAGAAAATCACGCAAAAATAGTAAGAAGCTCTACGATATCTGCTTCAATCTTCGAAATAAAATCACGAACATTTAATTTCACTATAACTAAAGCTAGTAGTTTGCTATTTCCTCGTTAGTTTATTATTGCAATGCATTTGTGTTTTGCTGCTCCTCTAATTGCTTCAACTATTTTATTGCAATTAAGGATAGATACTGATATCTGCTAAATGGCTCCAAACTTCATAAGATTTAGTTTTTTTTATCAATGATTTCACTCTCTAGATTGAGATTGCAATTGATTTATTAAATGATCACTTTATACATATATCAGAAATACCCACAATAGCAGCAGCCAACTGCAATAAACTCTAAAGACTTAAAAGTACTTAGAGTTTTCCCACCCATCATCAAATTAAGTAATGATCCTTATTTAGAATAAGAACCTTACCACATCCACATAAGTTATTGGAAGAGGCACTGGAAAAAAGAAAAAATGTGATAAGAAATATAAATCTGGAGCATACAAAACCTTTGAGTTTTTAGCTTGCTTCAATTATACAAAACCTTTGACTTCTTAATTTCTTTTCATTTTATGTAGTCTTATATTTTTTTAAATACAAAACATGACTTTTGGAGAAATGTTTCCAAAGATTACCTTATTCTTGATGTTCCAAATTGACCAAAAGATAAAAATTGAAAAAAGTTTATAAAAAACTAATACTTGAAACTATAGTCTAAAAGTTTCATCCAAAGAAGCATCCCCAAGAAAAGCTGAAACATAACAATTAACAATTCTTTCAAAAAAGTCCAAACCTAAAACCTTAATTATGAAAATAACCTCTACAAAAATATGGACAACCAATCAATATCTTGTTTATACAAAATACAAAAGATGGAACCTCCTACCCTTTCTTTATAATATTTTGAGAGGTTAAAAGGTTGTTTTTCAAAGACAATCACCAAAAACATTTTAATTTTTTTCTAGATAATACTCCAAAGCTTTCCATATACCCAATTGATATCATTCTTGTTCCAATTAAGTAATTTGCCGTACCTTCGGAAATAGTTGGTATTGGCATATTTTCAAGCTTTCTCCCTTATTAATTTTAATATTGGGAATTCAAAGAATATTTTATATTTTATATTTTTGAGATATAGAAGTAAATATTGAATTTTTTATTTATTAGTATTAAAATGAAACATGAGTTTATGTTGCCAAATTTATGTGGTGGTTAGTTTTGGACGGGACGCAATATCAAATGTGGAGAGTGTGAGAACTAAGGCATTAATATGAGAGACTTCAAGATAAAAATAAGACATGGTGTGCTTGTGTGGGAAAACTAGGGTTTAATTGGTAAAGAAAATAAGATTGCGAGATAAACCAGAAAAAGTCAAAGGTTAACTTAAGAATTTTAATAAAAAAGTTTTAAAATTTTTAATGTTATTTTATAAAAATCTTTATATAGTTAATAAAGTTGTTAATAATAATATAATTTTAACTTTTAACTTTTAATTTTAGTTTTAACCCTAATTTAACTATAATTTTAATTTTAACTTTAATTTAATTTTATTAAATTTAAGATATTTATAATTATAATTTTAAATTTTAAATTTAAGTTAACTATAATTTTAATTTTAACTTTACTTTTACTTTTATTAAATTTAAGATATTTATAATTTTAATTTTAATTTTTTAAAATTTAGATTGTTATTTTATAAAAAAAAATTATATTATTATTGAAAATTTTAAATTATAATTTTATTGTTAATTATAATATTATGGTTAATTTTAATTGTAATGTTTATTTAACTTTAATTTTAATTTAATTTAATTTTTAAAATTTATTTTAATTTTCATCTTAAATATAAATTAAGATTGTTATTTTTAAAGATCTTTATATTGTTCTTAAAATGTTTTAATTATAATTTAATGTTAATTTAATTTTAAATATAATTTATTTTTTTTAAATATAATTTAATTTTTTTTTAAATATAATTTAATTTTAAAATTTAAAATTTTAATTTTTAAAAATTTTAAGATAGGTATGAGGGCCTTGAAATGAGTGGTCTTGTATATATATATTTTTAATGTTAAAAGTTTTTATCTTTCTATTTTTTAAATTTAATTAATAAAAATATTATAAATTAATTAAATAAAAAATTGCAATAAATATAAATAAGATATAAATTCTTTAATAGAACTTTTCATTACTTTTAATATAAAAAAATAATGTTGTAAATAATTTTTAATTATTTCTAATGTAAAATAATGATTGTCTAAATATTTGATTGGAGTAGTCTAGAAATTCTAAAATTTTAACTTTTTTTGGGTATATTTTGCCAATTATAGTGACTGAAAGAGGTATTAATAACTGAGTAGTAATTGTAAATATTTGTCAATACCAAAGTTTTAATATAGTTTGATTTTAATCCTAATATCTTGAATTTTTACATAACACTTCTTGGCATACGCGTATTGATTATGGTGTTACGTTGATGTTTTATTTTGTTATATTGGGTCTAGGACCCCACTGCATATGAACATGATGATTTGTTTGAATATTGAGCGTAAACTAGTTACACATGTTTTATGTTTGGTTTTATGTGTTTGGCGTGGACCCTGAAGCACATGATTGATGAGATGGTTTGTGTTGAGTGAGGAACTCCTAACCACATGAGTATTTGAATGTTAGTGTTGAGTAAGAAGCTCTCAAGCACATGAGTGTTTTGTTGCGTTGAGCAAGGAGCTATGGAACACATGAATTATTCAAACCTTTATGCTGAGCAGGAAACTATGAAGCACATGAAAATATAATTAAAAGTGTTGGGCATAAACCCTTGCACCTTCCAAGTTGATGTTGAGCATAACCTCTGGAACATTAGATCCTTGGCCACTATATCCCTACGTGTATCCTACAAGTACATCCTAGCATCAGTGTTGAGCAAGGAGCTCTTGAATCACACTAGGTTTGTAACTCCCTATTTTTAGCATTGAGTATGGGCTATGGATAAGCGCTAGGAGTTACTGAAAAAAAATTAATTATCTTGAGTGAAAAATGACTCAAGTAAAATACAGATCTCATCTAACTTATTTATAAGTAATCAAATGAAATTTCAAATTTATGTATCTCATCAAGTACTAAAGAAACACCATGTTATACGAGGGAATCAAACATGCAAATAGGTTTAGAGTTGCTTACCCTAGTAGACCTAACCACCTACATGACATGTTTAATAAAGAAGGTGTCCCAAGTTTAGGGATCATATTATATGATACCTAAAGACAACTCTTGACAAATAATACATGAGTATATATTTTATACATGACATGTATCAAGAGTAAGCATTGTAATAATATTAATAGTATAAGAATTAAAGAAATGATCCATCCATTATTATTATTATTATTTAAAAATAATTAAATAATATAATAACTACAAGAGTCCAAATATGAACTAGTTAAAAGTTCCTAAGTTAAAAATTAAAAGTGCCTAAATTAAATAAAAGGGTTAAATCAAGAAATCAAATGATTATTGGTTTAACTACCCCTTTGACTGAAAAGTATAACTATAAAGACCCAAGCAAAAGAGAGGCTTGGGAATCTTCCATCTTTTTGGCGATTCATTATTTTTCCTCATTATTCTCAAGATAGTTCTTGAAGAACATTTTCCTAAGAGGAAAAAGGAGAACTGATTGAAACCTGATATCCGAGTTAGGGAAGCCTTACCTTAGGGGCTCTAAGCTACTTGCATGTTGGAACCAGCTTGGGGGGATCCGAGTGAAAACCAAGAATGGTTCACGGTCATCGCTGGGTGGAACATTGTAGTTTCCAAGTGATTTTGTTATCTATATAGAGGTCAGATATCTCCCTCAATTTGTTAATGCTTTTTAATTGAGTGCACACATTTTATTCCATTGAAATAGCACCACCTTGCAGGTATGAGGTTCTTGATTTTATCCCTTCATTGTCTAGTACATTTTTTGGCTAATTATTTAAGGATGTTGTTCCATTGTTTACTTCTCACAGTTATTTTTTGTTCTATAACTTAAGGGTTTATGATTTACTTCTAAATCTATGCCTATTTATTTCATGTATAGGATATATATATATATATATATATATATATATATATTCTACCAGCATATTTCATGTTGTCGGCATACCTATATTTAATATAAAGAGACCAACTAGCACCTATAAAATTAGCATAAGCTCTAAACAGAACTGTTTAAACATAATTTAACTTAGAAAATATATTTAAACAGAGCCATAACAAAAGTAATAAAGCTACGAATGCCAAACTAAACCATCAAAAGACCTCTTACAGTATCATACGTATTATAAAGAACCAAAATTGTAAACAAACAATTTCTCATTATTAAAAGTAATCCATAAATCAAACATACAGTCAAGATATCAAGACCGTGTAATGGTCTAAAGTTCATGATATAAATAAACAATCCTAAACACAATCAATCTCATTCATAGTAACCAAACCACATATGTAATATGCAGAATACATTTATCCAAATCGTAGATAATGAGGAAAATTTCAACATAATAAATCGACCATAAAATGTTTTGCATAGAAATCAGTAAAGCATAGCCTAAGTAAACAGAGGTTGCAGGATCGATTTATGTGTGCATGAATGCCCAAACAATCCTTTACAATAACCATAGTTTACAACTATCGTGACTTAAGATCGAATCCTGTGGTGTTGACATAATAAATTAAAATTCACCATATTGAAACTTGTAGGATTCTCTATTATCCTACCAAACGTTGTAACATTTGATCTATCAACTATACATACCACGCTATTGAATTCACATTCGTAGGCCGTAAAAAATTTCCACATATCTCTACACAGAGATTAAAACCCCAATTATTTACACTCTCTAACCAACTAATGGCTCACGGCCATTGGTTTGCAAAACGTTAAAAAAAATATCATAACCCACTACAACCCCGTAAACGCTAAACAATTAGCAATGATACTCATTTGAAGGGATATTGGTTTAGTTCGTATAAAGAACTAAACAATAATTACAAATATACATAGATACGAAGTATCACCTGAAACCAAGAATCATAACCATGATACACCCAGTATGTAAATGTTGTACAATAATATTTATAAACCAAAATAAGAATTTTTACAGTCGTCTATCCAAGGCCTAGAACCATTGCAAAAATTTGTGTTGTTGTCATTTAACAAAACATAAAACATATTAAAAAATCACAGATCTTGCAAGCATTCACCATCGCAATAATACTGACAGAGTAATAAAATTACAGAATCAAAATACGCTAGTCACATCCCGAGGGTGCTAAAACTGAAACAAAAACCCAAAGTCTTAAACGCATCCCCAAATGCTTTACATCATTTTTTGCAGACAGTCCCTTTCCAAATCACAACCATTGAAATAAAACCTATACTAAGCAATTCAAAAAACCACAATCTTCATGCTTTGTCATGAAATCCACAGAAGAGAAGGAGCAAGTTTCGACTTGTTACAACAAGGGATTACATGTAATGGGTATTGTGTTGACCACCAAGACAACCCACAACCCACGCTGTCCAGACCCTGCCACCTTCAAACAAAACCAAGATATGATGAGAAGTATGTTGTAAACACCAAACTAAAAAACAATACAATGTTGCTAAACGAGAGTGGAAGTCATACCTACCAACGTAGTTGACCCCGAGAGCTCCACGCCACAGAGAAGACCAGAGGAAGAGCTCAGGAAGCCCTTTTATAAATTAAACAAGCCATTTTGCTAGTCCAATACCTAATCTTGAGACCCACAATTTCCCATGCGCATTTTATTTGCCACCCTGGCCCGTATTACCACAAATCAAAACCTAGCGCATAGTTTGTGCCACCTTCAAATGCACAACAACATTTAAACCCCCAACATGCATATCAAATACATATGGTATAGCCATAGTTGATGGCATATGTAATATGCCATGAATGTCTAGTGATTCTCTCTTGTTATTTAATTGATAATCATCGTAGCCAGTTTTGTTAGATACAAACAGAGTTTAGTAAAAGATTTCATCACAATATCCCACCGTGTTAAGGCAATGGGAAAAATATTAACCAATTCCTCATTATAATCTTCTAATGAATATGCTAGCAAAAATGAGAATGTAATGACTTTGAGACAAAAATGAAAGAAATATTTTCCCTAGGATACCTTAACCTTTTGATACAAGTACTTAAACAATTGCTACTTTCATAAATATCATCACAATATTGCCTTGAAGATATACCTACATCATTGTTAAATTACACACGTATTTTTGTACATTCATAACTAAGGAAAGTCCTTTATGTATTTTCTTTAAAAACCATCTGTAGGCTTACCCTTACTTTCGAAAATTTAACTTGAGAACTATGACATGTTATTCTTTCCAATTGTTATAATGAGAGTCATAAACTTCATGACCCAAAGCCGTACATGCAATACTTTCAGTTTAAATACTTATGTCCAAACTTAAAATATCAATTCGTAAGGTACCTATTTTAAAACACAATTCAAAGTAAATAATACCCTGAACACTCATAACTAACCCATAGCATAGCTTACAAAATCTCTAATCCTTAAAATGTTAGTTTTTGTTGGTGTTAGCTTCTTAATTGTAATTATTGAATGTTCTCAACATGCCAGTATCATTCACAGCCTTGCAAGCATTGCATTTTATTCATCACAGTGCTTCTAACAATTGCCAAAGTGTCGACTAAGATCATTATGATTCCAACCCACTATTCTTGATGATCATTTTTAAGATATTTAAACCATTTCTAATATATAGCATAATGCAAGGAAGATAACATTAAGCACAATAACAAAAGACAAGAAAAATAACATTAAGCACAATAACAAAAAGACACCAATGTACTTGGTTCTCCCCAAACTCGGGGTTACACCCACCAATCTCTAGTATCATGTAAAATATTTCCCAAAAGGGGGTGGTTACAATCTGCAATAGCTCTGTTGCCATACAATCCACAACAACTCTGTTGCCATTTAATCATTACATTTCAAGGACTCCATCTCACAGAGTATTCCTTTATTCCTATTATACTAATTTCAAATGAACACTTCTCTTAGAAGCTTAGGATTAAATCTTAATCTAGACATACCCAAATTAACATGGTTGGGTCTATGTTCTAACTAATTCATCTACAGGAATAAGTATGAAATTCCAGATAAATTATAATTTGCGTCATTTTGCTGCCTATTTCCCTTTAATAAAAACTGATGTATTAGGCAACAAAGGGGGGGGGGGGGGTTCATCACTTGGCATATACAATCATCGCAAAACCAAAATCTTAGATCACACATTTGGAACCCATTTCGAGGGAAAGATCGATATGTATGTGATATCTAGCGCATACATAAGACAAGGATATTACCAAAATTGAAAACGCTTTAAGTAGGGAACCAGAGGTGAATCACGGCTCCAATTTTTGGGCGAGAAGCACGCGTCCAGGGGTAATCTATACAAGACCAAAAATTGGGGTTTAAAAGCAGATCCAAAGTGTGGCGGATGGATTGCATCCTTGAGTTAAAATCTATTGGGCCATCACAATCTAGGGTTAATGCTCGAGCTGCAGTGAAATACCCACACGTAGACCAGGTAAAAACCACCAGTGTGAAGATGCATAGTCGCATCCATAGACATTCCACCTAGGTGATCAATTGACACTAAACTCTTTGCACAGAATTGAAGGTACAGATCCATGTTATACAGGTTCAAGCGAAGTAAAAAATCGCAACACTTCATGGAAGGAAAAACATAGTCTATGTAAGGATTTGACGTAAGGCAGTGCTTGACAAGCATGCATAAAATACAATACAAACACTAGCGGCTTAGTTGTAAGCAATTCTAAACATCGGCCCATTCCTAAATCAAACCCTAGGTTATGAAACCACGGATCTCAATAACGTGGAAAAATGGGAAGATCAGAGTACCCTATCTTTCGATTTGTTCAACGCATGCACACTTATCTAAAATACGAATATTATCAAACGGGATCAAGCCTCGCTATCCATATAAGGTTTTCATCATCTAGTTTCCTAAAGGGATCGACAGGTAACATACCTGATCCAAACCTATCGTATAAATATTATGCAACCTGATAAATATATATCAAACAAAGGAGATGGCATCCATTACCTTTACGCTGCATGCAGGGCGGAGGCGCATAAGGGCATGCCGAATCGTTTTTTCGAGATCGCAGCACGTTCCATCAGCTCTGTCTGGGTCAAAATTCCCTCCACCGAACTGTATACATAAACCTCCAGATCTAACGATAGTGTAACTCCAAAGTAGATTTTTTCTAGGCTATGTTTCTCTCATAGCTGAACGATTACAATCCTCATGACATATACGATTTCCCCTCTGGAAAAATCGCAAAGCAAAACTTAGATCGTCCCCTTTCTCCTTTCTTTTTCCTTTCCCCCCTAGCACCGAGATCTTTCTTCCTTCTTATAGCGTGGGATGGATTTCCCCATTAATATGTCTTTACTGCTCGTATAACGTTTATTGATATGCACAGCTATTCCAGGGGGACCGTTTTAGGAAAGACCTGTTGGAAATAATGACACTGTCATAATTTCCAGAAAATCCCTTGAGTCCGCCGATTTGCCACAGTTCTCGCTCATAATGAGCAGTCCACGTTTTCCAAAGGAATTAGAGTCCTTCATTAAGAACACCAGCCCTTTCATGCTTTTGCTTCG
>LPNX010681413.1:23727-52002 GCA_001517045.1 Pseudotsuga menziesii | reverse complement strand
TATATATATATATATATATATATATATTTATATCATATAGTGCCTTAGGTCAACTAAGGCATTAGTAAAACTAAAATAGGTTGCCGTGTGTTAGTTCAAGTAAATAGTACATCACCACTTGATCTTTATCGGGGTGAGCTTGTGATGATATCCTCCTTTCTATGGTGTCATATCATCCCTTAATGAAATCGTTCTTAGCTTGTTGCCCTTCTTATTCAAGGTCACAAGTACTTAAAGTTCTATTGCTATCATTTCCTAGTTAGCATAATTATTGCGATGTCAGGTCCCAGAACTCACCCTTAAAACCTCCCTACTCAAAAGTGTCCGTGATTCCATGGCATCAAGGTAATGGTTCCGTAACCATTTTATTTTTCTCCTAAGTGGTTATACTTATTATATTTTTCTTTTATTCTTTCTGTTTCCCGTCATTAAGATGTGTCCACGTCCTAAGCCTACAACTTGGAACTTAGACCCTATTAATTTTATCATTCTTACTGGTGGGGCCTTGGCCTTGAGCTAATCACTAGAAGAATCAGAACAACATACATTTACAAACACCATTTACTTAGGGGTATATAAGAGGGACTTTCCACTAAAATAAAAAATTAATGACACCGAGGACGGTGTTATCATATACGGGGAGGTGTATATGATACACCAAGAATTAATAATTTATTATTAATTGCTACTAAGATATTTTATTTTGTTATTTTAAATATTTTTTACACAAAGTATAAAATAAAACAAATCTAATGAATTATTCTTTTATTAATAAAAGATAATGAAGGGGAAAAAATGAAAAGTTGTTGAAGAGTGTTTGCTAACCCACAAGAGGAAAAGACAAGTGGTTGTAGTTGCTGAGAACTCAAGGTGTAGGATGCATCTTCCCCAAAATTAGGTCACAACTCTTTGTTAAGTTCTAAAGAGCACGAGGCTCATAAATGAACAATTCCTAAGAAAAATACTATATAATAGTACACCCATTAGCAAGCAGGAGGATTGCATTGGATGGGGATTGAATCTGGTAATGTAAGAGATGGTGCATTAAGTGGATTTTGTTATCATGGTTCAACGAACAGGTTTAGGGGTTCTATAGAAAGTGATTTGGCTACTCTAGGTTCTGGTTGGGAGGAACGACTATTCTATTCATGACTAATTCAAAGGTATATTTCGAGAGCTTATATTGTTTAAACATCTAGTTCCTCTTCCAGTTACAGCAGGGAGTTATTTTTCCTAATATTTTGTAATGTCTTGAATTTTGGACCTACCATTTATAGGCATGAGCTTATTGATCATGATGATTATATTGATGTTTTATTTTTGGGTCAAAGACCCCACTCCATATGAACATGATGATTTGTTTCGTATATTGGGTGTAAGCCAATTGTTGATATATATATATATATATATATATATATATATATATATATATATATATGTGTGTGTGTGTGTGTGTGTGTGTGTGTGTGTTTTGTGCTGGGCGTGGACCCTGAACCACATGACCAATGAAATTTTTTGTGTTGGGCGTGGACCCTGAAGCACATGATCGATGAGATTATTTGTGTTGAGCATAAAGCTCTAGAACACATGAAAATATAATTGGAAATGTTGGGCATAAGCTTTGGAGCATTCCATGCTGATGTTGAGCATAATATCTTGAGCATCGGATCTTTGGCCATTGTATCCCTAGGTGTATCATACAAGTACATCCTAGCATTTAGTGTTGAGTGAAAGCTCTGGAATTGCACTATGTTTGTAACTCCCTTCTATAGGCGTTGAGTATGGGCTTTGGTAAGCGTTAGGGGTTACTGAAAAGAATTTAATATCTTCTAAGCGAAAATGGCTAGAGAAAAATATTGATCATCGTCATACTTATTTATAAGTGATTAAATGAAAATTTTGAATTGTGTATTCTCATCAAAGTACTAAAGAGCTACAATGTTATATGAGGGAAATCCAACATGCAAGGAGTTTTAGAGTTGCCTAGCCCAGTAAACCTGAGCCATCTATATACTTGACCTTCATAAGGAAGTGTCATTAAGTCTAGGAATCATGATACATGATGCCCGGAGACAAATGTTAACATAGTATTTGAATACTATGTATTTTATACATAGTATGTATAAATAATTAATTATGATAAATTATATAATTGAATAAAGAAAGAAGAGAAGCTCCACCAATTATTATTTATTATTTAATGACTAATAAATAGTGAAATAACTATGAAAGACTAACTAGGAACTAGTTAAAAGTTCCTAGGTTAAGAATTGAAAATTACCCCAGTAATTAAAAAGGGTTAAATAAAAAAATTAAGGATTTCTTGATTTAACTATCCCTTTGACTAAAAATTCTGCCTATAAAGACTCAACCCAAGCAAAGGCTTGGGGTTCCGATCTTTCTTTTTGAGAATTATTATTCTGCCTATTTTTGCTCTCAAGTGCTTTCTTGGAGAACTTTCTCCTGTGTGGAAAAGAGGACTGATTCAGAATTTGAATACGAGATAAGAAACCCTACCTTAGGAGCTCTAAGCTACTTGCATGTTAGAGTCTAGCTTGGGGGGATCTGGATTGGAACCAGGAACAGTTCCGGGTCATGGTTGGGAGGAACGTGGTAGTTCCCAAGTGATTTGGTCATCAAAATCAGAGGTCAGATCGGTCTTAAACTGATAATCTTGGTTATTTGAAAAGTGTGCAAGTTCAATCATTAAAGGAGATTCAGGAAGATAAATCACAGGTACAAATTCTTAGTATGTCAAAGTTCATTTCTAGGGTATAATGCTGCCTGCTTTATGTAAAAGCTTCTATATATTTTACTAACCATAGGTAATTGAGGTTCAGCCTATATTTTTTCTAGGGTCTTTATTTCTCTTCAATATTCGTAGGATGAGAAATACTATCATAGGCTGCATATAGCTAGGTTCCCATCTTTAAAAATTTTGTTCTTCATTCGTTGTCATACTGAGAAATTAATACTGTATACTAAGTAAATCTAGATCTGCTATTTAAATGTTCACCTAATACTTATATCTCTACTGACATATTACATTTTTCAGTAGAGATCTGTGTTTCATATTATAGTAGATTTAACCGTAGGAGTAAGTTTAAAGAAGTAAATATACTATATAGATACCCTAGGGTATTACTGATCACCAGAACTATTTTATAAAATAATTATATATACACATAAGTAAGGCTATCAGGTATAAATCTATATAAAAACTATCTATGCATTTATCTCTAAAAAAAAAAAATAACCCATCCAAGACCTTTCAAGATCTGTAATCATATCACAAATTACATTAAAAATATCCCACATAAATAAAACATCATTAATAATAATCAGAGGGATATCGTGACCATCCATGTGCTCCTCGTGAAGACTCTGCTATAAAACTTATAGTATTAACATTCATATTAAAACACTATAGTTCACATACATTATATTTTTTAAATAGTCCCATATAAGATCCATTTTAAATATCCATCTAAAAGTTTCATTAAGTAACATTTATCAAGTAATAAACAGAGGTCACATTTAAATAAAGAGTGGTCATGGTATCGACATGCATAGGTTACAATTTCATTTCTTAAAGAGAATTAAAATCCATAATAAGAACCGTAAAATAAATCATCACCATAATCAAACGCATAACCAAATGCATAAAGTAAATTCCTATTACCATTTCTATTATTTCTTATAAAATATTTCCCAGTTTGAAATTTCCCTGGCCCAAAACGATGAAGCTCATATGTTTAATCACATAGGCCATGACTCACACCATTTCCATATAATTAAAGTTCATATGCTAGTAGAGAGGTCATAAGTCTCTAGCTACAGCACAGCCTCGGCCGCTAAACATTTTAATACAGAGTCCAAGTTATTTAAAAACAACGAGTGCCATCGAGGGTCTGCATATCCTGGCCTCCACGAAACCCACTAACATTTTAATACACACTGCTCACATAAGTCATGACCAAGGTCAAACAACGATTTAAAACACAATCCAAATATCACATAAGAACGAGATGTCGTAAGAAATGAAATTACAAGCTATCGCAACACCGTGGGAAGGCTCATGGCATTGAAGGCATGAATTTTACCCATGTTATCAAACTATTACATTTATCAAACTAATAAACAACAATTACACATAGAGCATCCGGTAACGTGTATGCCTCTGTCCATTAAAAAACCCATTTAAAATACAGAGTTAAATAAAAACGCATGAGCGAATTGCATACACCATAAACCTTTACAAGTAATAAAAAAACCAACACTTACATCTATTCGCATAGAGTTTTCCAAAAGTCTATACACAGTCGCCATTAAAGGCTAAGAGCAAGGTTTTACACAGATGTGGCAATGGGCTATAGCACCATTGCTTACAATGGTGCAGCCCATGGTTTTAAAATCCCAAAACCATAACATTAACGTTTTACATAACCAAAAATGAACATTAAACATAGCCGAATGGCCTAAGAAACAATTCACGGCATACCGCCTCAACATTAAAAATAACCAAGTCTATACTCAAAGCCTGAAGGCAAAATCGATTTCGCTACACCATCAAGCCCCAACCAAAACAACCATGCAAAACGTAGCTCTCCCACAAGATTGAAGGGTGACAAGCATTAACTCGATGAGCAGGATTACCATGGCCACAAATGAAATGCTGGGAACCAACTATGTTGTAGCCACGTTGCCCTCCATCCCTTTTTGCACCTGCAAGCAACAATCAAATGGGGATGAGGCGTATGCCATTTCTTAAACCGTAAACCAAATTAATATGCAGGATTAGGATTTCATGCGGGCTTTCCTTCACAAGCGAGAAGTCGCCTCCATGGCCATACCTCTACATAGAGCCAAACAGTGAAACCCCAAATGTCAAATGTAATACACGTCCATCGTGAGCCAAGCCTAAGGGAAAGGCTATCACACTTTTGCACAAGCATCAAATGCACCATGTTGGAGTCCTTTAACATTTCCACAAACCCACTCCCACAGTCATGACTTATTACAAAGTATCGATTATCACCACCCTTCATACCATCGCTTAGACCCTGGAACATGTGGTTTATACCATATACTATGTCACCCTAAACGTTAAACATTAACGTTGTCACATTACAATTCTTGTACTATGATAGCATTACCATAATACTTAGTCATAGGTTGCGCTAATTCAAGTTTAAGACCTTTGGTTAGGAATGTAGATAAAGTTTAGTCCATAGGTTTAGAACTTAGGGTCTAATACCATAGTGTCAAGGTGTTTCGGCTTAAGCACCATGGCATACAAAGTATGCCATGTAAATCTCTCGAATTATCAATCCAAAGCTCGTCGTTCAAACCACTGATAACCTTCCAATAAAAGAACATAAGAAATGTTAAAATAGAATATATAGTAAAAATATACATAGGCTGAAAAGATATCAATGACATCTAAAAATGACGAATTTAAGACCATAATGAAGAATAATCAATGTACACGAAATTTAGTCATAATGGCTAAATTGACGATAACAACACTTACCAACTTAAAAAAAACAAGGCGATAGAAAACATAATAACTAGTAGCAGGTAATCGACGACCAAGGCTATCAACACACTATACATCTAATCACATCGCAAGTAATGAAATGCGTAAACAAAAGAGAAAGGTGCCTTAGTTTGATTGAACTAAGTAAGCCTGGGGAATCTGTAACTGTTGTGGTGGGTCCACACAGCCAGCAAGCATGGGGCCACCTCTTTAACAACATTCTGTTTTGTGGGTCCACACAGCCGGCAAGTACGGGCCACCTCCTTTACAGCATTGCTTGATTTACACCGCACTTGCTAGGAACAGTGTATGGCAATGTTCCTAGTCGAGTGTAATAAAATATGGTTTTAAATGATGCAATGTTCCTAAATGTTTAATAAAATAAAAAAATTGAATAATAAATGCTTAATAAAATATATTGGTTTTAAATGATACACTGTTCCTAAATGTTTAATAAAATAAAAAATTTGAATAATAAATGCTAGTCGACTGCGAGTGTATGGCAACATTGAAGCGAAGAATGTGTTTTACTGGTTTCAAAACCGTAAAGCTCGCGAGAAGCAGAGACAGAAACAAGAGAGAATGGCATCCATCAATCCCTTTCAAGAACCTTCCTTGGCAAGGAAATCACGCAAAAATGGTAAGAAGCTCTACGATATCTGCTTCAATCTTCGAAATAAAATCACGAACATTTCATTTCACTATAACTAAAGCTAGTAGTTTGCTATTTCCTCGTTAGTTTATTATTGCAATGCATTTGTGTTTGCTGTCTCTAATACTTCAGAGCTTTGTTGCAAGAAATTTTCTCTACAGATCAGAAATCGGCCGTTAATTTTCCAGCTTTTAATTTGTAACTATCTATCAATGCATTATTGAATATCAATCAGTGTTGCTACAAATGAACTATTTAAAGATCCCTTACATTAGGTGGGTTCTCAGTGGCTTAGATACATGTTAATAGTACAACAAATAAGACAACAAATGCTGACAATTTATGCGAACCTCCGACGCTAGAGTTATTTCCATTGCATCCCACTGGTATGGCTCGTGCAAATCCGCAGTCAGTCATGAAGTGGAGAAATGATTGCAGATCTGATGAATATATTGATGAACAAAATGATCCAGGGTCAGGTGGGGGGCATTTTCATAATTTTTCCATTTCATCCCTGGCCATCTTGGCAAGTAATGGAAGCTATGCTTAGATATCTTCTACAGAAATACATTGTATGCGTCAGTGTGATGAATCTCCATGCTAATTGTTGCCTCTTCATTATGTCTGTGCGTGGCAACTGTTGCACAGTTTGATTTTTATTTTCTTGAAATTAGTGGAATCTTAATATGTAGGAATAGGAATTGTTTTTTTTCATGAAATTTCTTCATGCCTGCGCTCTGAGGTCTTCCTCTGGACATCCTTTAGCTTTTAAGAGAACGCCAAGCGGATGCAACCATTGGGATATGGGCCGACATGTTGCATTTGTCATGTAACAAAAGTTGTTGTGTAATGTAGTTGATTTTGCTTGAATTCATGAAATCATGTAAAAGCAAGTTTAAGAAGTTGCAAGGCTCATTGTGTTCGACAATTTCCACGTAACTTTCAAACACTCGTCTTACTTTAAAATATCATTTGGAGGTAATTGTAGTTATATTTAACCTACTTCGTGATCTTAAGCCAGAAATCGAGGCAACGATCTTAATACAAAGGCCCGAGGAGACTTATATCTAGGTAACCATCATTGAAAAATGAAAAATGTTGTCAGTAAAGCGATATAGCTATGGCAGATTGAGAAACAAGAAAAGAAAGACAAGAATGTTCTTTATTATTTCATGATATTTGTTATAACTTAGGCTTGTGAGTAAAAAACACTAACAGAATGCTATGAAAAAAATGGATCTAACTTAAACCTGTTTAAAAGGGTAGTAATCAAACGTGTTTTGCTGCTGCTGTAATTGCTTCAACTATTTTATTGCAATTACGGATATATACTGATATCTGCTAAATAGCTCCAAACTTCATAAGATTTTGTTTTTTTATCAATGATTTCACTCTCTAGACTGAGCTTGCAATTGATTTATTAAATGATCACTTTATACATATATCAGAAATACCCACAATAACAGCAGCCAACTGCAATAAACTCTAAAGACTTAAAAGTACTTAGATTCTTCCCACCCATCATCAAATTAAGTAATGATCCTTATTTAGAATAAGAACCTTACCACATCCACATAAGTTATTGGAAGAGGCACTGTAAAAAAGAAAACATGTGATAAGAAATATAAATCTGGAGCATACAAAACCTTTGACGTTTTAGTTTGCTTCAATTATACAAAAGCTTTGACTTCTTAATTTCTTTTCATCTTATGTAGTCTTATATTTTTTTAAATACAAAACATGACTTTTGGAGAAATGTTTCCAAAGATTACCTTATTCTTGATGTTTCAAATTGACCAAAAGATAAAAATTGAAAAAAGTTTATAAAAAACTAATACTTGAAACTATAGTCTAAAAGTTTCATCCAAAGAGGCATCCCCAAGAAAAGCTGAAACATAACAATTAACAATTCCTTCACAAAAGTCCAAACCTAAAACCTTAATGCTGAAAAGAAGCTCTACAAAAATATGGACAACCAATCAATATCTTGTTTATACAAAATACAAAAGATGGAACCTCCTACCCTTTGTTTATAATATTTTGAGAGGTTAAAAGGTTGTTTTTCAAAGACAATCACCAAAAACATTTTAATTTTTTCTAAATAATACTCTAAAGCTTTCAAAGGCAGTCACCAATTGATATCATTCTTGTTCCAATTAAGTAATTGGGCCATACCTTTTGAAATAGTTGGTATTGGCATATTTTCAAGCTTTCTCTCTTATTAATTTTAATATTGGGAATTCAAACAATATTTTATATTTTATATTTTTGAGATATAGAGGTAAATATTAAATTTTGTATTTATTAATATTAAAATGAAACATGAGTTTATGTTGCCAAATTTATGTGGTGGTTAGTTTAGGATAGGACGCAATATCAAATGTGGAGAGTGTGAGAACTAGGGTTTAATTGGTAAAGAAAATAAGGTTGCGAGATAAAGTAGAAAAAGTCAAAGGTTAGATTAAGAATTTTAATAAAAAAGTTTTGAAATTTTTTAATGTTATTTTATAAAAATCTTTATATAGTTAATAAAGTTGTTAATAATAATATAACTTTAACTTTTAACTTTAAATTTTAGTTTTAACATTAATTTAACTATAATTTTAATTTTAACTTTAATTTTAATTTTATTAAATTTAAGATGTTTATAATTTTAATTTTTAATTTTAATTTTAAGTTAACTATAATTTTAATTTTAATTTTACTTTTAATTTTATTAAATTTAAGATATTTATAATTATAATTATAAATTTTTAAAATTTAGATTCTTATTTTATAAAAAAAAAATTATATTATTATTGAAAATTTTAAATTATAATTTTATTGTTAATTATAATATTATGGTTAATTTTAAATTTAATGTTCATTTAACTTTAATTTTAATTTACTTTAATTTTTAAAATTTAATTTAGTTTTCATCTTAAATATAAATTAAGATGGTTATTTTAAAAGATCTTTATATTGTTATTAAAATGTTTTAATTATAATTTAATGTTACTTTTAAATTTTAATTCATATTTAATTATAAATTTGTTTTAAATATAATTTAATTTTAAAATTTAAATTTTTTATTTTTAAAAATTTTAAGATAGATACGAGGGCCTTGAAATGAGTTGTCTTGTATATATATTTTCAATGTTAAAAGTTTTTATCTTTCTATTTTTTAAATTCTAGTTAATTAATAAAAATATTATAAATTATTTAAATAAAAAATTGGAATAAATAAAAAATTGGAATAATTATAAATAATATATAAATTATTTAATAGAACTTTTCATTATTTTTAATATAAAAAAAATAATGTTCTAAATAATTTTTAATTATTTTTAATGTAAAATAATGATGGTCTAAATATTTGATTGAAGTAGTCTACATATTCTAAATTTTTAAAAAATTTTGGGTATATTTTGCCAATTATTTCCATAGACATATAGTGACGGAAAGAGGTATTAATAACTTAGTAGTAATTGTAAATATTTGTCAATACCAAAGTTTTAATATAGTTTGATTTTAATCATAATATCTTGAATTTTGACATAACACTTATGGGCATACGCATATTGATTATGATGTTAAGTTGATGTTTTATTTTGGTATATTGGGTCTAGGACCCCACTGCATATGAACATGATGATTTTTTTTTAATATTGAGCGTAAACTAGTTACACATGTTTTATGTTTGGTTTTATGTGTTTGGCATGGACCCTGAAGCACATGATTGATGAGATGGTTTGTGTTGAGTGAGGAGCTCCAGACCACATGAGTTTTTGAATGTTTGTGTTGAGTAAGAAGATCTCAAGCACATGATTGTTTTGTTGCGTTGAGCAAGGAGCTATGGAACACATGAATTATTCAAACCTTTATATTGAGCAGGAAATTCTGAAGCACATGAAAATATAATTAGAAGTGTTGGGCATAAACCCTTGCACCTTCCAAGTTGATGTTGGGCATACGATCTAGAACATTAGAACCTTGGCCATTGTATCCCTAAGTATATCCTACAAGTACATCCTAGCATCAGTGTTGAGTGAGGAGCTCTGGAATCACACTAGGTTTGTAACTCCCTGTTAATGCTTTTTAATTGAGTGCGCACGTTTTCTTTCATTGAAATAGCATCACCTTGTAGGTATGAGGTTCTTGATTTTATTCCAAACTAAACCATTAGAAGACCTCTCACAGTATGATATGTATTATAAAGAACCAAGATTGCAAACAAAAAATTTCTCATTATTAAAAGTAATACATAAATCAAACATACAGTTAAGATATCAAGACCGTATAATGGTCTAAAGTTCATGATATGAATAAACAATCCTAAACACAATCAATATCATTCATAGTAACCAAACCACATATGTAATATGCAGAATACATTTATCCAAATTGTAGATCATGAGGAAAATTTCAACATAATAAATCAACCATAAAATGTTTTGCATAGAAATCAATAAAGCATACCCTAAGTAAACAGAGGTTGCAGGATCGATTTATGTGGGCGTGAATGCCCAAACAATCCTTTACAATAACCATCGTTTACAACTATCGTGACCCAAGATCGAATCCTGTGGTGTTCACATAATAAATTAAAATTCACCATATTGAATCTTGTAGGATTATCTATTATCCTACCAAACGTTGTAACATTTGATCTATCAACTATACATACCACGCTATTGAATTCGCATTCACAGGCCGTAAAACATTTCCACATATCTCTACATAGAGATTAAAACCCCAATTATTTACACTCGTTAACCAACTAATGGCTCACGGCCGTTGGTTTGCAAAATGTTAAAAAAATATCATAAACCACTACAACCCCATAAACGCTAAACAATTAGAAATGATACTCATTTGAAGGGATAAACCCACAGTCATGAAATCTTACATTTATATACAGAGGTAAGAACTACAACTATGAATTAAACTATACAAAAGATATTTCATTCATCCATTACATAGTCACAACTCTAATGGCGGGAACGTCATTTCCATCTATGGCATGGCTTGAGAGGCCAAACTAACACTGTTAATAGTTCGTATACAGAAATAAACAAGAATTGCAAATTTACATAGATATGAAGTATCACCTAAAACCAAGAATCATAACCATGATACACCCAGTATGTAAATGTTGTATAATAATATTTATAAACCAAAATAATAATTTTCACAGTTGTGTATCCAAGGCCTGGAACCATTGCAAAAATTGGTGTTGTTTCCATTTAACAAAACATGAAACATATTAAAAAATCACAGATCTTGCAAGCATCCACCATCGCAATGATACTCACAGAGTAATAAAATTATAGGATCAAAATACACTAGTCGCATCCTCAGGGTGCTAAAACCGAAACAAAACCCCTAGTCTTAAACGCATCCCCAAATGATTTACATCATTTTTTGCAGACGGTCCCTTTCCAAATCACAACCATTCAAATAAAACCTAGACTAAGCAATTCAACCAACCACAATCTTCATGGTTTGTCACAAAATCCACAGAAGAGAAGGAGCAAGTTTCGACTGGTTACAACAAGGGCTTACATGTAATGGCTATTGTGTCGACCACCAAGGCAACCCACGACCCACGTTGTCCGGACCCTGTACCCTTCAAACAAAACCAAGATACGATGAGAAGTATGTTGTAAACACCAAACTAAACAACAACACAATGTTGCTAAACCAGAGTGGAAGTCATACCTACCAACGTAGTTGACCACCAAATCCCATGCCACACAGAAGACGAGAGGAAGAGGTCAAGAAGCCCTTTTATAAATGAAACAAGCCATTGTGATAGTCCAATACCTAATCTTGAGACCCACGATTTCCCATGCGCATTTGATTTTCCACCGTGGCCCGTATTACCGAAAATCAAAACCTAGTGTATAGTTTGTGCCACCTTCCAATGCACAACAACGTTTAAACCCCCAACATGCATATCGAATACATATGGTATAGCCATAGTTGATGGCATATGTAATATGCCATGAATGGCTAGTGATATGTCTTAAAACTTGTACACAAGGACTTTAAATAAGCGAAGGACAATGTTATAAAATGATAATCCATGTACATTATCACCTACACCATGAAAATATTAAACTACATGAGTAACTAAATCAAGGTCACACAACCATAAAAACAATGATAATGAACAGTACAACATAGGCTAGTAAACACCGAGCTTTGCATAAATATCAACTAGCATTTGTAATAATATGACTAGGACATGTCTATAAGTTTATTCACCATCCAAATAGTATAGACAATATGCCTTTAGGTCACCATTATAGTCAGTTTTCCATCGTCAAGTGCACCTACAAGCGAGAAGGGAAGAAGTGCAATAGTTCCAAAAAACCTAAGTAAGCCTTGTAGCAACAAGTAGAAACAATTACCTTTTTAGGTGTTTACAAGGGAAACAAGTCCCGCCACTCCACCCCTTGACAAATACAAGTTAAGTCAGATTTATTCATAAATAGTAATCAATCTTTACAACCGATAAGTAAGGAATCAAAACAACATACATATAAAAACAACACCACAACATATAAAATGACATAACAACACCACAAGAGTTCACTAATAAAAACATCGGGAAAACATAGAGAAGTAAGTAAGAAAGGATTATGACAATACTATGCATAGAAAAAAACATAACACATTCCACATAAGTTGAGTTAATGTCTACTTTACGAAGTGAATGACTACCCTAATATTTTTTTTCCAATTTTGGGTACATTACAAGTGGTATGAGAGCCCAATTTAAACACTAAGAGTCCAAATGGGCGTACCAGACATTCTTTGCAAGGAAAATAAATATGTTTTTACATTTTGTTAACTAACAAAAATATTTCCTAATATTTAAAATTTGCAATTTCACGATTTTAAAAGAACAATTCACATCATGAACACTCAAGAGGACAACAGACAACAAGGAAAAATGAATACCCCATCGAGGAAGCATAACTAGTAGTGGAACTAAATTATGATATAATGAAAACCATACAAAGTATCCAACTATACTTTCATAGTTTTGGAGATGATAATCTGAATGAAATAAAGGAACAACAAGTAATTAATGAAGCCTTTGTTGTGAAACATGATGGGAGGAAGCTGCAGCGAAAACCCATTGATTCCATAAACAAGTTCAAGAAATAATTTTGTCATAAACGAGAAAGCAGCTCGAGAGAAGAAGCAAAACAAGAACATACCCTTGAACCTCCAAAATAATATTATTACAGTCTTTCTAGTGATGATTCTCTTTCTCCATGGAGAAAGAAACTGAGAAATGATGACAATCTTCAAGGAGAGTTTCAAAAAATAAAATCCCCAACCTATGAAGGAGAGATGAACATAGTGGAGAAAGCCAAGGAATGAGTTTTAGGTATGAGCAAATATTTCTGAGTTCATAACTACTATAGCGAAATGAAATCTCGTATAGCCATCTATAACTTAAATTGCAAAGCATCTAGATGGTGGAGAGACTTGAAACATACTAAGAATGATGACTTAAGAGAAGTATGGTGGACTAAGTTTCGCAATATTTTTCAAGAGAAATACATGTCGAAAAGTTTCTTCGAGAAAAAATTGAAATATTTTCACAAGTTACGTATGGGATCCATGACTATGGATTCTTTATTAACCGATTTCTTGATCTGTTGCATTATGTACCATACATCATGGATCAGAAAGTGAAAATAAAACCCTTTTTAGGATGTATTCCTCCCAACTTTCGAGAGAGGATTGAATTTGACATGCCTAAAACATTTGACACCACCTTACACAAATATAGGATTTTCTATGAGCATGGACAGTTGAGGAAAGAGAACATGAACATAAGCAGAGACGTGTATAGGACCTTCTCAGAAAACCAAAAACCAATTTTTAACCCACCATCGTACATAAAATAGAACAACAATTTTCCAGCTAATAAGAACTTAAACAAAACATGTACAAAACCATGTGTACTAGCTCCAAATACCAACAAGCCTGCAGCAAATGGGGGAGCCAATGTTTCCCCAATGAAAAATAAATGCTAGAAATGACAAGGGCCTCATTACACCCAAGACTGTAAGAGTAAGACCAATGGGGTCTTGTACAACTTACATGAAGAACTAATGGTAGAGGACATAGCTGGAACACCACGGATTTATGCAGCCTTGGATGGTCGACAGGAAGACCATTAGGCTACCGTGGTTGATATAGAAGGTCATACCTCAAACACCTCTATTTCAATGTTAATTGACCCCGGTGCTTTACATAGCTATGTATCGCCTGAAATTGTTGATGTATGTAAACTAGGAAAAGTTAAACATGATAAACCTTGGTTGGTGCAACTAGCCACAGCTATGAAACATACAGTTTCAAAAATAGTTAAAGATTGTGAGGTAAACCTGAATGATTTTCCTACTAGAGTAAACATGAACATACTACCCTTAGGGTCATCTGATGTACTTATCAGCATGGACACGTTGGGACTACACTATGTCATGCTCGATTGCTTACACAAGTCAATCTTGTGTACATATAGCTAAGGGAATCAAGTAAATATTCAAGGCATACCTAAGAAAGTTTTTGTAAGGCACATATCTTCTTTACAAGAAAATAAGTATATTAGAAAAAACTTAAGGCTATCACTGTCGACCACAACAAAATTAAGGCTATCACTTAGTGGCCATTTCTAAAATTGTAACAGACATAAGATCATTTAGGGGGTTTAACGATAATATTGAATGTTCATAGAAGGATTTTCTAAGATAGCCTACCCCGTAACTTAACTGTAGAAGAAAGGTAAAAGGTATGAGTGTACTGAAAAGTGTATGGAAAGTTTTAATAAATTAAAACATTTGTGTGACTACCACCCCCATCCTGAAAATTATTCATCCTTTTAAGGGCTTTTTCGTATGTACTGATGCTTGTAAGGAAGGCTTAGCCATAGTGTTAATACAAGAAAATCAAGTCATGGCTTATGAATCTAGAAAATTAAAAGAGCATGAAAATAATTACACTATGTACAACTTAGAACTTGCTGCAATTATAAATGCCTTAAAGATATGGTGACCATACCTAATCCAAAGAAAATTTTTGTTTATGTTATAGAACATAAGTTTTAAATATTTATTTGACTAACAAAATCTAAATGCTAGATAAGAGAGGTGGTTTTATTTCTTAAGAGAATACACATTCAAAATAAAAAACATAATGGAAAAGAAACAAAGTGGTAAATGCTTTGAGTCGTCACACAAACTTACTTTTTGCAAGCTATAGTTACAAATCAATTATGGAAAATTAGATCTTAAATGCAGAAAATTCTAATAAAGAATACCAAAATCTAAAAGAATAGACCGCTGGAAATGAAAATAGCGAGATAATAATAGATTTTAACCCAAATAGAAGAATATTATTGTTGCATACAAACATGTTGTACATATCAAATACAACAAAAATCGAATTAACAGACGTAAATGAGTTACATAAATGACTTTATTCAGGACATCGTGGATACCAAAAGATGATTACCATGATGAGAAAGGACTTCTTTTGGCCTAAAATGAATAAAGAGGTGGCAGGAATACTTAGCTTGCTGCATCGAATGCCAAAAAGTAAAGGAATAACACCAACATCCTACAGTTTTATTGCAACCACTACCCATTCCAAAATGGAAGTGGAAAATAATTAGCGTGGATTTTATAATAGGTCAACCTAAAATTTCATGCAACATGATTGAAGTATGGTCATAGTTGATAATTAAGTAAAGAGGCAAACTTTATTCCTTTAAAATGTACTTATAAGGTTGTTCACATTGCAAATATTTTTATGAAAGATATTTTCACATTACATGCCATACCAAAGGTAATAATTTAATATAGAGATGAAATATTTACACAAAAATTATAAAAGGATTTATTTAAAGGATTAGACACTTAGTTGAACTTCAATACTGTCTGTCATCTGCAAATGGATGGGCATACTGAAAGAGTAAACCAAGTCTGAGAAGACATGCTATGTAATGGACAAGCAAGGTAAATGGGAAGACTACTTACACTTACTCGAATTTGCTTACAATAATAATTTTCAAGTATCACCAGGTATGGGTCCTTTTGAAATCTTGTATGAACGCAAATGTAATACTCCAATTTCTTGGATCATTCGAGTTGATAGGTCAATGTAAGTACCTAAATGGTTAAAGGATATGGAACTAACCATGAAGCAGGTGCGAAAAAAGTTGAAGGTTTCTCAAGACAGGAAATTTTTTTATCCTAGCCTAAAAAGAAATCCTATAGAGCTCTACGTAGGTGCACAAGTGTACATAAAGGTAAATCCCAAGAAAATATATTTGAGATTGGGTAAGTATTAATATTTGACACCTAGATATTGTGGTCTATTTGATATTTTGGCTAAAGTAGGGTCAGTTGCATATCGTTTAGACCTAACACCTACTATTAAATTACATGACATTTTTCATGTTTCCATTTTGAAAAAACATATTCATGATGCTACTCATGTAATTGATTGTAATTTTATAAAGGTGGAACCCAAAGGGGAGTTCCAAGTGGGACCAGAGTGTATTCTTGATAGGAGAGTATTTTTACTCTCGAATCGTACCGTTGGATAGGTCAAGGTGCAATGGAGGCACCTTAGTTTGAAATAATTTTCTTGAGAATTGGAAAGGTTTATGCGAAAGGCATATCCAATCCTATTCCATGAGGAAGATATGAAAGGCTAAAATAAAATATTAATAACATCGAGGATGATGTTATCATATACGGGGAGGTGTATGTGATACACCAAGAATTAATAATTTATTATTAATTTCTACTAAGATAATTTATTTTGTTATTTTAAATATTTTTGACACAAAGTATAAAATAAAACAAATCTAATGAATTATTCTTTTATTAATAAAAGATAATGACGGGGAAAAAATGAAATAGTTGTTGAAGAGTGTTTGCTGACCCACAAGAGGAAAAGACAAGTGGTTGTAGTTGCTGAAGTACTCAAGGTGTAGGATGCATCTTCCCCAAAATTAGGTCACAACTCTTTGTTAAGTTCTAAAGAGCAGGAGGCTCATAAATGAACAATTCCTAAGAAAAATACTGTATAATATTATGCCCATTAGTAATCAAGAGAACTACATTGGATGGGGATTGAATCCGGTAATGTAAGAGATGGTGCATTAAGTGGATTTTGTTCTTGTGGTTCAGCGAATAGGTTTAGGGTTTCTAGAGAAAGTGATTTGGCTGCTCTAGGTTCTGGTTGGGAGGAACAACTATTCCATTCATGACTAATTCAAAGGTATCTTTCAAGAGATAATATTGTTTAAACATCTAGTTCCTCTTCCAGTTACAGCAGGGAATTATTTTTCCTAATTTTTTGTAATGTCCTGAATTTTGGACCTACCATTTATAGGCATGAGCCTATTGATCATGATGATTATATTGATGTTTTATTTTTGGGTCAAAGACCCCACTGCATATGAACATGATGATTTGTTTTGTATATTTGGCGTAAGCCAATTGTTGATAATATATATGTATGTATATGTTTTGTGCTGGGCGTGGACCCTGAACCACATGACTAATGAAATTTTTTGTGTTGGGCATGGACTCTGAAGCGCATGATTTATGAGATTATTTTTGTTGAGCATAAAGCTCTGGAACACATGAAAATATAATTGGAAATGTTGGGCATAAGCTCTGGAGCATTCCATGTTGATGTTGAGCATAAGATCTGGAGCATCGGATCTTTGGCTATTGTATTCCTAGGTGTACCATACAAGTACATCCTATCATTTAGTGTTGAGTGAAAGCTCTGGAATTGCACTATGTTTGTAACTCCCTGCTATAGGCATTGAGTATGGGCTCTCGTAAGCGCCGGGGGTTACTAAAAAGAATTTAATATCTTCTGAGTGAAAAAGGCTCGAGAAAAATATTGATCATCATCATACTTATTTATAAGTGATTAAATGAAAATTTTGAATTATGTATTCTCATCAAAGTACTAAAGAGATACAATGTTATATGAGGGAAATCCAACATGCAAGGATTTTTAGAGTTACCTAGCTCAGTAAACCTAAGCCATCTATATACTTCACCTTCATAAGGAAGTGTCATTAAGTCTAGGAATCATGATACATGATGCTCGAAGACAAATGTTAACATAGTATTTGAATACTATGTATTTTATACATAGTATGTATAAATAATTAATTATGATCAATTATATAATTGAATAAAGAAAGAAGAGAAGCTCCACCAATCATTATTTATTATTTAATGACTAATAAACAGTGAAATAACTATGAAAGACTAACTAGGAACTAGTTAAAAGTTCCTAGGTTAAGAATTGAAAATTACCCCACTAATTAAAAAGGGTTAAATCAAGAAATCAAGGATTTCTTGATTTAACTACCCCTTTGACTAAAAATTCTGCCTATAAAGACTCAATCCAAGCAAAGGATTGGGGTTCTGGTTTTTCTTTTTCAGAATTATTATTCTACCTATTTTTGCTCTCAAGTGCTTCCTTCGAGAACTTTCTCCTGTGAGGAAAAGAGGACTGATTCAGAATTTGAATACGAGATAAGAAACCCTACCTTAGGAGCTCTAAGCTACTTGCATGTTGGAGTCTAGCTTGGGGGGTTCTAGATTAGAACCAGGAAAAGTTCCAGGTCATGGTTGGGAGGAACGTGGCAGTTCCCAAGTGATTTGGTCATCAAAATCAGAGGTCGGATCGGTCTTAAATTGATAATGCTGGTTATTTGAAAAGTGTGCAGGTTCAAACATTAAAGGAGCTTCAAGAACATAAATCACAGGTACGAATTCTTATTATGTCAAAGTTAATTTATAGGGTATAATGCTCACTGCTTTATGTAAAAGCTTCTATATATTTTACTAACCCTAGGTAATTGAGGTTCTGCCTATATTTTTGCTAGGGTCTTTATTTCTCTTCAATATTCCTAGGATGGGAAATACTATCATAAGATACATATAGCTAGGTTCCCATCTTTAAAATTTTTGTTCTGCATTCATTGTCATACTGAGAAATTAATACTGTAGACTAGGTAAATCTAGATCTCCTATTTAAATGTTCACCTAATACTTATATCTCTACTGATATATTACATTTGTCAGTAGAGATTTGTGATTCATATTATAGTAGATTTAACCATAGGAGTAAGTTTAAAGAAGTAAATATACTATATAGATACCCTAGGGTATTACTGATCAGCAGGACTATTTTATAAAATAATTATATATACATATAAGTAAGGCTATCAGGTATAAATCTCTATAAAAACTATCTATGCATTTATTTATAAAAAAAAAAAACCCATCCAAGACCTTTCAAGGTCTGTAATCATATTACAAAATACATTAAAAATATCCCACATAAATAAAACATCATTAATAATAATTAGAGGGATATCATGACCATCCATGTGCTCCTCCTCAAGACTCTGCTATAAAATCTGTAGTATTAACATTCATATTAAAACACCATAGTTCATATACATTATATTTTTTAAATAGTCCCATATAAGATCCATTTTAAATATCCATCTAAAAGTTTCATCAAGTAACATTCATACAACTCTGTATTAATAAACAGAGGTCATATTTAAATAAACAGTAGTCATGGTATTGACCTGCACAGGTTACAATTTCATTTCTTAAACAGAACTAAAATCCACAATAAGAATTGTAACATAAATCATCACCATAATAAAACGCATAACCAAATCCATAAAGTAAATTCCTATTACCATTTCTATTATTTCTTATAAAATATTTCCCAGTTTGAAATCGCCCTGGCCTAAAATGATGAAGCTCATATGTTTAATCACACAGGCCATGACTCACACCATTGCCATATAATTAAAATGCCTATGGTGGCAGAGAGGTCGTAAGTCTCTAGCTACAGCACGTCCTCGACCATTAAACATTTTAATATGGAGTCCAAGTTATTTAAAAACAACGAGTGCCATCGAGGGTCTGCATATCCTGGCCTCCATGAAACCCACTAACATTTTAATAGACAGTGCTCACATAAGTCATGACCAAGGTCAAAAAATGAATTAAAACATAGTCCAAATATCACATAAGAACCAGATGCCGTAAGCAATGAAATTACAAGCAATCGCAACGCCGTGGGAAGGCTCATGGCATTTAAGGCATGAATTTTGCCCACGCTATCGAACTATTACATTTATCAAACTAATAAACAACAATTACACACTGAGCATCCAGTAAGGTGTATGACCCTGTCCATTAAAAACCCCATTTAAAATAGAGAGTTAAATAAAAACGCATGAGGGAATCATATACACCCTAAACCTTTACAAATAATAAATAAACCAACGCTTACATCTATTTGCATAGAGTTTCCAAAAAGTATATACACAGTCTCCATTAAAGGCTGAGAGCAAGGTTTTGCATAGACATGCCAATGGGCTATGGCACCATTGCTTGCAATGGTGCATCCCATGGTTTTAAAATCCCAAAACCACAACATTAATGTTTTACATAAACAAAAATGAACATTACACATAGCCGAATGGCCTAAGAAACAATTCACGACATACCACCTCAACATTAAAAATAACCAAGTCTATACTCAAATCCTGAAGGAAAAATCGATTTTGCTACAGCATCAAGCCCCAGCCAAAACAACCATGCAAAATGTAGCTCTCCCACAATATTGAAGGGTGACAAGCATTAACTCGATGAGCAGGCTTACCATGGCCATGAATGAAATGCTGGGAGCCAACTGTGATGTAGCCACGCTGCCCTCCATCCCTTTTGGCACCTGCAAACAACAATCAAATGCGGATGAGAAGTATGCCATTTCTTAAACCGTAAACCAAATTAATATGCAGGCTTAGGATTTCATGTGGGCTTACCTTCACAAGCGGGAAGTCGCCTCCATGGCCATACCTCTACATAGAGCCAAACAATGAAACCCCAAATGTCAAATGTAATACATGTCCATCGTGAGCTAAGCCTAAGGGAAAGGCTATCACACTTTTGCACAAGCATCAAATGCACCAGGTTGGAGTCCTTTAATGTTTCCACAAACCCACTCCCACGGTCATGACTTGTTACAAAGTATCGATTATCACCACCCTTCATACCATCGCTTAAACCTTGGAACATGTGGTTTATACCATATACTATGTCACCCTAAACGTTAAACATTAACGTTGTCACATTACAAATCTTGAGCTATGATAGCATTATCATAATACTTAGTCATAGGTTGCGCTAGTTCATGTTTAAGACCTTTGCTTAGGAATGTAGATAAAGTTTAGCCCATAGGTTTAGAACTTATGGTATAATACCATAGTGTCAAGGTGTTTAGGCTTAAGCATAATGGCATACAAAGTATGTCATGTAAATATCTCGAATTATAAATCCAAAGCTCGGCGTTCAAACCACTGATAACTTTCCAATACAAGAACATAAGAAATGTTAAAATAGAATATATAGTAAAAATATACATAGCCCGAAAAGATATTGATGACATCTAAAAATGACGAATTTAAGACCACAATGAAGAATAATCAATGTACAAGAAATTTAGTCGTAAAGGCTAAATTGATGATAACAACACTTACCAAGTTAAAAAAAACAAGGCGATAGGAAACGTAATAACTAGTAGTAGGTTATCGATGACCAAGGCTATCAACACACTATACATCTAATCACATCGCAAGTAATGAAATGCGTAAACAGAAGAGAAAGGTTTCTTAGTTTGATTGAACTAAGTAAGCCTGCGTAACCAAGAAATACTTTACCTCTCAGATCGTCATGGGAGAACTAGTCCTGCCACTCCACCACTTTATTCCTATCAACAAATTTAAGTTAGTTTATACTTAATAAACAAAGAACACATGTGCGAAAGTAAATCAATGAACTATACAATTCACTAACTCACCAACAGTAATAACTAAGATGTACAAATAGTTTAAAGAACAGAATTAAGACATAAGAAGTTAGCAAACTAATAATCACTGAATGGACAAGAGAGTATGAGCAGATTTTGAAGATATCGAAAGTTAAGTAGCACATGTAATTCCGCATGAGTAATAATGATCCCCTCTCGGTAGTTTTTACTAGCCTATAATTTTTTTTCTCAAGTTTTGGGGGCATTACACTTTTAGAAAACAAATTGAATCTACATGATACACATACCCTTAAGAAAACTACGACCAAATTCATATTTACTTGTCACTAAATCTACTCATATCTGATTCAAAGATTGTGTTTCGCCAACTTAAACATATGGGTATTAAAGTCAAGGAAAAATTATAATCAAGGCTATAATTTATTAATTAAATCGCCCAAATATCCTCTTAAACAATGAATTTTTCCAAAACCAACGCATGGAAATAAGTCCTTCCGAGATGGCAAGCGAGTGTCTCTAAACATAAACATTCAGATCTAAAAATGATTTTCACCTGAAACAATGGACTAAATATTTCTTCTCCGAGATCTAAATACCCTATGGGTCGTAGCACGAATCACGCCATTGAACCATATCAATTATTAGAAATACAATTCATAACAATGTGGTTGTAAGGCCATTCAATGTGATCCATAACCATTTATAAACAAACTACAAGTTCTTAACCAACATACCTCTAAGTGTGGAAAGACGGTTTTTCGAAGGTTATTTCGAAAAAGTTAAAAGGAAACCCACAATACGCAATCCACAACTGTGTAAGGATAAATGCAGAATGTTAATTCGAAAATGTTGAAAGGCATCACGAAATCCACAATTCACAATTACTGAAGGATAACGAAAGGCTATTTCAAAAAGTTGAAAGGCAAAGCTCAATCCACAACCCATAATTAAAGAGTTTAATGATGTGTATGTTTGTGTGTATGGATTTTGTAAGTGTGTGACCAAAAGATTGGAATTGAAAAACTATTTCTAATATTGTAAAAACTTTAAAGTAATTTAACACATAAGTATTTCAATGATAAATTTTAATATTTTTCCCCAAAAAATGTCATTTAATTTTTTTTTATAAAGTTATAAAATTTATATAAATATAATAAGAATTAATATTATTTAATAAAATAAATGCTAAAATAAAAATTAATATCTTTATTTAAATGGCCATCATAATAAAAAAAAAGTTGATATTTTTTCACATAAAAATTTTCGTCTTGTTAGTCCCTTGAAACCAAAACCAAACCAAAGATAACATCAAAATTACATTAGTCTTCATAAAAATATCAAGCTTATAAACAACCCTCCCAACAAATAAAGTTTTTATCATTGAAAAAAATATTGTATTTTTACTCGGGAATCAGTAACTCTTCTGGTGGGTCCACACAACCAGGAAGCATGGGGCGGCCACCTCTTTGACAACATTCTGTTTTGTGGGTCCACACAGCCGGCAAGTATAGGGCCACCTCCTTTACAACATTCCTTGATTTACACAGCACTTGCTAGTCAATGTGGGGCCACCTCTTTTACAACATTCCTTGATTTACACGACACTTGCGAGTCAATTTACATCCGTGGGCGCTTTTTGAAAAATATATTTTACTAAGCATTTATTATTCAAATTTTTTATTTTATTAAACATTTAATAACATTGTATCATTTAAAACCAATATATTTTATTAAGCATTTATTATTCAAATTTTTTATTTTATTAAACATTTAGGAACATTGTATCATTTAAAACCATATTTTATTACACAATCAGGTAAATTTAACCAAATATTTTATTTTTATGGACACCATATCATTTAAAACCATCTTTTAAGAAAAAAAACTGAAATTTAACCAAAATACAACTCTCATTTGAAGATTTCCCTAATAAATTATTTAGAGATATCCATAATTTTAGAAATTTCAAAAGAGACGTATCTAGTCATTTAGAATCCCACAATTTTTATAACAGGCATCTTTCCAAGATGGGAAAAATCTAGGGTTTTAAGAATCCTTCAGGTTTTACCTGATATTCGGTATCCAAATAAGTTACCAAACAAATTTTATTTTGACTTTAAATTTCGGAACATCAGGGTTGGAGCGACTAGTCAAATCAATAAACTGCGGAAGATTCGGGTTAAAGCCAATAATCAAATCGATATTTCAAATTAATTTTGGACAATGGCTCTAAGCAGTCAAATCTTAGGGCTCCTAACTCAAAGTTTATTAATGACAATGTCTCCACGTTGATTCGAAACGCGAGACAGAGAACGTTACAGTGATAAAGAGGAAGATATCGTATAATCATACAAACAAACCCGGCAAAATATTTAGTGTTACAACTTATAAAAACCTATATTATTGGTATACGAGGAAGGAAATAAGTGGAAGATTATTACAAGACAGGTTGGTAATTGCATGTGGAAGATTATTACAAGACAGGTTGGTAATTGTATGCACCTCAGATAATAATGTGTCACGAGACACGATCCTCTGCCTTCTTTTGGGCCTGGTTTTCTTTTCCCCATTCTAAGTCAACGACAACTCGACAACTCACTGCATGGTGATCTCCATTTACACCTAAAATCTGGTGCATGTAACCTCTCAGTTGTTTCTCCCAATCTTGGAAGTTGAAACTATTTTCTGCAATCCGATCCCTTCCGTTCTCTCCTGTTTAATACCACCACTAGGGCATGCAATTCTCTCAATCAACATCTACACATCGCTTTCTATTAAAGAAAGTTCAAGAAAAAGCTCAAGAAAGCAGAGAAATGGCAGAAGGCCAATCTAGTCACTCAAGCAATAGCTGGAATTCGACGAATGAACAAATAGCTTTATTGGAAGCGACATACAGTCAAGGGATCCGCATTCCCAGCCGCGATCAAATAGATCAAATCGCTAGTCGACTGCGAGTGTATGGCAACATTAAAGGGAAGAATGTGTTTTACTGGTTTCAAAACGGTAAAGCTCGCGAGAAGCAGAGACAGAAACAAGAGAGAATGGCATCCATCAATCCCTTTCAAGAACCTTCCTTGGCAAGGAAATCACGCAAAAATAGTAAGAAGCTCTACGATATCTGCTTCAATCTTCGAAATAAAATCACGAACATTTCATTTCACTATAACTAAAGCTAGTAGTTTGCTATTTCCTCGTTAGTTTATTATTGCAATGCATTCGTGTTTTACGTATCTAATACTTCAGAGCTTTGTTGCAAGAAATTTTCTCTACAGATCAGAAATCGGCCGTTATCATGGCAGAGGTAATGAGTTAATAAGAGCATTTATTTTTCCAGCTTTTAATTTCTAACTATCTATCAATGCATTATTGAATATCAATCAGTGTTGCTACAAATGAACTATTTAAAGATCCCTAATATTAGGTGGGTTCTCAGTGGCTTAGATACATGTTAATAGTACAACAAATAACACAACAAATGCTGACAATTTATGCGAACCTCCGACGCTAGAGTTATTTCCATTGCATCCCACTGGTATGGCTCGTGCAAATCCACAGTCAGTCATGAAGTGGAGAAATGATTGCAGATCTGATGAATATATTGATGAACAAAATGATCCAGGGTCAGTTGGGGGGCATTTTCATAATTTTTTCGATTTCATCCCTGGCCATCCTGGCAAGTAATGGAAGCTATGCTTAGAAATCTTCTACAGAAATACATCGTATGCGTCAGTGTGATGAATCTCCATGCCAATTGTTGCCTCTTCATTATGTCTGTGCGTGGCAACTGTTGCACCGTTTGATTTGTCTTTTCTTGAAGTTAGTGGAATCTTAATATGTCGGAATAGGAATTGTTTCTCTTCATGAAATTTCTTGATGCCTGTGCTCTGAGGTCTTCCTCTGGACATCCTTTAGCTTTTAAGTGGACGCCAAGCGGATGCAACCATTGGGATATCGGCCGACATGTTGCATTTGTCATGTAACAAAAGTTGTTGTGTAATGTAGTTGATTTTGATTGAATTCATGAAATCACGTAAAAGCAAGTTTAAGGAGTTGCAAGGCTCATTGTGTTTGACAATTTCCAAGTAACTTTCAAACACTCGTCTTACTTTAAAATATCATTTGGAGATAATTGTAGTTATATTTAACCTACTTTCTGATCTTAATCCAGAAATCGAGGCAATGATCTTAATACAAAGGCCCGAGGAGCCTTATATCTAGGTAACCATCATTGAAAAATGAAAAATGTTGTCAGGAAAGCGATATCGCTATGGCAGATTGAGAAACAAGAAAAGCAAGACAAATTGAGAAACAAGGAAAGCAAGAGAAGAATGCTCTTTATTATTTCATGATATTTGTTATAACTTAGGCTTTTGCTTAAAAAACACTAACAGAATGCTATGAAAAAATGGATCTAACTTAAACCTGTTCAAAAGGTAGTAATCAAGCGTGTTTTGCTGCTGCTGTAATTGCTTCAACTATTTTATTGCAATTAAGGATAGATACTGATATCTGCTAAATGACTCCAAACTTCATAAAATTTAGTTTTTTTATCAATGATTTCACTCTCTAGACAGAGATTGCAATTGATTTATTCAATGATCACTTTATACATATATCAGAAATACCCACAATAGCAGCAACCAACTGCAATAAACTCTAAAGACTTAAAAGTACTTAGAGTCTTCCCACCCATCATCAAATTAATTAATGATCCTTATTTAGAATAAGAACCTTACCACATCCACATAAGTTATTGGAAGAGGCAGTGTAAAAAAGAAAACATGTGATAAGAAATATAAATCTGGAGGGTACAAAACCTTTGACTTTTTAGTTTCCTTCAATTATACAAAACCTTTGACTTCTTAATTTCTTTTCATCTTATGTAGTCTTATATTTCTTTAAATACAAAACATGACTTTTGGAGAAACTATAGTCTAAAAAACTAATACTTGAAACTATAGTCTAAAAGTTTCATCCAAAGAGGCATCTCCAAGAAAAGCTGAAACATAACAATTAACAATTCCTTCACAAAAGTCCAAACCCAAAACCTTAATGCTGAAAAGAACCTCTACAAAAATATGGACAACCAATCAATATCTTGTTTATACAAAATACAAAAGATGGAACCTCTTACCCTTTCTTTATAATATTTTGAGAGGTTAAAAGGTTATTTTCCAAAGACAATCACCAAATTTTTTTAAAATTTTTCTAAATAATACTCAAAAGCTTTCCATATAACCAATTGATATCATTCTTGATTCAATTAAGTAATTTGGCCATACCTTCTGAAATAGTTGGTATTGGCATATTTTCAAGCTTTCTCCCTTATTAATTTTAATATTGGGAATTCAAACAATATTTTATATTTTATATTTTTGAGATATAGAGGTAAATATTAAATTTTGTACTTATTAATATTAAAATGAAACATGAGTTTATGTTGCCAAATTTATGTGGTGGTTAGTTTCGGATGAGACTCAATATTAAATGTGGAGAGTGTGAGAACTAAGGCATTAATATCATAGATGTGGAGATAAAAATAAGACATGGTGTGCTTGTGTGGAGAAACTAGGGTTTAATTGGTAAAGAAAATAAGGTTGCCAATAAAGCAGAAAAAGTCAAAAGTTAGATTAAGAATTTTAATAAAAAAGTTTTAAAACTTTTTGATGTTATTTTATAAAAATCTTTATATAGTTAATAAAGTTTTTAATAATAATATAACTTTAACTTTTAACTCTTAATTTTAGTTTTAACCTTAATTTAACTATAATTTTAATTTTAACTTTAATTTTAATTTTACTAAATTTAAGATATTTATAATTATAATTTATAATTTTAATTTTAAGTGAAAAATAATTTTAATTTTAACTTTACTTTTAATTTTTTTAAATTTAGATTGTTATTTTATAAAAAAAAATTATATTATTATTGAAAATTTTAAATTATAATCTTATTGTTAATTATAATATTATCGTTAATTTTAATTTTAATGTTCATTTAACTTTAATTTTAATTTAATTTAATTTTTAAAATTTAATTTAATTTTCATCTTAAATATAAATTAAGATTGTTATTTTTAAAGATCTTTATATTGTTTTTAAAATGTTTTAATTATAATTTAATGTTACTTTTAAATTTTAATTCATATTTAGTTCTAAATTTGTTTTAAATATAACTTAAT
>LPNX010681413.1:0-23332 GCA_001517045.1 Pseudotsuga menziesii | reverse complement strand
CCTGAAGCACATGATTGATGAGATGGTTTGTGTTGAGTGAGGAGCTCCAGACCACATGAGTATTTGAATGTTTGTGTTGAGTAAGAAGCTCTCAAGCACATGAGTGTTTTGTTGTATTGAGCAAGGAGCTATGGAACATATGAATTATTCAAACATTTATGTTGAAAAGGAAAATTTGAAGCACGTGAAAATATAATTAGAAGTGTTCGGCATAAACCCTTGTGCCTTCCAAGTTGATGTTGAGCATAAGCTCTAGAACATTAGATCCTTGGCCACTATATCCTTAGGTGTATCCTACAAGTACATCCTAGCATCAGTGTTGAGCGAGGAGCTCTGGAATCACACTAAGTTTGTAACTCCCTACTTTTAGCATTGAGTATGGGCTATGGATAAGCGCTAGGAGTTACTGAAAAAATGACTCAAGTAAAATACAGATCTCTTCTAACTTATTTAGAAGTAATTAAATGAAATTTGAAATTTATGTATCTCATCAAGTACTGAAGAAACACCATGTTATACAAGGGAATCCAATATGCAAACAGGTTTAGAGTTGCTTACCCTAGTAGACCTAACCACCTACGTGACATGTTTAATAAAGGAAGTGTTCAAGTTTAGGGATCATATTATATGATGCCTAAAGACAACTCTTAACAAATAATACATCAATATATATTTTATACATGACATGTATCAAGAGTAAGCATTGTAATAATATTAATAGTATAAGAATTAAAGAAATGATCCATCCATTATTATTATTATTATTTAAAATAATTAAATAATATAATAACTACAAGAGTCCAAATATGAACTAGTTAAAAGTTCCTAAGTTAAAAATTAAAAGTGCCTAAATTAAATAAAAGGGTTAAATCAAGAAATGAAATGATTCTTGGTTTAACTACCTCTTTGACTAAAAAGTATAGCTATAAAAACCCAAGTAAAAGAGAGGCTTGGGAATCTTCCATCTTTTTGGCGATTCATTATTTTTCCTCATTATTCTCAAGATAGTTCTTGAAGAACATTTTCCTAAGAGGAAAAAGGAGAAATGATTGAAACCTGATATCCGAGTTAGGGAAGTCTTACCTTAGGGGCTCTAAGCTACTTGCATGTTGGAACCAGATTGGGGGGATCCGAGTGAAAACCAAGAATGGTTCAGGGTCATGGCTAGGTGGAACGTGGTAGTTTCCAAATGATTATGTTATCTATATAGAGGTCATATATCTCCGTCAATTTGTTAATGCTTGTTAATTGAGTGCGCATGTTTTCTTCCATTAAAATAGCATCACCTTGCAGGTATGAGGTTCTTCATTTTATCCCTTCATTGTCTAGTACATTTTCTGGCTAAGTATTTAAGGATGTTGTTCCATAGTTTACTTCTCATAGTTATTTTTTGTTCTATAACTTAAGGGTTTATGATTTACTTCTAAATCTATGCCTGCAATTTATTTCATGTATAGGATATTTTATGTTATATATATATATATTCTACTGGCATATTTCATGTTGTTGGCATACCTATAATTAATATAAAGAGACCAACTAGCACCTATAACATTAGCATAAACTCTAAAGAGAACTATTTAAACATAATTTATGAAATGCATTAACTTAGAAAATATATTTAAAGAGAGCCATAACAAAAGTAATAAAGCTACAAATGCCAAACTAAACCATCAGAATACCTCTCATAGTATGATACGTATTATAAAGAACCAAGATTGTAAAAAAACAATTTCTCATTATTAAAAGTAATCCATAAATCAAACATACAGTCAAGATATCAAGACCGTCTAATGGTCTAAAGTGCATGATATAAATAAACAATCCTAAACTTTATCAATCTCATTCATAGTAACCAAACCACATATGTAATATGCAGAATACATTTATCCATAAAATGTTTTGCAGAGAAATCAGTAAAGCATAGCCTAAGTAAATAGAGGTTGCAGGATTGATTTATGTGGGAGTGAATGCCCAAACAATCCTTTACAATAACCATCATTTATAACTATCACGACCCAAGATCGAATCCTCTGGTGTTCACGTAATAAATAAAAGTCACCATATCGAATCTTGTAGGATTCTCTATTATCCTACCAAACGTTGTAACATTTGATCTATCAACTATACATACCACGCTATTGAATTCGCATTCGTAGGCCGTAAAACATTTCCACATATCTCTACATAGAGATTAAAACCCCAATTATTTACACTCTCTAACCAACTAATGGCTCACGGTCATTGGTTTGCAAAATGTTAAAAAAATATCATAACCCACTACAACCCCGTAAACGCTAAACAATTAGAAATGATACTCATTTGAAGGGATAAACCCACAGTCACGAACTCTTACATTTAAATGCAGAGGTAAGAACTACAACTACGAATTAAACTATAAAAAAGATATTTCATTCATCCATTACATAGTCACAACTCTAATGGTGGGAACATCATTGCCATTTATGGCATGGCTCCAATGGCCAAGCTAACATTGTTAATAGTTCGTATAAAGAACTAAACAAGAATTACAAATATACATAGATATGAAGTATCACTTGAAACCAAGAATGATAACCATGATACACCCAGTATGTAAATGTTGTACAATAATATTTAAAAACCAAAATAAGAATTTTCACAGTCGTGTATCCAAGGCTTGGCACCATTGCAAAAATTGGTGTTGTTTCCATTTAACAAAACATAAAACATATTCAAAAATCACAGATCTTGCAAGCATTCACCATCGCAATGATACCGACAGAGTAATAAAATTACAGAATCAAAATACACTGGTCGCATCCCGAGGGTGCTAAAACCGAAACAAAAACTCCAATTCTTAAACGCATCCCCAAATGCTTTACATCATTTTTTGTAGAAATTCCCTTTCCAAATAACAACCATTAGAGGAATTTTGGGGTCTAAAATGGGCCTCCTAAGGAAAATAATAAAATAATAGTTAAAATAATAAAATAATATTGATTAATTTTGGAGGAAGAAAGAAAAAAACTACTTTTTGTGTTCGTATTTTCGACATATCTCCGTGTTTTTTTACTCAAATTTCGATCAGGAGAGCTCGTTGGATGTGGAATTTGATTCTGCATCCAGTCATCATCACGTTTTTTCAGGTATTTCTTGTTTTTGGGGTAGCAGGGTCCATCAAAAGTATGCAGTGTGGGTACTCGTTGGATGCGGAATCAAATTCCGCATCCAACGAGCTCTCCCGATCGAAATTTGAGTAAAAACACAATGAGATATGTCGAAAATACGAACAAAAAAGGTAGTTTTTTTTAATGACAAATATGTCAATTCAACCATTATGGTTGACTTATTTTATGGAAATTCTATTGGTTCTTGAATTCCAACTCACAAAAACTTATTTTGGCACGTTTTCTTATAAGGCCCATTTTAGACCCCAAATTTCCTCTAATGCATTGAAATAAAACCTAGACTAAGCAATTCAACCAACCACAATCTTCATGGTTTGGCATGAAATCGACAAAAGAGAAGGAGCAAGTTTCAACTGGTTACAACAAGGTCTTACATGTAATGGGTATTGTGTCGACCACAAAGGAAACCCACGACCCACGCTGTTCAGACCCTCCAACCTTCAAACAAAATGAAGATATTATGAGAATTATGTTGTAAACACCAAATTGAACAACAACACAATGTTGCTATACTAGAGTGGAAGTCATACCTACCAATGTAGTTGACCCCCAAAGATCCATGCCACAAAGAAGACTAGAGGAAGATCTCAGGAAGCCCTTTTTATAAATGAAACAAGTCGTTGTGCTAGTCCAAGACCTAATATTGAGACCCACGATTTCCCATGCGCATTTGATTTGCCACCCTCGCCCGCATTACCACAAATCAAAACCTAGTGTATAGTTTGTGCCACCTTCCAATGCACAACAACATTTAAACCCGCAACATGCATATAGAATACATATGGTATAGCCATAGTTGATGGCAAATGTAATATGCCATGAATGGCTAGTGATATGTCTTAAAACGTGTACACAAGGACTTTAAATAAGTGAAGGACAATGTTATAAAATGATAATCCATGTACATTATCACATACACCACGAAAATATTAAACTGCATGAGGAACTAAATCAAGGTCGCAAGACCATAAAAACAATGATAATGACCAGTACAACATAGGCTAGTAAACACCCAACTTTGCATAAATATCAACTAGCATTTTTAATAATATCACTAGGAGAGGTCTATAAGTTTATTTGCCATCTAAATAGTATAGACAATATGCCTTTAGCTCACCATGATAGTTAGTTTTATGTCGTCAAGTGCACCTGCAAGAGACAAGGAAAGAAGTGCAATAGTTCCAAAAAACCTAAGTAAGCCTTGTAGCAACAAGTAGAAACGGTTACCTTTTTAGGTGTTTACAAGGGAAACAAGTCCCGCCACTCCACCCCTTGACAAATACAAGTTAAGTCAGATTTATTCATAAACAGTAATCAGTCTTTACAACCGACAAGTAAGGAATCCAAACAACATACATGTATATAAATACATAACTATCAATTTAGATATTAAATGACATAATGACACCACAACATTTCACTAATAACAACATCGGGAAAACATAGAGAAGGAAGTAAGAAAACATTACGACAATACTATGCATAGAAACAAGTGGTGACTAGAATAATATACATTGTAAGATAGTTGCAACATAGCCTTCATTGAATTTCTTGTTTTTTATGTTTATGGGAAATATTTAAAACAATCAAGAAGCACACAAATATTTGCAACATAACCAAATTACCATAGATGAGAAAAAATTATGCTAAATGATCGGAAGATTATCACACTTTATGTCATTCTTTAGATTCATATGTCTAACCCTGTATTAAAAAACTCCATGGGTGGGGGAATTTTCATATGACCTTTTCTGAGTGGAAGGAAATGTAACATAGATACACTAAAGGAAATGTAACAATTGGTAACAAAGTAAAAACTTGTGAACCAAAGTATAGATAAGAATATAATAAATTAAAAACACAATGTCACTGAAACATGTATCGCAAGTGAGTTTCTTTGGAGTATCACATGGATATGCTAACCAATATGAAATATTTACTTGTATGTGGTGTCCCCATTTATAGTATGTGCTTCTCTTGTATTTGTTTTATGTACATAGTTGATTGGTTCATCTCTGAGGAATAGTAGGTATGAAATATGGAGTAGAATTGATGTGCATATATGGCGTTTTTGTATACCACTAGAGGGAATTGGAAACAATAACTTTTTTTTATTTCAATTCAGTGTACCAATAGATAGGGAGAACTCCTTCCTTATATTTTAGGACTTTTACCATAGTCAAATCTCTCACACAAAAAGTGGTAAGTCATTTGCCTATCCACTTCTAATGTATTCTTTGCTTTGAACAATGTTATTTAATTGTTTAGACATCATTTGTTCATTCCAATAATCTCCAATAGATGCAAGCTTTAGCCTCTCCTCACTCCCAATCTTAACCTTTATCAATTTAAGGGGTTGCATATATACTACATTGATTCCTTTCTAATTATTTCCTTGCATCATTGTAGACCCTTATGTTTCATTGAATGAGAGATTCCTTAAATTCTCGAGGTCATCTACATAATTCCCAACTCGATCAATATTTCCTTTGTATAAAGGAAAAAACCACTTGTTTAACATGTATCTTAAAGCCAACTAGTTCTTAATGGTAAGGAAATAAACAAATCCCGTAACTTGTCAATAAACGAAATCTCTTTAATCAACTTCAAAAATACAATGAATTGAATTTATTTCCCACAAAGCAAAAATATTCATAGAATTATGTATGGATGACATTCCAACTCCTATAATATCTTTAGGATTTTAAATATAGGCCTTTGGAATGGGTATGAGACCATGAAAAAAATATGGACATAGAGGAGAGGTGGTAAACCCTCCCTTTTCCCAATTTTTTTATTACAATTATCCACATAAGGATAATTTTCCCATTTTAGTACAATTATCCAATTATCTTTCTTTTTATCAGATGGAAATATCCACAAAAAAGACAGCAATACTTCCTCACATTAGTGGATGGTAGAGGTGGTAAACCACCGGCCATCCTAGCAGAATACCTAACCCCAAAGGACTCAAGGCTTGAACCTGTGACCTCCCCCCGAACCGAGAGAGTGTGCGCATGTCTTACCAATTGAGCTAACCCTTGGGACTAATTATCCAATTATCTATAAATACGGTGTTTCCTTATAAAGTAACGAATTTCTATGTAAATGTCCAAGTGGGTTAGTATGTTGGGTTGTAAGTTTATTTTTGAAAGGAGTTATTACACCATTTTGACAAGTGGTGATACCCATATAATAATTAGTATAATTATTAATTGCGAGAAATTGTACATTATGGTGCGAATGGATCTAATGTAGAAGAAATTGAGGGGTCGAAGTTTCTATTTCATAAGTGGTGCTAGAAATTGTAGCTTGTGCTCAAAAATATGGTTTCTATAAGAAGAAGTATGAGATGCTCCAGGTTTGGTTGAAACCCTATCCCATTACTTTGTTTTCTGACTATTGTGATTGTTGAAGATATGGGATGATGGCTCACATTTAGAATTGTTTCTCATATTAAGTCGTATCTGTTGTTGAAATGGTTCCATTCTTTCCTTTAATATTTCATTTTTGAAGATTTTCAACGTTTGGGGCAATTTATGACATGTCAAGCAACGATGTTTAGAAGTTGGTGAGCTTCAAGATTGCATGGATATTTTTGTTGGGCTACATTTCTCAAGTACGATAGAATAAATAGAAAAATTGTTAGATCAGTGAACAAAAGGGACGTGTGATGTTTTCTATTGCAACACAGAGATGGATTTTGGATACTAGAAGACTACATTATGCACCTTACAACTATTTTGGTAATTTATTTTGTATATTCATGACTAAAACATTTGATATTGTCTCAAATGCACTGGTAAATTGTTTGTGACGATTGGGGACATATAGAGTTTATGCAAAACTAGTATGCTTTTTTTTAAGAGTATTGGACAGCTGCAGTGAGAATCTTTTCTAATCGACAAGTTTCGAACCACTCAGGCACGTTCATCGTCAGAAAATCAAGGATCACATTGACTGTTTAAATGTTCTTGGAACTCAATCAGTTTGTCTTCTCCATGTGGCCAGTTAGTAAATACATCGTCCACAAATCTGAGCCACCATATTGGTTTTTGTGTAGATGAATTTATCGCTTTTTCCTCAATATCTTCCATGAAAATATTTTCCACAATCGGTGACAATGGTGAGCCCTTGGCAACCCCTTCAGTTTTCTCATATATTTCTCCTTGAAAGCAAAAATAGGTTGACGTGAGGCATATCTCAACCAAGTGGGTGGTTTCAGGGTCCGATACCTTCTTGATGACCTCCACAGCTTCATTAATTGGGATTTTTGTGTAAAGTTAAACAACGTCAAAGCTGGTTAGTAGATCATTATCACTCATCTTCCATTCTTTCATTTTGCTTATGATCTCTGAGGAATCTTTGATGAATGAGAAGGTTTTCCCAACCAAATGTTTAAGAGCTTTTTCCAAGTGCTTAGCTATATCATAAGTAGGAGATCCTATAGTGTTGACAATGGGTCTTAGTGGGACGCCAGATTTGTGAATTTTAGGTAAGCCGTATATGCGCAACATGATTACATTTTTGGGAGTGAGTTTCTTCTTTGTTTCATCATCTAGGGAGGAATTCTTAATTGCCTTGGTAACTTCCCTTATCACTTTTTTAATGGGTCTTTTGTGACTTTTTTATAACACCCACTCTCTAGATGTTGGGTCATTTTCTTTTGTATCTACAACGACTTGATCAAATATGTTTCGATGACAATGCGGCTGTGTTAGATGGAAAACTAACACAACCACATACATTACACCATGATTCATTGAATGTAGGTTTCAAGCATGTCTCTTATACCTGAGAATGCTTGGAATTCACCTCATTTATATCCACCAAATAAGAAGAAGTTAGTCTTCATGGTTGCTACATAGTTGAAAATGGAAGAAAATTTTTGAGGGACCTATTAGTAACATGTTGGTGAAATTATTGGATTTTGGAGTAATTATGAGAAATATATATTTCTGAGCAAATAGGTACCAAATATACAAATGGAAGAAAGAAATTAGATTAAACACATCATCAAGATACATCAAAATCACATAGATTAGAGTAGAATTGTCTTCCATTGTGTTAATAGGAATCATCACATTACAACATGAACATCCATCATTCCTGCTCGTTATCCAAACCCTACTGCCATTGAATACTTCTAATGCTAGTGCCCCTGAATAAAAAACTACATTTTAAGTATATTATGTATTTCTAAAGATAAACATTCAGATCCAATCCAGAAGGATTAAGAAAAAAAACCTCCCTAGCCTTGATCTTTGCCTTCAAGAAGCTTGATAGAGACGATCGCGGAACAGGTGGAAACGAATATTGTACATCAAGCCAAATTGGGTGGGATATTTAAGGGAAAACTAGTACGAATTAGAGTGAAAGGATCAGGACAATTCATTGAATTATGGTTTGGAAAGAAAGAGTATTCCATTGTCACTATCATCCCCGTAGTCAAGTTTTGGCACATCCAATATTTTTTCATCAATCGTGTATTCATATATTGGCGACGCATAGTCCATAACGTTGTGTTAAAATGTTAATATCATGACCATCATTGTAGATTTCAAGTACACAATCTAATTATATTTAACTATCCCCCTCGTAGATAACCAATGATACCAAAATTGTGTGTCCTTTCATACTTTGATAGTCATTTGAAAATATCAACATTATCATCTATATCCATAATCTAATTTGAAAATGCTTTCAAACTTTGAGGGTCTACATCTATATTCATAATCCCATTTGACAATAACATGTCAATGTGTTGAAACCTTTTAATCTCTAGTTTAACGAACATGAACAATATTACTAAGCCCTCAATTTCTTATACATTAGATCCATTGGCACCATAATGTAGACTTTCTTGCAATTAATAATTATAAACCAACGTAGGGAACCAATTAACCACTCATTATCCTATGGGTATTACCACTTGTCAAAATGGTGTAACAACGCCTTTCAGAAATACACTTACAACCCAACATACTAACTCGCTTGGACATTTACATAGCAATTCATTACTTTATAAGGAATCACCATATCTATGGATAATTGTACTAAAAATGGGAAAATTGTACTTATGTGGATAATTTTACTAAAAATGGGAAAAGGGAGGGTTTACCACCTCTCCTCTATGTCCATATTTTTTACATGGTCCCATACCCATTCCAAAGGCCTGATATTTAAAATCCTAAATATATTAAAGGAGTTGGATTGTCATCCATACATAATTCTATGAATATTTCTCCTTTGTGGGAAATAAATTGAAGTCATTGTAGCTTTGAAGTTGATTAAAGAGATTTTGTTTATTGATAGGTTGCGAAATTTGTTTATTTCCTTACCATCAAGAACTAGTTGGCTTTAAGATACATGTTAAACAAGTGGATTTTTCCTTTATACGAAGGAAAGATTGATCGAGTTGGGAATTATGTAGATGACCTCGAGAATTTAAGGCATCTCTCATTCAAAGAAACATAAGGGTCTAGAACGGTGCAATGGAACAATTAGAAAGGAATCAATGTAGTATATATGCAACCCCTTAAACTCAGAAAGGTTAACATTAGGAGTGAGGAGAGACTAAAGCTTGCATCTATTGGAGATTATTGGGATGAACAAATGATGTGTGAGAACACAATATTTATTCTTTTTATAGTATGCTTTCCACAAATAAGTTATTTTAAACTGTCATGATCTTAACCTACTGAAAATTCTTCTTGTGCACCATGAATCTTTATTTTAAATCAAGGAAACAAAGTTGTAAAAGCTTAATTCATGTAGTTAACTAAGTGGATTTCGAGCCATAGGGTGTTTTTCATGAGTTTAAATAATGGCTAGATAATGTTTGTGAGGAATGCATTTAGATAGTTTATATGTAAGTTGCTTGGCCCAAGCCTAAAAAATTAACTAATGTTGTTCAAAGCAAAGAATACATTAGAAGTGGATAGCCAAATGACTTACCACTTTTTGTGTGAGAGATTTGACTATGGTAGAAGTCCCAAAATATAAGGAAGGATTTCTCCCTATCTATTGGTAGACTTAATTGAAATAAAAAAAGGTTATTGTTTCCAATTCCATCTATTGGTATACAAAAACACCATATATGCACATCAATTCTACTCTATATGTTATACCTACTATTCCTCAGAGATGAACAAATCAGCTATGTGCATAAAACAAATACAAGAGAAGCATATACTATATATGGGGACACTACATACAAGTAAATATTTCATATTGGTTAGCATATCCATGTGATACTCCAAAAAAACTCACTTGCAATACATGTTTCACTCACATTTGTGTTTTTAATTTATTATATTCTTATCTATACTTTTGTTGACAAGTTTTTACTTTGTCAGCAATTGTTACATTTCCTTTAGTGTATCTCTGTTACATTTCCTTCCACTCAGAAAAGGTTGTATGAAAATTCCCCCACCCATGGAGTTTTTTAATACATGCTTAGACAAATGACTCTAAAGAATGATATAAACTATGATAATCTTCAGATCACGTAATTTTTTCTCATCTATGGTAATCAGGTTATGTTGCAAATATTTGTGTGCTTCTTGATTGTTTTAAATATTTCTCATAAACATAACAAACAAGAAATTAAATGAAGGCTATGTTGCAACTATTTTACAATGTAGTTTCTTTTCCGTCAGAACAATTGCCTTCTTGCTTCTTTGCAAATTGTGTTTACATTTACATATATTTGCATGGTCCTTATAGTAAACTTATTTCTAAGGTCTTTAATCGTCAAAATTTCCATATACAACAAAAATACTCAACTCACATATTTATCTTGCAATACACTAATTAAAAATATTCTTATCCATTTCCATTTTGATACAAGTTTTCAAGACAATTATTCTTTTTATACTCTTTTCTCCTCCATATTGGTATTTTCCTTTCAAAATTCCATTAATATACAATATACATTATTATCCATAATTTTAATTTGTCATATATATTCATGACATGTATTAATGCAATAAATAATAATAATATAACAATAAAAATAATAATGCAATAAATAATAATAATATAACCATAAAAATAATAATAATATCAATATCAAGGGCATCGGATTGCACACTTTAATTTTTCTAGGTTTTCAAAGCTAATTGCTGTCAAGTATAGCATATCTACAGTCTAGGCTTTGCAGGCATTTGTTTCTACAATTGCCTTTTGGATATTGTGCAACGAGCTTCAGAAGCCCGTTCACTCCATCTCCTCTTTAACCCGAGCTTTTGAGAGTTTTTATTCTAGATTGCAATCAGTTATTTTGGCATAAATTTCAGATGAGAATTTCATAGTTACATGCCTTAGACGATTAGGGTGATGGGATCTCAGCTGGAAATAGTGGAATAAACGAAGAAATGAACCAGGAAACTGCGACTTGGAGTCTGAGAGGAAGCAGAAGGAGAAGAAAACCAGGAAAATGGACTTGACCTGCAAAAAAAATGGCGGCCATAGTGTTATAGAGGAGAAAAAGAAGAAAAAAGAAATGGAAGATGCCATGGAAGTTGAAATGTCTACTAGTAAGAAAAGAAGAAAACTGAAAAGAAAATCCTTTATTTGGATGAAAATCCATTGAAAGCTGTTCAAAATGAGGAAAAAGGCTATGTAGACTCCGCTGGAGGTGGATTTCATTATAGAAACACTAATGAATCAGAGTGGTACTACAAAAACCCTAAAGGATCATAGCTTTGCATTAGAAACTCTAATGAATTGGCTATTTATTTCAGACCCCAATGAACCTGGGTTTGATCATAGTAACCCTCCACATAGGAAAGACGCTGGCCCTGTTCAACCGGAGTTACACATGGATGTGTTTAGAAATCTCTCCTCTGCAAATGCCAATATTAGGGCAGCTGCTACATTAACTTCAGTTAAGGAGCTACAGGAAGTCCAGAAGGTTTATGAGCAAAGCGGCACTGAGGGCAATGATGATGGAGATTTAAAGCTAGAAGCTGCTAAAGATGCTCCGAATATGAGATATTCCATTCGTCGGCTTATTCGTGGGATTTCATCGTCTAGAGCTGTAAGTTTTCTATCATCTAAGTTGAATTTGGTGCCAAAGGGTTGTATTTGGAAACAAGTTTTCTATTATCCAAGTTAATTTTGATGCCGAAGGCTAGTATGTGCATTGCTTGAAATATATTTCAATTTGATAAACAACTTCCACGAATAGGTGGTCAAGAGCAAATTCTATAATTTTCAGATATCAAATAACTCGTTATCATCCAAGGCGATTTGTCTGTTAGGAAGTAGGAGAGAAATGATATGATACCCGCATATCATTGAACTTGCCCATGTGAGATCTGGTGGGTCATTAATATATAAACATTAATATTATCACCAAGGGATGTGCCAAGACAAGAGCAGACCTGGGAGCGCATGCCATCGGATCATACAAAAGAAGCAAACGCGACGAGAATTAGTTGGTATTTAGCTATAAACCCCCTACCCTATCGTGGGATTGGACCTTTCCTTACTTATTTTTTCCTACCCCGACTGAATCTGAGGCCATGGATGGCTACTAGGCACGATCAGTAGAATAAGGTTCACTCACTTACAGGAAAGGCCTATAGGTTCTTTCCCTGATGACAGTCAATCGACAGTCGACGGTCGACTAGGAGAATTGACTCAGTGATCGATCTACACTGATTGTCTTGGCCTGAAGGTTGCATTTTGGATTTGATGGCAGTCCATGGTGAGCTAAGAATTTGGTATTGGAAAGTATGGCACGAAGGAAGCACTTTATGATCTACCACATAGAGATTGAATTGACAGAGTCAATGAACTGGAACCAATTTCAGGTTAATCAGTACCAATTACCATGGTTGATCTAGTCAAATGACCAGTTAGAGAGCCTACATCACCCCTTGCTATTCGAGAGCTTGCGCTAGCGCCCTGTCCATATATAGATCCAGTTGAAAATTTCAACCATTGGTCTGGCCACACTGTTGGATGTAGTTCCTTATGTAGAGTCCCACCGTAGCAGATGAAAATCCAATTACGGTTGGAGAGCCGTGACCTGTTAAGTGTAAAATATCAAAGATACAAGTCCCACATACTGAGATTGTACTGGAAGTTCTAGCCTAGTCTTCCTCGAGCCAATGTTATTCATATGCTCAATAAGAGGTGATTTTTCTAGAGAAACTACTTAATCAATGTCAGCTACAGGTACTAATACTTCTTTGATTGGTTCCACAGAATATACTTCGAAAAAAATCTACCTAGGTTTTTTCATGCTTTCCGGGCATGCATACGGAACAGCTATAAACTACTTTTAGTTTTAATGCCCTCCTTCCTTGTTTTTTTAGGGTTTCCTGGCATTTTTCACAGCTTATATCTACTTTCAATGCTATAGTTTCAAGACATGAAAATATCTTGTTATTATACAAGAAAAGGGTGAAATATCAAAGATACAAGTCCCACATGCTAAAATGGTACTAGTAGCTTTGGCCTAGTATTCCTTGAGTCCTTGTTATGGATATGCTACATGACATCCATCTTGGAACAAAAGATACAGAGCGTGACTGCACCAGTGCTTCCTTCTCCAAAGAAGCAAGATGTTTCAAATTTAACTTCAACGCAAGTCAATTCAATCATCACACCTCCTATCAAGGTTTATGTTGCACAAAAGGGCGAGGCTGACCAATATGAATAAATTTATCTTATTTAATTTAGAGTTTAGAAAGCTGCCAGCATAGATTTTCTTGTATACTATCATCTCTGGTCTTCATTAGAAATGCTTACTAATACCCCAGTCTTAATCCACTATTTAGTGTCTAATGACTTCCAATTGCTAGGTAGGTTTTAGTTTGAGGCTTTGTTATTTCAAATTTGGTATTATGTAGTGTTTGGCTTTGCCTAAATTTGAATTTTTGATTGCTTCTTTATTCAAATTTATTACACATAGAGTTGGGAACATTGATGTTTCAGTTTGTTCAAACATTAGAGCTGTGTTTCATTCTGGAATTGCATCTGCATTCAAAGAATAGAAAGCTGAAATCATACAATCTGTTCTTGCATATTAACATGGAAGTCAAATCAAAATCTAATTAAAGCATGGTCTTGTGCTTGGATTTGTGACTATACCCATACCCAAGTGGCAAAAAAAGAAAAGGTATAAGGTCGATACTAGGTCTTGATAATACAATGGCAAAGTGATGTATCTTGCATTTAAAGTCCTTAACTACATGACTTATTAATTAATTAATAGTGCGCTCCGATCAAGGAGAAAGACCCTCCTTGGGATATGCACCCTTTCCTTAGACTAGTCAATACCCATGTGTTGCCTTCTTAAGCTAGAAAAGTAAACCTAAAATTAGAATTGTTCTAAATTTGAACAGTGTCTTACAAATAGAAAAGTGATGGTGCTTTTGGAACTTGCCTTTCTCAAACTAGAAATGCAACTAATGAAAACCACTTGTTAATTCTAGATTTCTAAATAAAGAACTACAGTCCCTTACATAATATTGATCTCTCCTTCACAATCAATGCACCACACTACTGGGTTGAGGATTGATTAGCTCACCCTCCCAAAGGCTGGCCACTGTACGAATTGTATCTCCATCACACGTGCCTATAACTTCTCTACTATTATGTCTTCTTGTGGTACTTTTGATGCAACGATGTGAACTTCCCCTTCCCTTGCTGAATTGTTCTCTGTTCCTACCTGCAACTACACTTATGTTTTCATTAAAGCTGCTATACAAATTGATGTGACCTTCCACTGCACCTTCTTTGCATGTGCTCAAGTCTTGGACACCTTTAGAGGTGCTTGCTGAACTCACAAGTGCACCTTGGATGAGAACACTTACAAAGGTACAAACAATTGCAGTGTAATCTTCACGTTCAGTCAAGATTAACCTTATATTGTATCATAATTATATTTATAGGTTTGGCTCGCTATTTCCATCGTTCAAATCCTTTGCCATGGTGTGACTCCATGTGAGAAATTTCTTGGAAACAAACCTTTAGTTTCACATTTAGGGTTTTTGGATTGAATGCACGGGCCCATATTGCTTGTGAAAAGAGAAACAAATTGAAACCTAACAATCATTGCTACGTTGTGGCGGGCTACAATGAAGTTTCCAAGGCATATTATCTATATTATCCTTCCACTCACAAGGTGATTGAACATAGAGATGCTATTTTTGATGAAGTTCCCACTCACGTTTTGCTAGCATCTTTTTGGTTCATTCTTACAGATGACTCTCTTATAGATGATTCCCAACATGTTTAAATGAATTTTTTCTTTTTCACATTATGATGCTGGTCATACTATTAAGCGTACGAGTATTTCGTTAATCACTCTTCTTATAATGACTAGATAGACAAATGATGGTGGCGATGACTTTATTTATGACTTGCTTGGCTCCAGTTCTCCATTATTGAATTCTCCTTCTAGAACTCATCTAGTAGTTGAGAATTTCAATGATGATGAAGAAGACGTTTTGATTGATCCATCTAATCCAACTCCTCTTCCTCTATCTAGGTCAAGGCCTTGCACCAAAGAGAAAAGTAGAAAATGATTGGAACCCTCCTCCACCATGGCTCTTCTCACTGAGGGTGATGATATGCTTGTTGATGATATTCCATTGATTTGAAAGAGAGATATGGCATTTAGGGGGGATGATATGTCTTCTTGACATGGCCCTTGTTCAGTGTTAAGAGGGATGTGTGTAATGTCCTCTCTTGGTGGTCTCTTGTTAAAATTAAGGGAGGGTGTTGAAAATAGGCTAAATATTCACTTTTTCCCATGGTTGACCTTATATTGTACCATTATTATATTTATATGCTTGGCCAAGGCTGACTTCAAAATCATAGGCTCAAAAATCCTATTAGGCAATGCACCTACTCTAAAGTTGTGTATAATTACCCAACTCTCATTTGTACTTTATCAGTCAAGTGATTCATTTGTTTTTAATACAAATGATTTTCCTAAGGCCATCTGTATTCTTTTGTGTCTAAGTTTCTCTCTACTGCACTTGTTCTTGGCTTGTTTTCTCTCTCTATGGGAGGTAAGATATTTGAAATTTTAACATTTTTCCCTACCATATTCTTCAATCATGAGACATAAAAGGTGATATGCACTTGTGACCCTCACATTTCAAGAATATATGCAACTTGTCCCACCCTTGCTAGAACCTTATAAGGACCATACTATCTAGCACTAATACATTTTGACCAAAAATCCGACGGCTATCATGTCGGATTTTCGACACTTCCCTGTCGCATGAACGACACTTTGATTTGTTTTTAACCTTCGGAAACTTTTCGTCGGTGATCCGACACCTAGGAAACCATCGCTTAAGCGACACCTAAGCAACCGTCGGTTAAATTTGCAGTTTCGGTTAAGCGACGGCATTTGTTCGACAGTCCTAAATTTTTTTAATAAAATAACTCTTCATTCTGTTGGTAAAGCGACAGCATGGCCGTCGGATGTGCGACGGATATCAATAGTTGATGTCGTATAAGCGACAGGATGTTCCGTTGGTTATGCGACGGATAATACCTATAACTGTCGGAAAAGCGACAGGTATCAACGTCGATTAAGCGACGGAAAAAATTATAACTGTCGAAAAAGCGAAAGGTATCAACGTCGATTAAGCGATGGAAAAAATTATAACTGTCGGAAATGCGACATGTCGGAACGTCGATTAAGCGACGGATAAGGATATTGACCGTCGAATTTGTGATGCTTATGAATGTTTTTAAAAAATAAAAACGCCTACAGAAGCGTCGGTTAAGCGACGTCTGTAAGCGTTTTAAAAAAAAAAAAATTATTTATCAACAAGGCACATGAGCCCTGGCAAGGAGGTCTCGACTAACGTTTGCACAAATATAAAAACTTAAATAAAAAGGATTAATAAAAATTTGTATGATAGAGAAATAGAGAAGGATTAAGTGTAAATAAACTATGAGGCACAACAATTTCTTCAAAGTACGTGACACATAGCCTACATGATATAGTGATAGCTCCAGTTAGTTTTAAGCGGAAGATCCAGAGTTTAGTTAGAACAAAATAAATCTCTCGCCATATCTACGTTTCCACTAGGACTCGCATATCTACGACCATAGAAACAAATTATAGGGCTTATACTAGGGCTTATCACACACTTAACGCTACGAAGCACTGGAATGTTCCTACAGCACTGAACAGTAACCCTGTGAGGAATAAGGATGCGTTACATACGCGTTAATTCACAAAATGTAGGTGTTCATACGCTAGTCATACCTAGCTGATGCCATGATGTAATTTCCCTAGGGTCAGTCATTTGATAGCCAATCATTGTGCCAACCGGTCATAGTTAGTCAAGTCATCTCATAGCTGGGCTCCTCGGCTTGGATCATGGGCTGCTATGCTGGGATACCCCCCTTGGCTAATAAAAATGTGGCTGCTATGGCCAACTAGGATGGCTGCCCTATTTGACTGAAATAATATGCCAATCATGTGTAAGTTGGCTTGGTCATTGCCTACATTCGAGCCTCGAAGTTGGCTAAGTCATGTCCATACCATAGTTCCCCAAATGTTGTGATTGTGTTTTAAGGCTTTACCACTTACAGTGCGACTTTGTGCAGTAACATGCAGCATTTTAAGGCTTTACCAGTTACAGTGCGACTTTGTGCAGTAACATGCAGTATTTCAGAAAATAATGACAAAAAACCCACTAGAATCACAATAATTAAATGCACTGAAAACTATTTCATTTTTATTATAAAACGACTAGTTTTCTATTATACTCAATATGCTAGCCCTCTTCGAAGTTCAAATGCACATTGCAAGCTAATCAGCAGCGCATTAGACCAAGAAGCTAGTTGGTCAGTTAATCCAATGTCCAACATTAGACATAGAAGTAGGCATGCAACAAATATCTTGTGCCAACCAATATAAACTGTGTCATTAGAAAGTTTACAAGTGATACATAGGAATCATATATTTGGCATAGCTTTTAACAAGACAAAAAGGACTCCTAAAGACTTAAGTAGCATATCCTCATCAGCAGAAAGAACCATAGATTTGTAAAACAGTTTGAGAAATATGAATGTTATATTAATCTAAGAAATATAACATAAAATAAATATACTTACGATTCACAAGCTCTCAATTTCACTAGTGCTTGCTTGCTTTCTTTTGCTTCCTGGTAAGAAAAGTTAACCTGCCAAAGGCACCACCAAAGGATGACAGTGCTTAAAGGTTTGTTGAATATTAGACTTCCATTGAAATAAGTAGGAAACGATTAAGAGTGTTGTACCAAAAAATACATTAAAGGCATAGTCAACATGAAAATGCAAATAAAACAAACTAAAGTTGAGAACAGCTCCAATATTTTTCCATTAACCAAAAAAAAGAAAACAAATGGATAACCCATTTCATTACAATAAAAATGTGTACAGAAACCTTAAAGCTTGTGCAAAAGAAGCAACAAACCCTAATTTTCTTTCCTTCATAGAGTAAAAACCTTAACCCTAGAAGTATCCAAGAAACCCTAGTGCTCCAAGTCAATAGAGATGGTACAAGGAAAAATACAAGTAGATCATCATCTTCAATGCCTAAATCACGAGAACAAGCTCAAGCATCTCACAAGAGAAACCTCCCAACAAAGGCATCCTCTCTAGACTTCATAACTTCTCCTAGGGTTTCCTCCTGAACCCTAGTACCTGTTGAAATTTAACATGTGCATGGAATTTAATAGCAGTAAAAACTTCATAAAAATTTGCTGACTGTAATGAAGATAATACTGAGATATTAGCAGCAGTAAAAACACTCATCCACAAAATTGAACACAAGTTTTTTACAGGGAAACCTTTGAAGGACAAAAACCCCAAAACAATTAATAATTCATCCTCTAAATGAGATGAGTGAGTTTGTACATGAGCAGATAAGAAGTTATCAAATTTACAGAACAAAAAGAACTCTGATCAACTCGACTGTCCTGTACATGCCTGCTGCCACTGCCTCAATCAAACCCCAATCATCTGGAGCAGCATCTAATCACTCCACGTCTGCCTGTTTTATGCCTTTGGATTTTGGCGTTGCTCTTTTAAAATTAGCATATAGTAATGGTTATAATATATATGATAAAGTTGTAATGTACTTTAGGTTGGAAATTAAGTGATGTAAAATCCCCACATGGATAGCTGATATAATTTGTGTTTTACACTGTAATATTTCATTGATTATTTGGTTAAGCTGTTTCATCAAACAGTTCACCACAATGCTCTAATACCACTGTGGTATCCCCTTTCTAAGTTGCTGATGTGTTTAGTGTTTTATTGGTTCAAGACTTTTGTCAAACAGGTCACATTGACCACAAGGTTTGGCATGCTACTGAATAATTTGCAGCTCTCTCATTGAATTTATCACCAAGAGTCATTCTACATTGCAAGCAATAGATATGGAACCCTTACATACTGTAACAGCAGACTAATATAAGTATATAAAAGATAGATTTGCAAGTAATATCCAGACCTGTAGGTAAGGGTGCCCCCCCTTTTTGATGCTCAAATCACTGAGCTTGACACAGCTCCAGAAGTGTCGATATTAATGAACAGTGGCAGCAACAACATCAAAGGATATGCCCTTAGTTATGGTCTGTTCTTTGCAACAATGTATGGCAACTAAACTCAGGTCCAAACCCCCTTTGTAACAGCACTAAACCAGCAGAGATTTATAGCAAGAAACAGGACTGTAGAAGGCAATATAGCTCCTGCCAAAGCACCAGTAAAAGATCATAATGTTAGACAGCATAGAATAAACATTAGACATTTCTCACATAGTAGCAAATTTTCTGCCATGTAAATATGAAGACAATGATCGTTCTATTATGTAGCATTTAGTTCAACCATCCAATGCAACTAATCATAGACAAACATGGTAAAAAAAAAGCATGCCACAGCCATGTATGCAATTACAAAGTTAAAGCAATTCATCAAAAAATTCCTACCATTAACCTTAAATTTTCTAGCTTTTTTTCTAAGTAAATATCTGTTCATAGCAATAAGCAAGCTAGAAGCATTCATTTTCCAATCATTCATGTTATCATGAAGACCAAAGGTAGTTATTATCTATTTTATGATTGATGCTAAAACTTTAATAAGACCCACACAGGTAGGGTCTGTAGCCCCTTAAAGGGAGGCAAAAGAGAACTAGCAAGCTTTTACAGTTCACCCTTTCTCAAGAAACAAATGTACTTAATTCTATAGAAGCAGGTAAGTAAAAATGTGGTATATATACCTGTCGCCTGTAGGGGGGTGTTGGCCTCTCAGGCTCCATTAGTGACTTGCCCTGATCAGCTGACTGCAACAAATAGTAATTAAAAACAGTAATTTTGAACTGAAACCAATACACGGGGAACTTACCCAAGAGATGGCGCATTCCATGGGTTGGTGAACTTTTATAAGAGAATCATTAGAAATTTTGGTGGTGTAAGTGCACCCTTCACTGATTGCACAAGAGGGAAAGTCTTTACTTGGACAAAGGAAGCTTCTGTGAGTTTTGAATAACTCGAAAGGAGGGTTTTGGTTACTACTTAGTTACAGTCCCAGCAATACAAAATGGAAGATCTTCTTTCTATAAACTTGAAACTTCTACTAGTTCGTAATGATAGTGATTTAATTAGGTAAAGTAAGTAACACTTGTTTCTCTATAACTACTTACTACTTGTTCTATTGATATTGCTTACATTATACTAAATACTCTATCTCTATTATTCCCATGGTTAATCAGTACTAGCTATATTAGTGAACACTAGTTAGAATATAGAAGCTTTTATTACGTTAATTAAACACATTGGACAGTATATGATATGTTTAAATCAACCTTACAAGGAGTAACAGCTTTGACTGCCCACCTCTTTCAAATCCAGTATCAACCTTCCTCAATGATGGAATAATAACAGAATCGATAAAAATAGCAGATACAATGATCCAGAATAAAACAGATTTGTCCATTCAAGATTTATGTTTGCAGAGGCCATTGATGACCCAAAAAAAATCACAATATATGTCTATGTAAGGTTTATGTTTAAATCAAGCTTAAATTAAACATATCATATTCAAAGCTGTTACTCCTTGTAAGGTTTATGTTTTCTTAATAGTTATTATCAAACATCATATGTGTAATCACTAGTGTTAGCAACATGATATGGAGCTACGTATTCACAGCATCATTACACTCATCTAATAAAGCTTACTCTTAAGGTGTACTATTATCGTCATTATACTCATATCGAAGGTTGAAGATCATGCTTACTCTCTTCTTATGGATATGCTTGTGTGACCTGTGTGCAAGCTGATCTATGTGTTATAACTGTCGTTTTAGGTAACCAGCCTATACGCTTGTCTATGTTCTCCATGGTCACTCGTCAATCTATGATCTGGAACTGAGAAAACTTGGCATCTATAGTAATATTAGTCATTCTATCTAATGGGAATCCTACTAACCAGGATACTAATATGTTTTAATCGTAAGAAGATAGCCACATATTAATCATATGCCACTAATGCTATGCTCTACCATCATGTAGTTTTTTAATTTACATAAATACATAAACATAATTTATGTTGGTTTATAATCACATAGATCTGCAGGACTTCGTAATGCTGCATCATATTCTATCAAAATCAACAAGGACCTGCATCTTGCATCACTTGCTTTCAACTGCAATAGGGTTTGCCTGCTAGGAAAAGTGCTTGCTTTTGCAAACTGACTTTCTTTCACTCTAAAATTATGTTTTAATTTTTCCAACATTAGAGACATGCCTCTAAAAATTGGGTTCCAAAGACACATAAAAGGGAGTTGTAGTCACTAATCACTGATGGATAACAAAACATAGTTTAGAGTGGACCTCCCAAGCCATTGTGGGTTGGGTAAGCATGGAGTTAAATTTGAGCCCTGAGCTTTACCAGCTCAGAACTAAAATATAAAACCCTGTTTTAATGCGACTATAGTAATATTAGTCATTCTATCTAATGGGAATCCTACTAACCAGGATACTAATATGTTTTAATCGTAAGAAGATAGCCACATATTAATCATATGCCACTAATGCTATGCTCTACCATCATGTAGTTTTTTAATTTACATAAATACATAAACATAATTTATGTTGGTTTATAATCACATAGATCTGCAGGACTTCGTAATGCTGCATCATATTCTATCAAAATAAACAAGGACCTGCATCTGGCATCACTTGCTTTCAACTGCAATAGGGTTTTCCTGCTAGGAAAAGTGCTTGCTTTTGCAAACTGACTTTCTGTCACTCTAAAATTATGTTTTAATTTTTCCAACATTAGAGACATGCCTCTAAGAATTGGGTTCCAGAGACACATAAAAGGGAGTTGTAGTCCCTAATCACTGATGGATAACAAAACATAGTTTAGAGTGGACCTCCCAAGCCATTGTGGGTTGGGTAAGCATGGAGTTAAATTTGAGCCCTGAGCTTTACCAGCTCAGAACTAAAATATAAAACCCTGTTTTAATGCGACTATAGTAATATTAGTCATTCTATCTAATGGGAATCCTACTAACCAGGATACTAATATGTTTTAATCGTAAGAAGATAGCCACATACTAATCATATGCCACTAATGCTATGCTCTACCATCATGTATTTTTTCAATTTACATAAATACATAAACATAATTTATGTTGGTTTATAATCACATAGATCTGCAGGACTTCGTAATGCTGCATCATATTCTATCAAAATCAACAAGGACCTGCATCTGGCATCACTTGCTTTCAACTGCAATAGGGTTTGCCTGCTAGGAAAAGTGCTTGCTTTTGCAAACTGACTTTCTGTCACTCTAAAATTATGTTTTAATTTTTCCAACATTAGAGACATGCCTCTAAAAAATGGGTTCCAAAGACACATAAAAGGGAGTTGTAGTCACTAATCACTGATGGATAACAAAACATAGTTTAGAGTGGACCTCCCAAGCCATTGTGGGTTGGGTAAGCATGGAGTTAAATTTGAGCCGTGAGCTTTACCAGCTCAGAACTAAAATATAAAACCTTGTTTACTTTGCTTTTGGAGTTTGCTGCAAAATACACGACCATATTGCCTACATTTGTTCCCTTCCATTTGGAAAGTAAACTGGGTGAATACCTGTGCTAGGATTTGAACCTGCAGCTGTATTTT
>LPNX010681401.1:57289-75924 GCA_001517045.1 Pseudotsuga menziesii | reverse complement strand
CCCAGGCAAGGCGCCCCCACTCCAAACCTGTGCACTAAAAACAAGCCAAGGATGAGCCCACATGTGTGATGTAGGTAAGCTCATCCTTAGGTCTGGCTGGAGTCTCTGTTAGGTTTGGGAGGCCCACTGATGGTGCAAGCTTTAGTCTTCACCTCGATCAAATCACCGGACCAATGAGAGCTCTCCATCTCATCTTTAGCTGGAGATGACATGTCTGATAACTGATAATAAATTAATTGCTCTCTTAATGATGACTGAAGCTGAGTTATGATAACTCCGATCATCATAAGTGTTCCATGAGATGTCGTTTAGCCTTTTATTTTATTAAAATTGGATTAATTTGGAGAGTTTTAGTTTTCTCCAAAATAATCATTTTTTTTTTTAATAAAAATCATTTTTTAATAAAAATCATTTTTTTTTTTAATAAAAATCATTTTTTTACTAAAAATCATTTTTGACTCAAAATTGACGTTTTTGAGTAAAAAGGCATTATGTGTCCGATTGCTGATCTGAAAGTTGGTTCTGACTGGCTGGCTGATCAAGAATGATTTTTTGCTTAAGGTTAGAGCCTTCAATCACTGAATTCTGAGTCCGGATCATGAACGGGTTTTTTCCATTTAATTTATGGAAAAATTAACCCAAAAAACTTAGGAAAATAATTAAAAATTAAAAAATAATTTTTCACTGTTCGAAAAAGATTTTTTTTCGAATTTTTTTTTGTGTCTAGATGACTTAGGACATGACCATGATCTATCTAAATAATGTCTAGTAGGCTTATAACACTCAGTTGGGCTCTAATAACCCCCCAAGGCCTAAAATTCAACATCGGGCATTCCAGCTTTGGAGGAAGCGGGAGAAAACCTCGTCAATTATACTCGGCTAAAGGCAAAGCATAATTGTCAGGGGCAAAAAACTCCCTGGAATACCCTATTTGAGATTCTACGTCTCAGAAGACCGAACCACTCAAAAATATCCTACTAGCACATTTTATTACAAACCCTGCGGGGCCATGGTCAAAATTATTCAAATACAAAAGTGACTAGCCAATATTGGCTAGATAGGTAGACGGATCAACTGATACACTGGAATCGGGCTTTGAACAAGTCTATCAACCGGCGGCTCCTCATGTAACCCAACTATGATACAGAAACGTTGGTAACAGGAGATTGTGATGAATCCATTTGCTCCATCAAATAAGAAGGGCAAGGCAGCCACATAGAAAGAAACAAAGAAGGACAATGCTACAGCCTTGAAGTTCCTCATGGATGGACTTCTCAAATCAGTGAAAGAAAGTGTAGAGGAGTACACTTCAACCAAAGACCTATGGTTCAAGTTGGAAAGCGAGTATCAGAAGGCAAGACCAGACAACGAAAAGACAGATCAGGAATCATAAGGCAAGCCCCTGGAAGAGGTCAATCAAGAAGAAGAAAAGCAAGAAGTGGACTCCAGTAAAGTATGGATTTTTTTGATTGTAATGATAGCATGTGTGATGAAATTGAGAAGGTTCTTGGAAAAGATGATGAAGATCTATCAAAGGCTACACATGAGAAACATCTCACTTTGATAAATATTGATCTTAGAGCAAATTGGGTCTTGAACACCGTAAATCTGAACCATAGTGAATTCAAAAGGTTCAAAAAGAGAATCTTGGACTCTTTGAATGAATATCAACAGAAGACCATGACAATGAGAGTATTGCTTGTGAAGCTCAAACACAAGGATTAAGAGTTGAGGGATCAGTTGGAAGACAAGGATGCTGAAGTTGAACGACTAAAGACTGAATTGATCAGTCAAAAGGAAGAACAAAAAGAGCCTGGTGAAGGCTTGTAAGAGCTTGAAGAAACTAGAAAGGCCAATCATGATTTGAAGACTCAGCTGGAAGAAGCTAAAGGATAGAAGAAATCTTGAAGAATCAATTGGAAGAAAAGGAGCGGGCAATTCAAAAGTTGGAGATGGAGGTAGTTGGTCTCAGGAAGAAAGGTGAGAAGAATGATGCATTAGTAAAGTTTCAGGATAGTTCAGTTGTCCTAAATAAGATCTTGGATTGCTAAATATCTCCATTTGACAAGATTGGTTTTGGTTACAAGAAGAAGGGAGAAAAATCTGAAGATGACACCTGGTCTCCCAAGACTCCAGAAGCAGGTTCATCAACGTCCAAAGTTGCTCCCCATGCACCTGCACATGACAACAAAGACCTTGGAAGTTCAAGAATGCATCAAGGAGTTAGGCCTATTCCTCAACGCAAGCTCATAAAAGAAACAACTACCAGACCTGGGTATGAAAATTGATTTAATGGTTATTGTTAATCTTGTTCTAACTTTGGTCATAAGGCTATGGATTGTAGACTCTACGGAAGAAGTGCTGGGAGCCCCAATGATAAAGTTAGATGCTGGGCATGTAACAAAGCTGGACATATTGCTGCCACCTGTCACACATTTAGATGCTACACCTGTAGTGGGTGTTCTCCACCGATTGCACACCAGCAATAGAAATCTTCCGAAAGCTGTCTCCTCACTTAAGAAAGTGGGAGAGGTGTGTCCTTGGGGGCAAGCACAGAGCTAGGTACTGTCACCTACTCCTAGCTCCTCCGTTTAGGCTAACTCCTAATGAAGCCAAGGGGGGTAGTCCCTAACAAAGAGTTTTTTAAGGCTCAATGCGGTTAAAGTGTTTTATTTGGTTACGGATGCGGATAGGTGTTGTTTAGGAGTTATTATGATTAGAAGTGTTTATTTATTCTGAGTATGACACATAAATGAAAAGCAATCCACGTTGCTAGCAGGAGATTAAAAGAAAAGAATGATTCCAGACTTAGTTAATTATGAATTCACAGATAGAAATTATAACAGGCCACAAATAATTGATCGAAATAAAGTAATTACGCAGATTAAAAAGGACCAATGCCTTATGGAGTCAAGATACTGAAATGCACAAAGAATTAAATAACAAGTTTAGAAATCAAACTAGTGAATATTAGGTTGTGTGAGTGCTCTTGGTAGATTTTAAGAGTTTTAAGTGCTCTTGATTAGGGTGTCAACGAAGGTCTGTCAAACAAGCCGAGAGAATGTTCCAAGTTCAATCCGTTGAAGACATGTCGGGCCCGCCCAGTATCCCAGGCTGGTATCGTAGGGATTGACCAACTAGCTGAGAAGCTTAGACAGCGGGGTTTTCGGCGTCTCTACTAGGAAGTACTTTAGAAAATTCCCTAGAACGCCGGTGCGTTGGTTACAGGGTTTAAATTTTATTAAGTTATTCTTGCAAGATTAGAGATCCAGTGCCATTTCTGGGTATTCCGATTTTGAGGTCGGTCAGAGCATACTTCGGCAAGGAGAAAACGAAGTTAATTAATTAGGGGGTGTGTGTTGCAAATTTAATTAAGTCAATTGATTAAGACTCTCCTATAGAGAGCGCTCTTGACCCCGTCTTATGACAGTGGTTCAAGAGACTTAGCTAATCTAGGATGCCTAAACAAGGGTATGCAGTTCTAAGAATGCTCTTCGATAGAGAGTGCTCTTGACTTGTGTTACTGCAAGTTCAAGAGTCTTACTTAATTCGTTAAACTTGAAAGAGATAAAAATATAAAAAAATCTAACTACCCAAGAGTCTCTTTCAGGCTTTTTAGGGCCCTAATCAGGAAAGCAAGGGGGTAAGTAAACAGTAAGAAATTATGCAATGTTTAATTTAAACAATCAAATCAATATTTTTCTTCATTTTCAAAACATAAACTAACTTAATTATGATTATGCAATTATCCTATCCTACGCTACCATTAGTAGTTTATTTAAACAAAAAGGAAAAAAGCATGAAAATGGGACGATACAAGCTTCCCCCAAATGGGGGAAGAGGGGTGTGGGAGCCGTAATCCCACTTGCTTTTTATTAATTTTTACAATTTTTGATGACTCTACTTTTTCCTTTTCTAAAAAGAATAGGGAGAGAAAGGGATGGAAATAAGAGAGAAAATTTGTCTTTTTTGCTTCTTGCTTACTTCCTTGCTTGCTTTTAGCCTTTGGGCTTTTCTCGATTCTTCCTGCAAGTAAGAGCTTTAAACAATTCAAACGTTATATTTTAATCAAAAAATTAAAGATATAAAACTACAAACTAAACTCTCAAATAGGGGTAAAAATCAACGGCGAAAGAGGAGGAAGGAGAGAGGAGAAAAGTCTATGGAAAGGGAGAGATAAAAGGATAAAAGGGGCTGTCCAAAAGGCAAGAAAAAGGGCTGTCCAAAGACAAAAGAAAGGGCAGCAAACAGTGAAAAAAGAGGGCTGTCCAAAGGAAAGAAAGAGGGCTGCAAATTAGTAAAAAGAGGGCTGCAAACTGAGTGAAGACAAAGGAAAAGAGGGCAGCGAAGAGGAAGGAGGAAAAGCAAGTCAAAAATGGCAATGGAGGGGAAGCCAAAGGATGGAAAGAAGTAAGCTAGGGCTTCCTAAAGTAATCGGTAACCAAAGTAAAGACTTCTTGTGGATGGAACACAAGATGGAGAGAGAGACTCCCAGCTTTCTTTTTGCATTAAAAGAAGATGATCCCTGTAGATCCTGCGATCACAAAGTGTTAAACAAAAATTGGTTGGTTGAAGCCTGGGATAGAAGTAGCTGAGCTCATGCCCTTCTTCAACTTGTGAAGCCTGATAACAGACCACAACTCAATACAAAAGTGAGATCAAAATAACATGCTAGTATGCTAAAAAATTTCAATCAAGATCAACAATACGTATTACTGACTACTCATGTTCATCAAGATACTAATCTACTTTGCATAAACAATCAAATTGAAACTACAAATGATTGTTCTACCGTGCCAATAATGGCCTTCCTGAGCTAACAAAACAATTGATCTCATGCAAGTATTTAAGAAATAGGGGTTAGAGACAATATCATCTCAACCATTAGAAAGCTACCACATGCAAAAGCTCATAGACCTCCAAAGTCGAATATTTATTAACAATTCAAAGCAAATGCTTGATACAATTTTCTCAGAGTAACTCTGCTACAAAGTTCCATCCCAATAGAGCTAAAGAAGCCTCTATTTATACAATGAGAGAAGACCCAAAACCCTAAAACCAGAAAACCAGACCTAACCGGATTGGCACATAACTGAGAGCTCCAAACCGAAACTGAAGAGTTAAGAGGGAGGGGAAGCCTCCACCTAGGCAAGGCGCCCCCACTCCAACCCTAAGCACTGAAATCAAGCCATTAATGAGCCCACACGTGTGATGACGCCCTCATGAGGAGAGAGGGGCATGAGCAGAAGAGAGGGGCGTGAGCTGGTAGGTGAAGGTGTGAGCTAGGTAAGGAGGAGCCATTCCAATAGATCATAATGTAAACATCAGTCCCTGCCTCGATCAAATCATCAAACCAATGAGTGCTCTCCATCTCATCCAATTCGGGAGTTTAGCTGGAGATGACAAGGCCGTTAACTGAATATATCTTTAATGCTCACTGAATGCTGACTGAAGCTGAGTTATGATAACTCCAATCATCATAAATGCCCATTGACATGTCACTCTGCATTTCATTTCATTGAATTTGGATTAATTTGGAGAGTTTTGGATTTTCTCCAAAATAATAATTTTTTAATAAATAATCAATTTTTTCCCCAAAAATGACTTTTTTGAGAAAATGTGTGTTATATGTCCGATTGATGATCTGAAAGTTGGATCTGAATAGCTGGCTGATCAAGAATGATTTTTGGCTTAAGGTTAGAGCCTTCAATCACTGAAAACAGGGTCCGGATGACTTACGTACTACAAACGAGAATTTTCCATTTAAATTATGGAAAAATTAATTAAAAAACTTAGGAAATAATTAAAAAATCAAAAAATTAAAATTAATTTTTTGACGTGTCGGGTAAAATTTTTTCGGAATTTTTTTTAAAGGTCCTCTTGAGTTAGGACATGACCATGCTCTATTCTAATAATGCCTAGTAGGTTTATATACACTTAGTTGGGCTCTAATAACCTCCCAAGGCCCGCGTTTCAAAATCGGGCATTCCAGCTTTGGAGGAAGCAGGAGAAAACCTCGCCAATTATACTCGGCTATAGGCAAAGCATAATTGTCAAGGGAAAAAAATCCCTGGAATATCTTAGTTGAAATTCTATGTCTTAGGAGACCGAACCACTCAAAACACCCTATTAGCACATTTTATTACAAACCCCGTGGGGCCATGGTCAAAATTATTCAAATAAAAAACTTGCTAGCCAAAACTGGCTAGACACAAAGACGGATCAACTGATACACTGGAATCAAACATTGGACATGTTTGTCAACCGACGGCTCTTCAAGTAACCCAACTATGGTACAAAAAAGTTGGTAACAGTGGGTTTGGTCACAAAGCCCAAGAATGTGCAAGTCAAAGAAGTCAACCAAAGAGGAGTCCTTCATACACATCAACAAGAAGAACCAATGAACCTTGGAAGAAGACCAATTCAGAAAGATTTGAAGATAGGAAGACAAAGATCTACAGTTAGGGACATTCTCAGGTATGTAGGGATGGAGTTGATCAAAGAAGTGTTGGAAGTTCCAACAACTCAGTCAGGTGCTGGACATGCAACCATGTTGGTCACATTGTTGCAGATTGTCGTACGATGAGATGTTATAGTGGCAGTGGCTTTGGACACAAAGCTCAAGACTGTTGGAGTACACAGAAACAACCCATGAGAAGTTTCTCATACAGCTCATCAAGGAAAGCCAATAAAGACGAAGGAACAAATGTTGAAAGGACATATGCCAACAAAAAATTATGGATGAAGAAGATCGAGCAATTACAGATAGGAGAGGTTGATTAGAGTAGGAAGAATGGCTGCCATATGGCAAGCCAAGCTTAAGGTCTTTCAAAGACTTTAGCACACCTTGAGTTCATAAGGTTGGAGGATGAACTCAAAGGAGAAAGGATGGCTACTCCAAGCATACAGACAAGTCCTAGGATAATGCATATTGGTAGGTGGAGTAGTGATTAATGAGCAGGGATCAACAATTTCAGATAGAAAGATGTGGACACCCTTTGCCATTGATGCCAAAGGGGGAGAGATGAAGACAAAAGAGGAGCATGCTCGCAGGGGGAGCATGAGTTGTTGTCATCAATGACAAAGGGAGAGATTGTTGATTGAATTGTCATTGATGCCAACATTGACTTGCAGTGGCCCCACAGGTTGTCATTGATGCCACCAAGTCCCTCTTGCAGTGTAGAGGTATGGATGATCCCAATACCCTGACATCCAGTGCTTTGGAGCCCATACAGAGATGGGTTGTTCCTTGAAGCACCTTGTATCCAGTTGACAAGGTCCTTGTACCCACAAGGTTGGATCTTGGAGTCACCGCCTTGTTGACGATGCTGAAGACCCTGCTGATGATGCCGGAGACCCTATAGATTGTGCTGAAGCCCTTGTGGATGATTGAGAAGCCCTGTATGGGTTGAAGAAACATCAATGACCCATTCTATGGTCATTCATGTTTTTGTTGGGGTCATGGAACCCTTGTATGTGATTCTTGCTACCATTATGATGATGATGACCTTGTATGGTCTTTAACATGTTGTGGAACCCATGAACATTCCCATGAAGCCCCTTGGCATGTTAAAGAAAGCCTTTGTTGAATTAATACTCCTTGAACCCGTGAAGGAGATGATGTGTGGGTTGATGGGGCCTTAGAACCCTTTGGAGATGGCCCTAGGGCATGAGAAAGAATTTGGCACCCACTTATATGGTGGCATGATAACACTTGGACACTTGACACACTTGGTTGATTGTGGATGATGACATGGCATCTTGATGATGGGGTCCTTGGTTCATTGATTCCTTGATGTGACGAATCTTGTAGTTGCCCCTTGAGGTGATTCAAGACGACAAAGGAAAGGAAACTAAAGTCGTGACATACGATATCCAAGAATTCCGAAAGGACTCAGATGTCACACCAGTGAAAGATATCGACACTTTGGACCCAGAAAAATACTAAGCCCAGGGGGCGTCCCTATGTCCAAGATAACCCTAAAAATGAGGAAAATGGATAGATGAACAAGGGAAACTTGGTGAAATCTCTTGGTAGGATAATTAATTAGAGATTAGAACGATTACCAAAAGATTTCGAGCACCCAGGTGAAAAGCCCCAATTTTGCCCTAGGGTTTTAAGCATAAAATTGGGATCTAGGGCAAAATGGTGAAATTCGATAAAATTGGACACTCAAAATGTTTGTTGGATGTAGGATTAAGCAAATGAAAGTAAAACCAACAATACCCAGTTTACGATTTTGGAAATACCCACTTCCCCCAAGGGGGGCTTTTTTCCCTAAGTAGCAAGCCAATGCTTTGGATGGGCAAATGGAGTGCGATTATGATGAAAATTTGAAGTTAGGGGTTTTATGTTTTTTCGAAAGTGGGTTTTAAGTTTTAAAGCTTGCCGCAAACCAGTACTTGCAGATCTGAAAAACGAGGGTTTTAAGATTATTTAAGTGATGGGCAATGCATGCAGAAAATAAAAGAAGGAGAAATTACCTACGAGACATACCTGGATCTTGTAGATGCCTTCAAAAATGATGAATAATGCGACTTTCCCTTTCGAATGAGCCCGTTTGGAGAAGATGTTGATGTAGTTGAGCCACAGCCAGTCACCCTAGCGCCTCCTTCAACCCGCCAAATCAATGAAAAGAAAATGATCAGACAAACGAATGAGACCTATAGAATAAATAAAAGATAGGAAGAAATCATCAAGATAGAAATACTCCCTGATCTGGACACCCCAGAGCCAGGATGATGGTGAGTTCCCTCACGAAAACGCCCTCTCTCTCTCTCTAGCACGCCTCCTTCAACCTGCAGATGAAATGGGAAAAGGAAAATATGCAAGATGGATCCCGAACAAAACTCAACGTAGAAGAGCAACAGTGCCAGCCATCAGATCATCAAACCATTTACAAGATACACAGAAGAGTTTACAAGATACACAGAAGAGTAATCCCAGACAAAAATCTCTTTATTTAAATTCCGGTGCCAAAGCTCATGAATACAATGTGGGGGGTCAACTGTCTTAAATAGTTTGAGAGAGACGCAAACCCTAACTTTCTTTTTCATCCAACGGTTGAGATTATAACATTATCAACGATGGAGATCAACAATACACAAATCATCACATGGATCAAAGTGACTGAGTCAAAGAGGGGGCACACTCTACTCAAGGACGCCTATCCTAAGTCAAAGTCACAATATAACATAAGTTGTGACATGATAGTACATAGGAGGGGGTCATTAGGGGCTTAATTCACCCTAGGCCCCTTTTACAATTTCAAACCATATAATATAACAGTGACATACATCATCATCCATGAGAGGGGGCGCCCCTTGGGGGGCTTTCCTCACTGGCTGAGCCATAATAAAATAATCCGGAAATCTGCTGACTGTAAATTGCTGAAGGACCGTCCGGGATAATGAGACACATCATCTGTCAAAATTCCATGCCATTTCATTGACCCAGGAGGCAAAATTGATTTTTTCAGTGATTTTTCTAGTTCATTTTTGCTGGTACAATCTCTGGAAACTGATAAATCCACCATAACTTTGTCCAGGGTGCGAACTGGGGAAAACTGACTGCTCTGGATGATCTGGAGACATAGAAGAATGGTATAATTGACTACTCATACCCCCTGGAACGCTGCTTTGCTCTAGGAGAACCATTCATACTGCCATTTGGAATAAAATTTGATCATTTGGCCAATAATTAAGTGATAATAATCACTTATTTGGAGAATTGGGGCCAAACTCTCAAAACTGAAAATACAGTATTGGTCTTGGGCATGTCTGGAACAAATATAGATCATGTTACTTTTTTGAGTCATTGCCTTGGGAACTGTGATTGACTTGGTCAACTAGGTTGACCAGGTCAAAGTACCCAAAATCAAGGTGACATACTGTACCAATATGATCCTGCAACCATCCAAGGTAAGAAATGCTCCAATGGTGTATATCAAAACCAAACTTAAATCAGTTATTCATAATCATGGTGACAAATCATAATAATAATAAGAAGATCTACTTTTGCTTCTGAAAAATATTGGAACCATCAGGAAGTCTGCTTGTTCATGCGATACTTACAAATGGTAAACAATGTGCTACAGATGGGTGAGGATGGAAGAACAAGGCTAAAGCCTGCTTGTTCATTGCCATACTTACAAATGGTAAACAATGTGCTACAGATGGGTGAGGATGGAAGAACAAGGTTAAAGCCAAGGGAAATGACTTTTGACTGACTTTGACTCAGGGATCTATTCGAATGATAACCAATACACTTTACCAAGGTGACATATGCATGACAGATGGCAATAGGGGATGGAGGTGTCTCACAGATGGATAAAGTACTTGTGTATGCTTCCCTTAGACTCTAGCAAGTTTTCCTTTGCACTTTAATTGCAATATAGGTCAACCTTCAAAGGTAGGTTCCCTGGAAGCCTTCTGGGCTCAAGTACTGACAAATACCCAGCCTTTGAAGGCTAGTCTCACCCTGTGGCCCTGTGGGGATCAATGAGCTGAACACTATACAAAGAGTGAGTGCTCATCCTTTGACCATTAATCTTTCCAATACACTTTATATTTCACAAGATAGTAGCCCGCCTACAAGAGCATGTGCCCTAGAAATCTTTCTGGGCTCCAGTAAATGACTACGGCCTAGACCCGTTTCCAGTGAGTAGTCGATAGGCCTGATGGGTTTGCCTCTCCCTGGTGCCCCTATGGGGGGAACATGAGCCTTACATTATACTAGGAATGAGTGCTCAACCCCTTGGCCATTGGCTACCTTTTAAACATTTATAACTTTTTGCATCCTTTAGATATAGCTTTTATGTGTTCCGATGCTTTAGTGTTTAGCAACACTGTTATGGTGGAGCACTTATTTTGAGGACTAAAGGAGAACTACCCTGTGAATCCAGCCACAATGGCAAAGCCACATACTTCATAGCCAGAGACACATAACAACATGGAGTCTATCATACATAGGGGTCACAATGGGGAAAGGATCTTTAATCTCACAAGTCTCATTCAATCTAAGTCTTGGGATAAAATCAAAGATGGATGAACTGGACGGATAGGGACAAATGACATGGAACCATCCTAGAATTAAGGTTTACAATTTGTACAAGCATGGCATGAGCAACAGTCTTCTCATCAAATTCCTTGATTAATCATAACATAGGTTAAAGCACAACATATATAAGCATAGATCACCATAATCATCCTAACATGATAAGCATAGGTATCTGACATACATCATAGAGCAAAATCAAACCAAGGACGTGTATACCTGATCTCACCAAATATACTTGTCTCCAACTGATAAGCCCATCTATAACTGTGTGTACCAACTCTAATCTGCTGCTCTGCTACACTGAACTAGATCATCACCGAAAGCATCTCAATGGACTCCTGAACCTCAGTCTTGGCAAGGAAAAAATGATGAACAAGGCTCTGGAGTAACTGAAGCTGTATGGACCCATGCTATTACCCCATGTAAAAAGTAGCCTGAATTAGAATAAGAGACAAGTCTGCATGCTGCATCATGGAAGCCCAACTGTAAATGTATATGTGATAACAGACACCTTCACACTTGATGACTTGTGAACACACCTTACCATTGACCATTAAGGAAAACTTGCAAAACCATTAAGGAAAACTTGCAAAACAAAATAAAATTATAATAAATAATAAATGTATTTTACAACCTTGTAGTTGGCCCTAACTTGAGGATGTGGACATATTGGAAGAGTATATAAACTCCTCATACTCCAAAGCTATCCAATGAAGAGAAGAGAAGAAGCTCGCTGACTGAGGTAAGTTTAACTGAGATTTTTCGTGGACTAAGGTAAGCTCGCTGACTGAGCTGGAGTTGGATGACTGAGGCAGCCTACCGAATTTTTCCACAGGAGAAAATAATTTTTTTTGTTTCTTTTGGCAGTCCAGTTTTGGACTTGCTTGGGGTTATACCAGCACATCACAGTCCCGAACTTGATGGAATATACATAGTCCCGAATTTAACCTTTTCTTCAACACGTGAACAGTCACGAATGTGACCTTTACCCAGCATGAATACACAGTCCTTTGAAGAAGTCTGCGTTTGATGTTTACAAGCAGCCCGAGTTTATACTTGTACTGGATCTTTCACATGCACAGTCAGCCCGAGCTTGACACAGTCCTGAATTTTCCACAGTCAATACATCATGCAGGACACGTGTTGATGGATGATGAAGGGGATGATGGAAGTATGGAAGGTGGTGCTACCAAGCTTATCCAAGTTGAAAGTGATTGAGGTGGTGACTAGACAGTTTGCAAGCCTATCCTAGTTTGAAGGGAGATGTTGACTGCCCTAAGCCCAAGCTCATTAAGTGATGAACAGTCCCAAAGCTTTGCTGCTTGAAGACTATACACAGTCCTATTTTGGGCTTGACTTGGGGTCTTCACAGTCTGGTGTTTGGCACAGTTTCTAGGCTCTCTTCCATAGCATAACTCACAGTTTGAGAAGGTGCACAGCCTGAGGTGTTTACAAAGTTGGCTCAGAAAGGTGACTGTGTTTAGAGACCTCCGCAACATACTTAATATACAGTCCTCCACAGTGCAAGCTTACATGCACATTCAAGCTTGAAACACATCCAAACTTGGAGTTCAAGTCTGCCAGAATACACAGTCCAGTCTTAAGATTTGCTTGGGGACTCTTCCACATAGTACGAAAGGTGACATGGTGTAGGGTTTTCTTCACTGTAAACACAGTCCTCTTGGTCATTGTTTTGGGGTTCATGAAATACACAGTTCAAGCACATACACAGTCAAGCTGTTGATGGACAATGAGGATGATGATGAAGTGGAGGATGATGAGGTATCGTTGTTGACACACCCTATGATGATGATGATGCATGCATGATGCTCTCCTATGCACTATGATCAAGGACACTAGCACATGCTCATTGTATCCTCTGTAGGGTATTTTGCATAGATTGGAGTCCTTTACCCACACACAGTTGTCAGCTGGATGATAGCATTCACAGGTGTCAGCGTGATGGTTGATTAATGGTTGCATGACACTAGTACCCCTGCATATGATAGCTTGAGCTTTGAAGTCCTCTCCGTGGACGCAAGTTGACTACACAGGTATGGATAATGACCTAAGCTGGGATGTAACATGTTTGCATATCACAGACTGTTGTGTGTTTAAGGTTTTCACTCTTGATGGTTGGGTTATCTGGTACTGTATGTTTTTAACCTAAACCTACAACACTCCAACTCTCTCTCTCTCTCTCTCAAGGTATGTCTTCTCACAGCTTGTCCTTACAGTGACAAGAGCTGATTCCAATGTCTGAGTATAAGGCAAATCCAAACCAAATCTAACTAGCACTGCTATTGCTCATTACTTTAACTTCATTGTAATATTGTTACCATTTATGTTCTGTACATTGCAATTGGAAAATCATCTGAAGGACCAACTTTAACATAGTGACCAGTGGAGTGTTAAAGTTGAAAGAGATGGAAATTATGTTTGAATGTATTACAACAGTACTGTTTCGGATCTAACTTTGTTTTCTAGTTCTGTTTATGCTTTAAAGTATAAAATTTTAATTTTTCTTTATATCAAACCCTAAACTTTAACAACTTAGGGTGGTCCTACAGGGCTGCTTAGGGCAGTCCTAGGGGGCAACGTAGGGAAGCCAATCCCAAGTATAAAAGGAGGTTGCCCATCACCATTTGGATATACAATTGTGGTGAAGTCTCCTGCTGCTATAAGGATGAGTTAAAGCTTGTATTCTCTTGCTATTATATTACTAGTACTCCTACTGTTCTACTGCTGAAACAGAGGTGCTGAAATAGAGGTAATAAGGCTGCTATAGTAACTATCATAAGTCTGCTACAGTAAGAGATTATGACAGTAAACTTTGGGGTCATTATCAGGCAGTTACTGTAAGTATGATATCAGTTGTTAAAGAAGTTTGTAAGTGCTGAAACAGAGGTATTGCTTCAGCACTCTAAGTTCAAGGTTGTTAGTCAAGAAGTCTTGTACTGGTATTGTACTTCGTTGAAGAATATCAAGAGAAGTTTTGGCTGGGTTTTCTACCCCAAGAGGGTTTTCCAGGGTAATCTTGTGTTCTCTTTGTGATTGTCTTACCTTCAATGATCTGTACTTATTTAGATGTATGATTAAGTTTGATATATGCTGCAGATTTTTTAAAATTCCTACATACATCTGGTTTTTCAACATGGTATCAGAGCTTCCCTGAAGGAATCCATTTCTGTAGAGAGTTATTAAGGAGGGTACAATATGTCAATCTTGAAGGAAGTCAGAATCAAAGATAAGATGTTGTCAAGCACTAAGCTTGATGAGAAACTTGAGGGACCTGATAACTACAGAGCATGGAAGTACAAAATGTCTCTTGTGCTGGAATAAAATGACTTATCAAGAAGAGGTTACAAAACTTGAGGATGAAGAAGCTAAAGTTACATTCAAGAAGAGGTTACAAAACTTGAGGATGAAGAAGCTAAAGTCAAGTACAAGAAGAATAAAGAAGAGGTTACAAAACTTGAGGTTACATTCAAGAAGAGGTTACAAAACTTGAGGATGAAGAAGCTAAAGTCAAGTACAAGAAGAATCTGGTAAGGGAAAAAAACAGAATAATTGCAGATTGTGTAAAAGATCATCTTATTCCTCATATATCATTTATGAAGACTCCAAAAGAGATGTTTGATGCTCTATCTCGCTTATATGAAGGAAGGAACATAAACATGAAGATGACTTTGAGGACTCAACTAAAAAATGCAAAGATGCAGAAGTCTGAATCTATTCATGCCTTCTTTACAAGAATTTCTCAGATTAATGAACAAATTGTAGCTAACGGTGACTTAGTTGAAGAAGCCGAGATAGTAATGACTACTCTCAATGGACTTCCAAAGTCATGGGACACTTTCATAAGAGGTATCTGTTCAAGAAGAAAGTTAATAAAGTTCAGTAAGCTGTGGGAAGAGTGTGCCCAAGAAGAAGCAAGATTGGGAGCAAGAGAAGAAAAGTTAAGTGATGATGAGAACCAAGCTCTTGCAGCTCAGTTCAGAAAAGGAAAAAATAATAAGGAAAATCATCCTCCAAAGAAGAAGTTTCAAAAGTTTGGTAAAGGTAAGAAAGACTATTCTAAACTTAAATGTTATTGTTGTGAAAAATTGGGACATCTTGCTAGCGATTGTCCTCTCATAAAAGAGGTCAAAGAAAGGAGGAAAAACAAAAGACATCATGCTCATATTGCTGAAGATGATGAACCTGCCTTCAAGAGAGAAAGAGAAGAAGATTCAGATGAAAAGTATGTGTTGGTAGCAGCCCTTACAAATTCAGTAAATTATGGTGATGAAACCTGGCTGGTGGATAGTGGTGCCTCCAAGCACATGACTGGTTTTAAAGACTCTCTTTCAAGTCTGACTACAAAATTGAAAAGATTCTCCTCATTAGATGGATTGTACAAGTTAAAAGGAAAGGCAGATCAAGCCTTAGTCCACAGTACTACTATAAATCCGTGTGAACTCTGGCATAGAAGGTTTGCTCATATTCACTATAAAGCCTTGCCAATTGTCAACAAGATGGTGAAAGGCCTTCCAGAGATTCAAGTGTTCCATGATGGAGTATGCAAAGGTTGTGCGCAAGGAAAGAACGTGAAGAATCCTTTTCCAAGCAGTGACAGTAAAGCAAGAGGAGTTATCGATCTAATTCATTCAGATGTATGTGGATCTAATCATACCCCTATGTCAACTACTTCAATTAAGGGGTATGTGTACTATGTTTCATTCATTGATGGCTTTTCTTGCAAAACTTGGATTTATTTTCTAGAGAATAAAGATGAAATGTTTAGTAAGTTTAAAGAATTCAAAGCTCTTGTTGAAAATCTTTTTGAAAGAAATATAAAGATTTTAAGTTTGATAAGGGAAGAGAACTCACATCGGGTGAATTCAAGGCATTCTGTAGAGAAGCTGGGCTTAAGAGGGAGCTTTCTACTCCTTGTTGCCCACCTATTTCGACTAGGTGGCAACTCCATGTACATGAGGATGTACATAGTTGTACCTTAGAAAAATCTAAGGATTTTTCACTTCTGCAGGGCTATTGCCCCTTTGTAAAACGAAATGTCCGCTCCCCTGCGTGGGAAAATTAATGTAATTTGATGTGCTAGTGTGAGTCATGAGATATGGATGCCACACCATGGAACGGGTTGTTAGGGAGGTCCCTTCATCGAGTGTTTTTCCCTTTCCAATTGACCTTGTTGCGTAAACGAGTTTAATCGGTTTGGTTTTCACTCAAAATCCTCCAAAGTGGTGACGGGCGTTCTACCAGTCAATTCCATGAGGTGGCTAAGGCTTCAAAGTGTGATTCATGACCATGCTAGACATTTGTCTAGAGTCTTGCGGAGTTTCGTTGTGTTGTTGTATTTTTATTAATTTTTTCCAGTTAATTAATTTCACCCCTTGGTGGTTAATTAACTGAGTTTTGATGTAATAATGTAATTGCTCAAGCATGGCATTTTGTAATAGGGGCTATGAATGCAAAGTAAAATTGCTATGAAACCCCCTAAGCCACTGCTTCGAGTCCCATGTCGTTCTGATAAGCAGTTGAAGAGATAGACCAATTTTGGTCAGGAGGGGTCTATCTCCCCTAGGGAAATTTTCAATTTTCCTAAGTCAAAATTCATATTATTTGATTTTGAAGGAAAAAATCAAATAATGCCATGGTAATTTGGTTTGGGGGTTGTTAAGCCTAGGAAAATTTATTTCAAATTTTTCCACCCCCCCATGGCCTAGATCTTCATTTTTCAAGTTATTTTTAATTTTTCCTAAGTTAAAAATTGGGAAATTTTAAAAATTAAATTGAAAATTTTTAAACTAAGGTGGATTATTTTTATCCTAAGTCAAAAGGATAAATATCTATTTTTGGAGCAAATAACCAAGTCAAAGCTAAGTTTGGAGGCCATTTAGTGGCCAAACCACCATCTTTGGAGGAGTCACATGTGGAATGGTCTAAACCCTCACTAAAGGGAGCGTCATGCTAAGATGGAGGGCGCTATACCAAATTAGAGGTGGGCGCTAGTATGTAGAGTCTCCACTATATTTAGAAGGCGCCACCAAATAAGGGAAGACTCCCCCATTTAAGAGGGCGCTAGCAAATAGTGGGGCGTCAAGTTTAAAGGAGGGGCGTCATGCTAAGATAGAGGAGCGCTAAAGATGGAGGGCGCTAGCCATAATGAGGGCGCCCCATATTTAGAGAGGGCGCTAACCATTTAGTGGGGCGCATTTTTGGAGGAGCTTACCACATTTTTAAAAGTCAAGGCTAAATCTAGAGGAGGGCGCCTACTTGGGCCCACGTTTTTGCCAAAGCTCATCCAAGCCATTCATTGAGAGGAGGATCTTGGTCAAATACCTAGATCTGAGGGTGAATATTGCTGAAGACATGGATCAAGCTTCTAAGCCATTGATCAAGAATTAATCTAAGGGTTGAGATTGATTGAGAGGAATGCAAAGTCAAAAACTTAGATCTAGTGGTGGAGATTTAACCTAGATCTAGATCTAATCTCAGCCATTGATCTTCAAGGGGTTGGGGGTCTTCCTCAACTATAAAATGGGGGCCTCACTCCCTCATTTCTCATGCTCTCTCATGCTATTGTTATGCTGCCGGATTACTTCTCGACTCTTCTCTCACATTTTCTTCTTGCCATTGTAATATTCTTGCCCTAGTTGGGCCATAATACAAGTAAATGCTTTGGAGGAACTTTGGTGGCTCTTGTCTACATTTGTGCTTCTTGTGAGGTAACCTGTTTTATTTTTATTTAGTTGCATTTGTATTAGCTTGGATAGTTCTCCACAAAGTATTTTGTGGAGAAACTTGTAGGTAGAAGTGTTTTTACCTACATTTGTGAGTAGATTTGTAAGACTCTACAAAGTATTTTGTAGGGTTTATTCGTTTACTCACCTCTTTGCTCATATTTTGCAGCTTCTATAAGTTTATTGCAGGGATCCAAAGCGAAGGAGTGCCCCTTCCATTGTTTTAAAAAACAGTTTTTCATTTTCGCACTTTCTGTAAAAAGGGTTTTGAAACTCAGTTTTTATCACTGTATAGTGATAAAAACCTTGGTTTTAAGGCCCTAACCCATAGTATATTAGTTTAGGCTTTAAGTTCTGCTATTTACATGTTGCTTTCACTTTAAAAAACAGTCATTTCCAGCCATTTATTTTCTGTTTTCATTTTCGCACTTTCTGTAAAAAGGGTTTTAAAACTCAGTTTTTATCACTGTATAGTGGTAAAAACCTTGGTTTTAAGGCCCTAACCCTGAGCACATTAGTATAGGCCTTATTTGTTACTGTTTTAGCATCATTTAGGTGGCTGGAAACCCAGTTTTCAGCCCCCTAAACTTCATATTTCTGTCATACTTTCGCTCAGATTTTTATGTAAAAAATTTTAAATTTTGTACTAATATTGTAACAGCAAATTGTTTTAGTATTTCATGTGATTTGCAGCGAAGAATAGCTCGTTGTTTTTTGACAGGTTGTGCACATTTAAAGGAGAGTTGCTGCCCAAAAGGACACAGAAATACCTCAACCTTCAACCGGTTCCAAAAGGGGTTCAAGCCCTCAACTCTTTCCTTCCTTTTCTATAA
>LPNX010681401.1:28233-48853 GCA_001517045.1 Pseudotsuga menziesii | reverse complement strand
CATATCCCTGATATAGTGATACTTGATCTCGATATGCTTCGACTTGTCATGGAACACCGGGTTCTCCGACAACTTCACACAACTTTGGTTGTTGCAATATATGCAAGTAGCATCCAATTGGAGATCACATAAATAAGACAGTAGCTTCCTCAGCCATACTGCCTCACAACTAGCTGGACAAGCTGCGACATACTCTGCTTCAGCTGTACTCAGTGCCACACAGGGTTGCTTCCTGCTAAACCAAGAGATCACACCTGATCCCATACTGAAGCAACACCCTGAAGTGCTCTTCCTATCGATGGCATTGCCTGCCCAATTTGAATCAACATAACCCTCTAGGTTAATCTTCTGACTCGCATCATACTTGAGCCCATAATCAACTGTACCCCTTAGCTACCTCAAAATATGCTTTGTAGCAATCAAGTGAACATGTCTCCGATCTGTCAGGAATTGGTTCAAGGTGTTCACAACAAAGCAAATATCTGGTCTCGTGTTCGTCAGGTACATCAAGGACCCAACATCTGACGATACATCGTGGCATCAACTGCTTCTGATGAAGCATCACTCAATAGCTTCAAGTTCGATGCCATAGGTGTGGTCATGGCCTTGCAGTCCATCATCCCGAATCTCTTCAGGATATCTACCGTATATTTCCCTTGTCCCAGGGAAATTCCATCTGCATTCTGCCACACCTCCATGCCTAGGAAATAATGCATCATAACCAAGTCCTTCATTTCGAACTCGGCAGCAAGCTTCCTCTTCGTATCAACAATCAACCCATCCATACCTGTTACAAACAGATCATCTACATATAGTAGGAGCATCACTGGGTTGCCATCTTCAACCTTATAGTAAAGGTTCGAATCTGCTTTACTCTTGGTAAAGCCCAAACTAGATTGAAATCTGTCATTTCTGCCGTACCATGTCCTGGGTGCCTGTTTCAAACCGTACAGGGCTTTCTTCAATCTACACACATGAGATTCCCTGTCATGTGTCTCAAAACCGAGTGGCTGCTCCACATACACTTCCTCTTCCACTACACCATTCAAGAAAGCAGTCTTGACATCCATTTGGTGTATCTTCCATTTCATCACTGCAGCCAGGCAAGTACTGATCTGATGGAAGTATATCTGGCTACAGGTGCAAAGGTTTCTTCATAATCTATTCCTTCTTTCTGGGAGAAGCCATGAGCCATGAATCTTGCTTTATATTTCTCTATGCTACCATCTGCAGCATGCTTGATCTTGTAGATCCATTTGGAAGTTACAACAGATTTCCCTTCTGGTCTTGGGACAACATCCCAAACATCATTATTCATGATCGATTGATACTCTTCGATCATAGCATCCTTCCATTCTTTCCGTTCTGCCGCTTCTTCATAATTATAAGGTTCTTTATCGATGAAATCACATAATAATGCTACATATCCGGAGCAGGACCTGGTTCTCTTTCTTTCTCTGTGATTCTCTTCTGGAGCCCCATATTTTTCCGCACCTTGGATAGCTTCTCGTACCCAAGCAGGTTTCCTCTTATGAGGATTCTTCTTCGGAGGTGGATCTATAGGTTCTTGAGGTTCTTCAAATTCTCGATCTTCTTTTGAGTTTCTTTGTTCATGGTTGTGTCATGAATTCTGGGTGCTTTCGATTCTTCAGGAACTTCAGCAGGTTTCTTTCTGGATTTGTTGTAAGCTAAGTCTTCGTCAAATGTTACATTCCTGCTGATGTATATCTTCTTGAATCCTGGGAAGTATATTTTGTAAGCCTTCGAGCTTTTAGAGTATCGCACAAATATACCCTTCTTTCCTGAAGGATCTAATTTTGTTCTCTTTTCTTTTGGAATGTGTATGTACACTGGACAGTCGAATATTCTGAGATGGCTAACTTCTGGTTTCTTGCCGGAAAAGACTTCTTCAGGTGTCTTGTTCTCGAGTACTCTGTGTGGAGTACGGTTCTGTACATACACAGCTGTTTTGGTAGCTTCTGCCCATAGATGCATAGGAAGATCTTGATCATGAAGCATTGCCCTTGCAGCTTCCATGATAGTTATATTCTTCCTTTCTGCAATCCCATTTTGTTGTGGATTATATGGAGTGGACAACTCCCTCTTAATCCCCGAGTCTTTGCACAACTCTTTGAATTCATTTGATGTGAATTCTCCACCATTATTTGATTGAAAGGTCTTGATCTTCCTTTCAGTGTGGTTCTTGATCAAGGCTTTGAATTCCTTGAACTTGCTGAAAACTTCATCTTTGTTCTTCATGAAGTAAATCCATGTCTTCCTAGAAAAGTCATCAATGAAAGAAACATAGTATACATACCCGCTTAGTGAACTTGATAACATTGGTCCGCATACATTAGAGTGGATGATTTCCAAGATTCCTTTTGCCTTGCTCTCCCTTCTTGGAAATGTCTTCTTTGTATTCTTTCCTTTCGCACATCCTTTGCAGACCCCATCATGTTTTGCTTGAATTTCTGGAAGACCTTCAACAGCTTTGCTTGCAAGTGGTAGTGCTTTGTAATGCATATGTGCAAGCCTTCTATGCCAAAGTTCATTTGGCTCTACTATGTCATGGACGAAGGCTTGTTCTGGATGGCCCTTCAATTTGTATAAACCTCCTTCTTATTCCCCAATCACTACTGCATCATTAATAGTCTTTCCCTTTGGCCACATGATAACTTGGCCATCTATAAATGCAACCCTCATGCCTTTTGTATCTAATGCAGATATGGAGAGGAGGTTCTTCTTTAGTCTAGGTACAAACAATACATCTTGCATCTTCATAGACTTTCCAGAGTCTAGCTTATAGGAGGATTCCCCACTACCTTTTATTGGATACCGGTAGTCATCTCCAAGTTTCACCTTGTGAGGTGATTCATGTTTTGAAAGTTTTACAAAGGACTCTTTGAATCCTGTCATATGTTTGGAAGCCCCACTGTCTATAAGCCAATCATTGCTTCCATGTGCGATGTTTCCCGTGAGAGCAAAAATCAAGACATATTCTTCATCACTTGAAGAGTCTTCACTTTCATATCTGGTTCTCTCTGTGGAAGGTTCATCATCCTCTGTAGCATGAGCATGATGTCTTCTCTTGTTTCCCTTTTTCTTATTTTGTCTTTTAGGACAATCTTTTGCAAAGTGTCCTACTTCATCACATGTATAACATCTGCTTCTAGACAAATCTTTTCTAGAGTTAGTTTTATGGAATTGCTTACTTCTGGAGTGATGAGAACTTCTTTTGCTTTTCTTGGAATGAACTGTGAGAGCTTGATCTTCACTTCCCATCTTTTCTTCTCGAGCTGCTATCCAAGCTTCTTCTTGTGAGCATTCTTCCCAAAGTCTAGTGAACTTGACTAATTTCTTTCTGGCACAGATCCCTTGAATAAAGGAGTCCCATGATCTAGGGAGACCATTCAAGGTGGTCATCACAACCTCTGCATTCTCCACTTCTTCATCTACTGCTTCTAGCTGTTCCTTGATCTGAGAGACCCTTGTAAAGTAAGACTGGATGGTCTCAACATTCTGGATCTTTACATTCTTCAGTTGGTTTCTTAGAGTCATGTTTTGGTTTATGTTCTTCCCTTCAAACAATTTGGTTAGGGCATCAAACATAGCTTTAGGTGTCTTTAGGGAGGACACATATGGTATGAGGTGATCCTTGATTGAATCAACAATAATCCTCTTTGCCATAACCAACTTCTTCTTGTGTAAGGACTTAGCCTCATCTCCCTCTGGAACTGGAACCTCCTCATTGATATAGGAGTCCAACTCATTTTCTTCCAGGACTAGGGAGATCCTATACTTCCAAGCTCGGAAGTTATCAGCTTCCCTCAAGCTTTTCATTAAGCTTGGTATGATGAGACATCTTAACTGAGAACCTCAAATGGAAATACAAAAGATTTAGATCTTACTAGGTCAAGATGTCGGATCTGGATTTGGAGTTGAATTTCTGCAGTGCTGGTTCAAGAGCAGATTAGGGTTTGGATTTTCCGGAGTTCTATCCAACCAAATGCTTTGATCTTGATCTCTAAACTTCAATTTTGAGGAGGAGATCAACCAGGCCTGGGCTCACTAAAAAATTCCACTTTTGTGAAAAGCCCTAATTTTCGGCAGTAGTGTCGGGTCCAAAACTGAAAAAGCTCAGAATTGGATTCTGCTTAGACAGAAAGATGCGCCCTAGGGAGGAGAGTTATTCCAACCTTCTTTTACTGAAAATCTGTGGAGAGAGATACACAATGTAGGAAGCCCTAGTTCCCACAGCTGCACAGTGTCTTCTTCTCAGGTTAGCTCTGATACCATGTTAGAATTTTACCATTCAAGCTAGCATTATGTTAGGATCTTTAACTGAGAGAATAACAAGTACAACAATTAAACACAAGAGACAATGAACACAGTGTTTTTCCTCGGGGAAACCATAAATGGAGAAAACCCCGCAACTTCCTAAGAGATAGAATCAACATCAAAAGTAAAACCCCAAAACAGTAAGATGATCTCCCGACAACAGTAACCTCTTTCTTCCTAGCCCCAATGTCTTCTTCTTCCTCAGCTATGCGCTACAACTGAGTGTGTACTAAATAGAGAGGCTAGCTCTCTATTTATACTAATTCCTGACTTGACAAAACCCTACTAGGGCCGACCTCTCTAGGAGAGTCTAATAACCCTAGTGCCCCGGAACTGCGGGGACTTTAACCCTTGATCAATAGGAGGGTTATCCACAATGACTTGACATGACTTGTTTACATTATAGAACCTCTCGATAGGAACATTGGGGCATGACATGACTCAATTACATTACAGATACTTCCTGGAATAAACATCGGGGTACAATACATGAAATATACAAGTGAATACATTCCGAAGTTACATATACATCAACATGTACTAGTATTGTACTTTGTTGAAGAATATCAAGAGAAGTTTTGGCTGGGTTTTCTACCCCAAGAGGGTTTCCCAAGGTAATCTTGTGTTCTCTCTGTGATTGTCTTACCTTCAGTGATTTGTACTTATTTAGATGTATGATTATGTCTAATATATGCTACATTTCTTTTAAAATTCCTACATACATATGTTTTTCAACACAATGTAGGCATCTTCCATAAGTGCCAATCTTGTTGAATGGAAAGTGGAGACAAAAATAGAATAGTCTAGTCCTAATTTTGATAGAATTAAATGAATTAATTGATCATTGTCTTTCTCTATTGTGCACATCTTGAGCTGAATTAATATATACCTGAATTTTGTGAAGAATTCTTGATTGATTTTAAGTTACTAGTGCAAAGATTGAGGAGCTCAATCTCTAATTGGTGGCCTCTCATCTCATCTTTGTTCCCCAAAAGACTAGACAACTTGGTCCATATGCCATTTGGAGATTTTTCTGCTTCAAGGTGATATAGGAGATCCAAAGATACCGAGTACCATAGTAATCCGAGGGCTTCATCCATTCTGTTCAGGTACTTTCATTTCTCTACAGTTGAATTAGGCTCTACTTCCGTTCCCATAGTGATCCTGTGGCGTCCCTTCATTCTCAATAGTGTTATCCACTAATTTTTCACTTAGTGGATTTCTTGTGAGTCGTCGAAGTCATGAACAAGCTAGTTGTTCATTGTCAGTGCTCAGAAGGTTCCACTGTTCATCAGGACTAGTTGTGGTCCCTTTTTTTTCAATAAAATGCATGTTCATACCCCTTGGGGGCGTTGTAATAAATTCTCTAACACTACAAACTTTTTGTAAAGGAATTGGCTTTCTAGGACTTAGCTATCAATCTGATTATTCCAAGGTGTTTTTTCCCTTGTCAATTATGCAATGCTGAATAAGCGATGTATAACTTTCGAGTTTTTCATCGCTCCTCCAAAGCTGGAATTATCGTCTTGATGGTTAGGACTTAGGAGGTTATTAAAGTTCATGTGTCAATGTATATTAGCGTGTTAGGCATCGGTTTTGAGTCGTATGGACATGTACGAGGTCCCCCTAGAGTTCCGTCTGATTTCGAGAAAAATAAATTTTTTTCTCCGTTTTTTAGGCGATTTTTTAATGGTTTAAATGGAAAAATTCAAAATGTAAAAAAAATGTTATCTGGACTCTGTTTTTGGCATGTTTGGGCTCGTTTTCAAGTTCAGAGCACCTCGTTTACCTCGACACCCACTTTTTTCATGCTTCTGGTGACTAAATTGTCCCTTATGGCGTTATTTCTCCATCGGTGCGATGAAGTGGCAAAAAATTGCTAAATTTTGACAAATTGCACCAAAGTCAAAATTTTAAAAAAAGTAAAAAATCATTATTTTAAGGTGAGGAAATGACATGGCAATGGGTCCCATGGTCATGCGCTTCTCTTCCATGTGAAGGCAACTTTAAACTTTGGTTATAAGTCATGCTAATGAATGGTTTTAAGAGGGGAATGATGTCAACTACTAAGAGTTCATGCTATTACCAAGCAAACTAGCGAATGGATGAGGGTGGACCCCTCTCTATCTCATGGGTTTTATTTGCTTTGGTTATGTGGTAGGGTAGTATACTATATGCACACAAACTTTGGTTAAAAGTGGAGGTAACGAATGGTGTGAATAAGGGATGACGTCAACCATCATGCTCTCACGCTAACCCAAAGTCAAATCGTGACTATGAATTCAAGGGTGGACCCCTCTCCATTTTTGGTAATTAAAACCTTGGTTATGTTTTGTTGTATATCATATGTTTGAAATGAAGAGGAGATCACACAAGAGGAGATCGCACATGAGGAGATAGCGCATAGGTTGGTAGAGATTGCACATGGGTTGGTGATGAATTTCTTGGGTTAGAGAGGTGGCGCTTTAACACTCCACTTAAACCCAGTCAACACTCCACTTCATCTCAAGTGAACTCATGTCCACTCGAGTTGGTTGGTGCACCCTTGGGGGTTTGTAAACTCTATAAAAGCGAGGCCTTCTTCCTCATTCTTGATGGAAGCAAGGAACCTCTCCTCTTGTAATGCTTTGTAATTGTTTATGAATAAAAGTGAAGACTTTGGAGGTCCATTGTGTGCAAGATCTTTTTTCATGGTGAATGCTTGTGCTTCATGAGGTGATATTAGCTTAGTTTTATTTCTTCATATGCAAACTGTGGTACCATTTTTAGCTTTAGAAGGCTATATTTAGTCCATAAAGTAGGAATTTGAGGTTTTCAAGTTGCTTGCTTATGCTTAAATAGCTAAGATTGGGAAGTAGCATGCTGTAGTCGGTAATACTAGTGCTCTTTTCATCTTATTTATGTTATCACACTGGATTTGATCCCTTTCTGTTTGAGGTTTTATAGCTTTGCAGATTGCCACAAGTGAAGGAAAACTCAGAGAACTCGGAGCTCGGTTGCTTCCTCTTTCTCTTCACTTCCTCCTGTTTGAGATTTAATGCTTCTTGTGCTGCAGGAACTCTTCATTCTTTGCTACATTCAAGCTGGAGCTTGCGATCCTTCTTTCTTCAAGCAAATTTTTCTCTCTTTCTCTTGGTTACTTTACTATTGCAAGTAAAATTAAGTCTAAAGTGTTTATCATTCCTCTTTACTTGCATATGTTTACATCTAAAATATTGCAAGTTTTCATCTCTAAATACTAGATCTAAATCACTAGTTGCTTTCGTACTTAAAAGTCCCAATTTTTCCCATTTTACCCACTAACTTTGCTTCATTAGCTTGCTGGTTTTTAACAGGTCAGAGGAAAAAGAGAGAGAGGTGTTGCCGAAAAATTGAGTTTTTGGCCATTCGGAGCACCCACGATCCATCTGCCTTGCTTCTCCTCCATTCCTTTTCTTCCCAGCACTTGTAAAGTCTCTTTTGACCCATTTTTCAAGGGGCAAAAGAGGGTTTTCCTTTTTAAAGCCTTATTATAACTAATTTGAATAAAGAGCAAGTGGGATTACGACTCCCACACCCCTCTTCCCCCATTTGGGGGAAGCCCGTTTTTGTACTTGAAGTGGTGTGATTGTTTTCTGTAGGTTAGTTTTAGTCTTTCTAGATCAATAATCGTTTCTTTCAAGTTTATAATTTATTTAAAGTAACCAAATACTTACCCCGCCTTGCTTTCTTGAATACGCCATCCATGCCAAAAGAGAATCTTGGCTGTAGTAATAAGAAAAACTCATATTTTTGCATGTTTACTTTATTGCAACACAAACACACAATCCGTCCTTGAAGGGTTGTATAGATTAGTACATTCACTACTTAGTAAATCGGAACAAACATTTGCCTCTACCGTGTATGCTCTAACCCTCGCGGCTTAGTCTGACACTTGGGGATATCAAAAGCGGTATTGTGTATTCATTAATCCCTCACATCTAATTAATTAGTTCACATTAATAAAATTTACAACCCTCAAACAATACGAAAATCTGGCGTAACGAACCTGAGGAACAGTGGGCAAATTCTTTAAGAAAAGCAGGAACAACTAGAAAGTGACCGTGGGGTCCCGTTAGGCTACATCCTTGTGGGTGTAGTGTTGAACACCCCCCCCACGACTCTATCTAGCCCACATTTTCCTGTGTGGATCCACTTTGCTTAGAATCTGGACATATTCCCAGTACCTCACGGTATATCGGGAATCCCATTTCCCCTAAACTCACTCATCATTGAATAAGATTAAAACTGATGAAGTACATTGCAAAACATTTCTCATTTTCAACAACACTTATTTTACTTTGACTCCATTTTGGCACTGGTTTATATTGTATCAAACTTTTATTCTGCTTCATTCAAATCTATTGTGAATGCCATTTTATGCTGTTGAGTTATATTATTTCAATTTTTGCAGTACTTGAGTTAGATATTATTTAATTCTAAAACAACTCCTAACAACTATCTCATCCATAACTAATAAACTTCGAGAGCCTTGGAAACTCTTTCGTAGGGACTACCCCCCTTGGCTCCGTTAGGAGTGGCCTAAACGAAGGAGTCAAGAGCAGGTGACAGTACCTGACTTGAGACTTGCCCCCAAGGACACATCGAGCAACTTGAAGAAATAGAATTACAATTCTTAATTTCCACTCAAAGTAATTGAAGGGATTAAGGATTTGCTAAGGAGAAAGCTCCATTTCAACTGATGCGCTCCTGAAAGTGTCTTCAACCTGCAAGTCTTGTATATTGACTTTTTTAGAATCTCTGTAGCTTTGATACCATATAAGATTTTGGAGCATAAGATCTAGAAATTAAGCAAAATAGTAATACAGTTTGCAAGTGATTAATTAAGTGACAAAATCATGACATTCATCATCAAAACAAAGAAGAGACGCAAAAGCTCTTTCATCAACACATTATTAAACAAAATAGTAATATAGTTTGCAAGTGATTAATTAGGTGACAAAATCATGACATTCATCATTAAAACAAAGAGGAGATGCAAACGCTCTTTCATCAACACATTATTCCATTGTATTCCATTATCTGTACAAGAGTGAATCAATTGTTACATATAGGCAATTCAAATTGGTAAGAGAGGCAATTTGAATTGGAGTGCACGTCAACCTAGTTTGGGTTAATTAGAGCTCAAATGCCTTGTGTTAGCCATGCAATTTCTCAAAGGTGAGTTAATAACCTCATAACTAACCTAAGTGAACTCGGACACCTAAAAGTAAGGGACAACTAAGTGATTAAGTCATGCATGTGAGCAATCTTGCTAAAAAGACTCAAGGAGGGCACTACTAGCTTAGAGTAGTAAAGAGAAGCTCTAGGAGTCCTTGGTGAGTGGAGTAAGACCCCTAGATTCACTCCATAACTCTAAAAGTCAATGTAGGATCCTGAATTCAAGGAAAGAAGCCCTAAATGAAGGAATGCATCCTTAACTGTCAAAAATAGATGTTGAGGATCACTTCCATGGTCTATAAATAGGAGATTATTGCCTTGAAGCTAGGGAGGAAGCTTTGTGGTGGCTTAAATCGTCAAATTAACTGGAATTTGGACCCGTGGAATCATGAAACTAATGTCTAATTTACTAGGTGAGAGATTGATGCTATGGAGAGGGTAATTATGTTCTAAGAATCCCCCATAAGCCAAACTTGGTGATACTATTGCAAAAAACAAATGGGGCCTAACAATTTGTAGCCATGTTAGGTACCCATGTACATAAAATATGTTCTTAATAAATGAAGATAGAGGGAAAACCTCATGGGAACTCCCCCACCCCCCAAAAAAAAAGAGAATGTTGGTTGAATAGACTATGTAGCCTTCTTTGAAGATGCCTTCAATCCCAAGGAAGCTTCCAATAGTGAGAATTGCTTCTTGGTGAAGGACTTGGTAAATATGTCTATAATCTTTTGTGAATCCCTTCTTCTCTTGGTAGGAATGTGATGCCATTGACGATATTCAAACAATTTGAATTGCTTGAATATCGGTTCTTGACTATTCCAAGCTTTGAATGGAAGAACTCCTTTGAAGCCTTGCCGAGGAACTTTGTGAAATGTTGGAGCAAAAGATGTAGAAAATGAGGTAATTGAAGAGACATTTTTGAGATCTTCATCAATAAGAACTTGATTTGTGACAAGTTTTCCCTTAATTGAGTGATAGATTTCAATAGATGTATTATCTCGAAGATCTTGATATATAACAAGGTCTGCAATACAAAGTAAAAATCTATAGATCACCCCTTCATTTGGATCTGTAAATGATTCTTTCTCAGTTGAATGGATAATTTAAACTGGTGTATCTGCCAAAATGGTAGGGTTTGTGCATGGCTCTTTTGAAGAAAACATGTCCTCAAATGAGGATCTAATAGGAAGCTTCAAATTCTAGGATCCATGAGGATGGAGTTGAAGTAGAAATTGCTACAAGTGCATGGCATTTGTCATTCTATGGTGTGTCAGCTACCTTATTGCGCTTCTCCTCTTCTGCTTCTTCATTGAACCTCTTGTATTTGCAATCATGTGCTCTATGTGGGCCCTTCCTGTAGTATGCACATAATCGTTGCTCCTTGATATTGCCATCATTGAAGTTTGATTCTTCCTATGCAAAACTCTTGGATTATGTTCCTTCTTGCCTTTGAATTGGGGTTTTTGCTTGCTCGTCTTCATGCTTTCTTGACTAGCAACAAGGGCATGTGCCTTTGAGGACTTAGGGAAGCCCATTTGATTGATCTTATCTTGCTTTTGGAGAAGTGAGGCTTTAAAGTTGTCCAATGTAGCCATCTTCCATGAGGCACAAAGTGCCAATCTTGTTGAACTGAAAGAGGAGACATAAACATAATAGTTTGTTCCCAAATTTAATAGAATTGAAAGCATTAACTAATCATTGACTTTCTCTATTTTACACATCTTGAACTGAAGTAGTATATACCTAAAATTTGTGAATAATTCTTGGACCGTTCGACGTTACTAGGGCTCAGATTGAGGAACTCAATCTCCAATTAGTGGCCTCTCATTTGATGTTGGTTCCCAACAAGACTATACAACTTGGTCCATATGCCATTTGGACATTTTTATGCTTCAATGTGATATAGGAGATCCGGAGATACTGAGTAACATAGTAATCCGAAAGCTTCATCCATTTTGTTCAGGTACTTTGACTTCTGTACATTTGAATTAGGCTCTACTTCCATTCCCATAGTGATCTTGTGGAGTCCCTTCATTCGTAATATATTTAGTTCTTGATTTCCACTCAAAGTAATTTAAGGGGGTAAGGATTTTGCTAGGGAGAAAGCTCCAATTCAACTGATGTGCTCTTGAAAGTGTCTTCAACCTGCAAATCCTATATACTGACTTTTTTAGAATCCCTGCAACTTTGATATTATATAAAATTTTGGAGCACAACATCTAGAAACTAAACAAAGTAGTTATACAATTTGCAAGCTAAGTAACCGAACACGTCGATTTACCCCTGCGTGTCTCGTGGGTCCGTGTTGGACATGAACATGTCTCCAATTTGTGTCGGACATGATCTTTTTCGTGTCCTGATTTTCAGACACAAAAAAAATCGTGTCCTACATGAATTGGAACCGTGTCTCGCGACTGTCATAGTGTGTCTCGATTCCATGTCACAGTATTCAAAAAAAAGAGCCAACCAAGAAGAAACAATCTAAGAATGGGAGTGTTAGTTATGGACCCAAATATTTTCTTGCAAGGAGCTCAACATCTCCACGAACCAATTCTGTGGGAGTTGACGAATGAATGCGACGCGGGTGAGATGGAGAAGGGGTTGAAACTTGGATTATTGTGCTCCAATACCGAGTCGATGGAAAGGATGGCGATACGACAAGTGTGTTAAATACTGGAAGGGGATGCTCCTCTCTGTGACGTCTATATGGATTCTCAGTCTTGTGTAGTGATTAGCGGGTGTGCTTCTACCCCTATCTGGAGGAAGGAGGTCAAACAAATTATTCAATTCAACATCATTATGTTCTAAACGGTTATCACAGGGTGGCGGGAGGACAAAATAAGTGGAAGGCCTCCTTACAATGAAAATTACTCTATTTAAAAATATGTTTGAATTTTATTTTTACTTTTATTATGTTTATTTTGATTTATAGAGATTTAATACCTATATTTTGTAAACATGGATAAGTGCCAAACCGTTGGGTCCATAACTCACACTCCCATTCTTAGATTTGAGATCTTGAGCTATATGAATATCCTATCATATTTGTGTCTCATTGTGATTTGTAAATGACAAAAAGTGTATTATGTATTGATTCCTATTAGTAATTTGACAATTTTTATTGAATATTTGTAAATGTTCTAGTTTCTAAACAAATTTGGATCTATATGTCTATATCTATATCTATATCTATCTATCTATCTATCTATCTATCTATATATATAATGTGTCCTCCGTGTCCTATTTCTGGGGGTCACCTCGTGTCAGGTGACTTAGTTTGAAAGTGATTAATTAAGTAAGAAAATCATGACATTCATCATTAAAAAAAGATGAGATGCAAATCACTTTCATCAAGACATTATTCGGATTTATTCCACTGTATTCCATTATCTGCACAAGAGTGAATTAGTTGTTACATATAGGCAATTCAAATTGGTAAGAGAGGCAATTCAAATTGGAGTGCATGGCAATGTAGTTACGCTTAACTAGAGCTCAAATGCTTGCTTTCTTTCAAAGGTGAGTTAACAACCTCATAACTAACCTAAGTGGACGCGAATACCCAAAAGTAAGGGACAACTGAATGATTAAGTCTTGCATGTGAGCAATCTTGCTAAAAAGACTCAAGGAAGGTACTACTAGCTCAAAATAGTAAAACAAGGCACTAGGAGTCCTTGATTGGTAGAGTAAGACCCCTAGATTCACTCCACAACTCTAATAGGCAGTGTAGGACCCTAAATTTAGGGAAATAAGCCCTAAATGAAGGAATGTGCCCCCAACTGCCAAAAATAGATGTTGCAGATCACTTCCATGGTCTATAAATAGCAGATTACCCCTTGAAGCTAGGGATGAAGCTCTGTGGCGGCTTAGATGGTTAAATTGAGTAGAATTTGGACCAGTGGAATCATGAGACCAAGATCTAAGTACCTACGTGAGAGATTGATGCTATGGAGAGGGTAATTATGCTCTAACTTCCTAAAGAATACAATGAAGATATTATAACCATGATATGTTGCTTAGCCATAATTAGCTCAAATTGGTGCTTATTGTCTTTAAAAAGTGAATTGATCAAGAAGACTCATAAAGCATTCATTAGAGTAACTAAGAAATCATACTTGAATGTAATGAATATATTGTAAGCAAAGTACTTAGGCTCGAACAAGGTTCTAACTTGGAGGTGTTGTAGTTGACTCATACTTGGCCCTTCAACTTGGAGTTCACTTTGAAAAATAAAAAAATACATAAAATATTCAAAATTGAATTACAAAAATATGTTTCATGCACATTAATGTAAATATGAGCAGTTAGACACCATATAGATAAGTTTGTTGATTCATATCACATGTAAGCATGCAAATAGGCCAAATCACATCGATGTGTGTGTGTATAAAGTTTAACTTTTCACATACATAAAATTAAAAATCTGAGAAAGTAATTGATACAGTGGAACACAATACATAAACATTGAGTCTTTAAATGGCATCTAGAGTCAAATGCTATTCAAACTCTAATCTAATGAGAAACTTAGTCACAAGTCACATGACTCATCATCATATGTTGTGTTGCTAATTCACACCTCGGGTCACGTGGCAGAAATCTTCAAGCCAGTGGGTGCGACCTTGGGGGCAAGTAAGAGTCAAGTGCTGTCACTTAATCTTGACTCCTTGTCTAGGCTTACTCCTTGTTGCCAACTTTTTTGTACCATAGTTGGGTTACCTGAGGAGCCGCCGGTTGACAAACATGACCAATGTTTGATTTTAGTGTATCAGTTGATCTGTCTTTATGTCTAGCCAGTTTTGGCTAGTTAGTTTTTTATTTGATTACTTTTGACCATGGCCCCGCGGGGTTTGTAATAAAATGTGCTAGTAGGGTGTTTTGAGTGGTTCGGTTTCCTAAGACGTAGAATCTCAACTAAGGTATTCCAGGGAGTTTTTTGCCCTTGACAATTATGCTTTGCCTATAGCCGAGTATAATTGACGAGGTTTTCTCTCGCTTCCTCCAAAGTTGCAATACCCGATTTTGAATTCTGGGCCTTGGGGGGTTATTAGAACCCAACTAAGTGTATATAAACCTACTAGGCATTATTAGAACAGAGCATGGTCATGTCCTAAGTCACTAGGACCCTAAAAAAAATTTCCGAAAATTTTTTACCGGACGCGTCAAAAAATTATTTTTCAATTTTTTAAATTTTCCGAAGTTTTAAATTAAAATTTTCCATAATTTAAATGGAAAATTCAGTTTGTAATAAGTTAGTCATCCGAAACCCGAATTCAGTGATTGAAAGCTCTAACCTTAAGCCAAAAATCATTCTTGATCAGCCATCCATTTAGATCCAAATTTCAGATCATCTTTCGGCCACATGACGCATATTTTCTCAAAAAAGCCATTTTTGGGGAAAAGATTGATTATTTAATAAAAAATGATTATTTTTGGAGAAAATCCAAAACTCTCCAAATTAATCCAAATTCAGTGAAATGAAATGCAAAGTGACATGGCATTGGGCATTTATGATGATTGGAGTTAACAGGATTCGGCTTCAGTCAGCATTCAGTGGGCATTAAAGATATATTCAGTTAACGGTCTTGTCATCTCTAGCTAAACTCACGAATTGGATGAGATAGAGAGTATTCATTGGTTTGATGTTTTCATCGAGGCAGGAACTGGTGCTTACACTTATGATCTCTTAGCAGTGGCTCCTCCATACCTAGCTCACTCCCTCTTCAACATGCTCATGCCCTCCTCACTTGCTCACGCCCCTCTCTCCTCATGAGGGCGCCTTCACATGTGTGGCCTCATCTTTGGCTTGGTTTCTGTGCTTAGGGTTGGAGTGGGGGCGCCTTGCCTAGGTGGAGGCTTCCCCTCACTTTTAACTCTTTAGCTTCGGTTTTTAGCTCTCAGTGGTGTGCCGAGCCGGTTAGGTTTGGATTTCTGGTTTTAGGGTTTTGGGTCTTCTCTCATTGTATAAATAGAGGCTTCTTTAGCTCTATTGGGGTCGAACTTTTGTGGCAGAGCTACTCTGTAGAAATTGTATCAGGCTTCGCTTTGAATTTTTAATAAGAATTTCGACTTTGGAGGTCTATCAACTCTTTGCATGTGGTAAACATTTCATGGTTGAGGTGACATTGCTTCTAACCCTTTGCTTTTAAAGACTTTGAATGAGATCAATTTTATTTTGTTAAAGCTCAAGAGGGCCACTGTTGGCACGGTACAGTAATCATTTGATGTTTCAAGTTGATTATTTATGCAAAGTAAATTAGAATCTTGATGAACATGAGTAGTTAGTAATACGTAGTGTTGATCCTGATTTAATTCTCTTAGCATACTTTCATATGATTTGATCTCACTTTGTGTTTGAGTTTTGGTGTTATTAGGTTTCACAGGTTGATGAAGGGTGTGAGTTCGGCTACATCTAGCCCAAGCTTCAAGCAACCCCTTTGTTTAACACTTTGTGATTGCAGGATCTACACGGATCGTCTTCTTCTCTTACAAAAGAAAGCCGGGAATTTCTCTTCTGCTCTTGTGTTCTATTCAGAAGAAACCCTTCTTCTCTACCCTTTCCCTTTTTTTGTTTTGCATTGCTTAAGAAGTAGATCCATTCTTTCATTGTTAGTATTTAGATCTATCTTCTTTAGGCTTTGTTAGATCTAATATCATTCATTAGGTCTAGGAAGAAGTTTGTACTTTCCATGCAAAATTTCCAAAATTTTTCTAAGTACAAAAAATTTTTCCAAATTTTTTTATTTGTGCATTGTCTTTCCTATCACTTTTTAGTATTGTTAGCTTGCTGATTTTTTACTCTTGTGATAGGTACAACGGAAGTGCTGGCGAAAAATTGAAGATTCAAAGCTTAAAAAAGATCCATAATCCCCCTTTCTTCACTCCCTTTTTTACAGTCGCTCCGGAGGCCTTCCAAGGATAAGAAAAGAAGCAAAAAAACAAGAAAGCATCAAAAGAAAGGCATTGTAAAGAATTAATAAAGAGCGAGTGGGATTACGGCTCCCACACCTCTCTTCCCCCATTTGGGGGAAGCTTGTATAGTCCCATTGTCATGCTTTTTCTTATTTGCTTTATACCTGCAAGATAAAAAAATGGTGAAAGTAGAATAGGGTAATCGGTTTCAATTTGTTAAAAAGCTTAGTTAGATTTGATTTCATTAAGTATATTCTTGCTAGTTTCCTCTTCTGCAATCTGTTGTCATGCTAGATTAGGTTTGATTTCATTTTTGCTTGCATAAAAGTTAATAGAAAAGAAAAAATTGTTTGACTAATTGTTGATTAGTTTATCATTCGTGAAAAGTGAAGTAAAATGTCTCTTTGATTATCTACTTGGTAAGTGCATTGTTTCTTTACTTTTATTTTTTATTTTTTTGGAGTTTTGCTTATCCCGTTGCTTTCCTGATTAGGGTTCTAAAAAGCCTGAAAGAGACTCTTGGGTGGTTTAGATCTTTGTGTTTCTTTTAGTTTTAACAAATTAATTAACTCTCTTGAACTTGCAGTAACACAAGTGAAGAGCACTCTCTATCGAAGAGCATACTTAGAATTGGACATCCTTGCATTAGGCATCTTAGATTAGCTAAGTCTCTTGAACCATTGTCATAAGACGGGGTCAAGAGCGCTCTCTGTTGGAGAGTCTTAATCAATTAACTTAATAAAATTTGCAACACACACTCCCTAATTAATTAACTTCGTTTTCTCCTTGCCGGAGTATGCTCTGATCGACCTCAAAATCGGAGTACCCAGAAACGGCATTGGATTTCTAATCTTGCAAGAAAAACGTAATAAAATTTAAACCTTGTAACCAACGCACCGACGTTGTAGGGAATTTCCTAAGTACTTTCTTAGTAGAGGTGTCGGAACCCTCGCTGTCTAAGTTTCTTAGCTAGCTAGTCAATCTCTGCGATACCAGCCTGGGATACTGGGCGGGCTATCATGTCTCCAACGGATTGAACTTGGAATATTCTCCCGAATTTTGACCAACCTTCGTTGACACCCTAATCAAGAGCACCTAAAACTCTCAAAAATATATAAAGAGCACTCGCACAACTTAATATTCACTAGTTTTTTTTTCAAGACTTGTTGCTAAGTTCTTTACGCATTTCAGTATTTTGACTCCATAAGGCACTGGTCTTTTAATCTTCATAATTATCATATTTGGATCACTTGTATGCATCCTTATTTTGCAAAGTCTTGAATTACTGCTTATCTTTAATCTCTTGCTAGCAACGTGGATTGCTTTGATTTATGTGTCAAACTCATAATAAATAAACACCTTTAATCACCATAATTCATAAACAACACCCATCCGCATCCGTAACCATTTAAAACACTTTAACCACATTGAGCCATATAAAACTCTTTGTTAGGGACTACCCCCCTTGGCTTCGTTAGGAGTTAGCCTAAACGGAGGAGCTAGGAGTAGGTGACAGTACCTAGCTCTGTGCTTGCCCCCAAGGTCACACCTATCCCACTTTCCCAAGTGAGGAGACAGCTTTCAGAAAGTTTCTGCTACTGGTGTGCAATCGGTGGACAACATCTTTTGGCGCCGTTGTTGGGGACAAATTTTTTGTTCCTGGAGGACCTTAGTTTTTTCTACTTTTTACCTTTTTTGATAGATTTTTAGTTTAATCACCTTGCTGATCTTAGACTTGAAATCCATCTGGCGACTCCACTGTCTTTAATTTTACCAAGGTATTCAACCAGAAGAAACTCTGAAGGTTTACTTAGGTTTATCCCTGAGCCTGAAAAGGTTTATAGGAGAAGGCTAAATAAACTTACTTCTTGTAGGATCCTTGAAGATCTTGGATCTTAGTCTTTATCAGATATCCGTAGTTTATTTCTAGAAACTAATTCTCAAGTAAACACTAATACCTCTGTTTCCGACATAACGGGTGAGTATTTTGCTCAGCTCGACTTTTCTCACATAGTAGGTCAACCCCACCGTCTTCCAGAGAAAGCTGTCGAGAAGCTCTCGATGTATACCGGCACTGATGCCACTACCTCCGCCATGCACCTCAGGAACTTTTCTAGATGCATCAATGCTTATGTCAGTGATCCTGCTTGCCAACATGATGATGTATACATGAAGTTATTTGCTCTATCTTTGGATGGAAAGGACGGCGACTGGTATAACAATTTACTAGATAATGCTTTTGATACTCGAGCTGCTTTCAAAACCTCTTTCACCAACAAGTTAAGTGAAAAGAAGGAACCTCGTCATCAACTTGTGTCCTTGACCAACATAAAAAAGAAGGATACGGAAACAATGGACGAGTTCAATACTAGGTTCACTGAATTGTCAAAAGCCATCCTTACCGCTTATGCCCCAACCGCACCAACCATTCTAGTCTATTACATTGAGGCACTTAGTGGAAAAATGCAATACCAGATGAGAGACAAGGAGCCTGCTAACTTGGTCCAAGCTTAGGAAATGGCAATTAAAATTGACTTGAACATGCAGTCATCTGGTGAATCTAACCTCCATGGTTATTCAAGGTCTTCAACACCTCTGAAAATTAATGAACCTAAGGATAAGGATCCTTTATCAGTTATGAAGGATGCCTATGAAAAGCAGATGACTAAAATGAAAAGGGAAATGAGGAAAAATATGGAGGAAGCAGAACAGAAACACTTAGTGCAGTTGAAGGAGATACAAAATAGGGTGATAACGATGGAAAGAACTCAAACTATGCCTGCTCCTAGAAACTTTCCTGCCAAGCCAACTTGGCAAAGAAAGCCTCCCAACCATGAGTAGAGGCCTCCTCATCAGCGAGAGGCCGCTAACATGGTTGAGCAGTATAAACCATTTTGCAGAGCATGCAGAGATTTCCATGAGGAATCTGCCTGCCACTATGCATGCTATGTTCAGGAGCATGGTCACCCTGAAGGTTGTGGTCCTAATACGTCGACAAACGAGCCTGATTTTATCAACAACATAGATGACATCCCTAGCATCTCCATAGGAAATTGGCCACAAGCCAATCGTTATGAAAAGAAAGTTGACAACTTAACTCAATACTATGGTGAGATGCCTTCAGCCGAGCAGATCAACAACACTCAAAATTTCAAGGGAATAACTTATAAAAAAAAAGGTCTTATGCACAGAATATTCCTAAGGTAACAACTCCTAATCCTCCCAAAGAAGTAGAAACTAAAGAAATTGTTGATTTAAGTTTTGACTTAGGTAATTGGCTAGCAAATACAAAAGTTCCTGTTCCAGTCCTTGAATTATGCAAAATTCCTGGCCAAAGAGAGAGGCTTTTGAAAATCCTAGACCCGCCAAATAATGTTGATCCTCAAACTGAAGAAAGTCCTTCAAATCCTGTAAAGCCCCGTACCCCTAAAAAGGTCACTCTTTTCTGATACCGTGGTGCGAACTTCAAATAATGTCTTTGCCGATCCACCTATAGTTCTGCATACTAGGGACCCAAGAAAAGAAGATCATCCTCCTTTTTACGTATCATTGATGATGGGTGATCATCTTCTACACAATTGTATGTTAGACTCGGGATCTAGTTCCAGCATCATGACCAAAAAAGTCATGCAACAACTTGACTTAAGAACTACGAGGCCATACCAGAATGTATGTGCAATGGACTCTGGACCGGTTAAAGTTGAAGGGATGATTGATAACCAGTTAGTTAGATTGGCTAAATATCCGGATATCCAAATCACCATGGACATCCTTGTTATTGATGTTCCGGACAAATGGGGATGTTGCTTTCTAGGAAATGGGGTGCCACTTTGGGAGGATCAATTCAAATGGATTGGACCTATGCCACCGTACCAGCGTCAGAGTTTTCACTTGTTAAGTTGTATTTTGAAAAGGAAAAAAGACACCATGTTGAAAACCCTCAAAGACCATTGAATGAGCATGCTTACCACACTGATGAAAATGGGACCTATCAAATCAACTCCACCTTCTTGGAAACCCTCCAAGAAGAAATAAAGACTGAAAAACTTAGTGAATTATGGAGAATGAATTTTGATGGTGCTTACTCTAGAACATAGAAGAAAAAATCGGCGAAAAATCGCCGCTGTCACGAAAAATCGCGACTTTTTCTCACCGGCGATTTTTTCGGGACGAT
>LPNX010681401.1:4791-24471 GCA_001517045.1 Pseudotsuga menziesii | reverse complement strand
TATTTTGTTTTTTTAAATATTTGCCGTGGTTTGCCGATTTTTGCCGATTTTTTCCGCCGATGTTGCCGAGACGATGTTTTCTGGACCCTTGCCGATTTTTTGCTGATGCCGATGTTTTCTACTATGCTCTAGAACATGCAAGGGGGATGGGGTTGTCATTATTTCACCAGAGGGTAAGGTTTTCAACTTTGCTTTCAGATTGGAATTTGAAGCAACTAACAATGTGGCAGAGTATGAGGCACTTCTACTGGGCATTGAGATTGCCAAGGACATGGGGATCAAGTTGCTTAGTATTAAAGGGGATTCTGACTTAATTGTCCAACAAGTTAAGGATCAGTTTGCATGTAAGTGTCAAAGACTTAAAAAATATAGAAATGCAATCTGGGATACATTGGAATTCTTTGATGCCCTTAATATAGAAGCAATCCCTAGAGATCAGCATAGTGCCTCCGATAAGCTTGCAGTTTCAGCGTCAACTCTTCAGAGATCGAATGAGATGTTAGAGGCGGATTGTCCTTTAGAGATTAACTTCAGACCTTTTGTGCCTGATAATGTAGAACATTGGCAAGTCTTCAAAGATGATGAGCAAATTTTGAGATTTATTCATAATGTCGATGAATTCCTAAACTTTAAAGTAAATGATCAGGAGAAAAATAAAGAATAAGGTGACCAGTTTAACAATCATGTCCCACGTGGTCTAGTTTCCTTAGAAAACATCTTTGATAGACAGGACAGAAAAAAAGAGCAATGTTGAGCAAATGAAACCGGGGGATTACATTGAAATCAACATTGGGACGGAAACAGAACCTAAAATTATAAAAATTGGAAAAGGTACTTCCGAAAAAGAAAGGAACAACCTCATAAACTTGGTCAAAGAGTATAGGGATGTATTTGCCTTTACTTATGACGAGCTCAAAGCCTATAGGGAAGATGTATTTCAACATACTATTCCCTTAAAACCAGAATGTCAAAAAGGCAAGCATTTCAGACAAAAACTTAGGCAAATAAATCCTAAGTTAGCACCAATCATTAAAAAAGAGTTAGAAAAAATGTTAGCAGCAGGAATAATAGCTCCTACTAGACATTCAATGTGGTGTTCTAACTTGGTGGTAGTTAGAAAGAAGAACGAGAGTTTAAGGATATGTATAGATTTCAGAAATCTAAACATAGCGTGTCAGAAGGACAATTACCCCCTCCCCAACATGGAGACCCTCCTCCAACGGGTCACTGGATCAAGCATGATGTCGATGCTGGATGGTTTTTTTGGCTATAATCAGGTAGTCATTCAAGAGGAAGATAGGCATAAAACCACTTTCACAACTCCTTGGGGCACTTTTGAATATCTGAGAATGCCCTTTGGCCTTTTAAATGCAGGAGCTACTTTTCAAAGGGCCATGGATTATGCTTTCAAGGAGTTGATTGGTAAAATCATTGAGATCTATCAAGATGATCTTACTGTATTTTCGAAAGAAAGATCCAGCCATGTTGGTCATCTCAAGCAAATTTTCGAGCGATGTAGGAAGTATGGTATTTCTTTGAATTCGGCTAAGTCAGTTTTGGGCATAGAAGAGGGAAAACTCTTGGGGCACATCATCAATGAGGACGGTGTCAAAATTGATCCTGAAAGAATAGAGGCCATAAGAAAGATTCTCCTTCCTAAGAATGTTAAAGCCCTTCAATCCTTCAATGGTCATATAAATTTTATCAGAAGATTTATTCCTAACTTGGCCGAATTAATGAGACTTATGTAGGCCCTACTTAAGAAAAATGCCAAGTTTGTGTGGACCAATGAAGGAAGGAAAGCCTTTGATTCTATAAAGAATGCCATTACCAGGTCTCCAGTCTTAGTCATCCCGGATTACGCGAAAGATTTCATGATCTTTTCCTTTGCTTCGGAAGACACTATTGCTGGTGTGTTGCTCCAAAAGAACTTCGAAGGGTTCGAGCAACCTATAGCATTCATGAGTAGAGCCTTGCAGAACTTTGAACTAAAGTATACCATCATGGAGAAGCAGGCTTATGCCTTGGTTAAATCTTTGAAACATTTTAGGACCTATATTGGGTATTCTAAGGTTATTGGATATGTTCCCCATACTGCAGTAAAATATATCCTGTCTCAAAAGGATTGTTTAGGAATAAGGGGTACATGGGTGTCCAAATTCCAGGAGTATGACCTTGAAATAAAGCCCACTAAATTAATCAAGGGACAAGGCCTTGCTAGAATGCTTACTTAGAAAAATGAAGAAGCCATTGAAATGATTGCAGAAAATAATATCCCTTAGCCTGCCATGACTCCTGCCCTTCAAGAGCTTGACAATCATTGGTATTCCGATATCATTTTCTTCCTTCTCCATCTCACTTGCCCTGATCACCTCAAAGGTCACAAGCGTAGGGCTTTGAGACTTAAGACTGCTAGGTATTGCCTTACCCAAAAGGGTCTGGGTTGGAGGAACCCAGATGGTATCATACTTAGGTGCATCAACGAGCAGGATTCCAAGAAGATCTTAGCAGAGTTTCACTCAGGATTTTGTGGAGGCCATTATGTAGCAAATACAACTGCCCACAAAATCCTGAGAGCTGGTTACTATTGGCCCACTATTTTTTCAGATGCTCACAAGCATGTCAAGTGTTGCCAAGAGAGTCAGCTTTTCATTGGGAAGCAGAAGTTGGCTGCTTTTCCCCTTACTCCGGTTGTGGTCCTTGCCCCTTTTCAGCACTGGGGGCTTGATTTTATTGGCAAATTTAAGGATAACTCTAGCAATGGTTTTTGCTGGATTCTCACAGCAACCGATTATTTCACTAAGTGGGTAGAGGTTATACCCACTAAAACTGCCACTGAGAAGGTTGTTATAGATTTCATCGAGGAAACAATCATCACCAGATTTGGAACTCCCCTTAAAATAACAACCGATAATGCCAAAGCTTTTAGTTCCGAAAAAGTAAATGACTTATGTTTCAAATATGGCATTATCCTATCCCACTCATTTGATTATTATCCACAGGGCAATGGACTTGATGAGTCCACTAATAACAATTTGATGACTATCCTTAAGAAAACGGTGGGGGATAACAAAACATCATGGGATAGCAAGATTAAGTATGCTATGTGGGTAGATAGGATCACTAAGAAGAACTCAACTGGAAAGTCACCTTTTGAGCTAGTATATGGACTCACAGCCACTCTGCTGGTCAGCTTGCAGATTCCTATATTCAGAATGTTAAGTGAGTATGGCACAGAACAATTAGAAATGGAGCAGAGGATCAATCAGATCATAGAGTTGGATGAATCTCGAAGAGCTGCCCTTGATCAGTCACTCAAACATCAAGAAAGCATGAAGGGCACTTTTGATAAGTCAGCCAGGCCGGGAGCTTTCCAAGTAGGAGATACTGTTCTCTTATGGGATAAGAGAAGGGAAAAGCCTGGAAAGCATGGAAAATTTGACAGCCTTTGGAAATGCCTGTTTATCATCCGCGACACGGCTGGCACCAATTCTTTTCTCCTTGACACCATGGACGGAGAAACATTAAACCTGCCCATGAATGGGCAACACTTGAAGCCCTTTTATTGAAACAACCTCCAAGATGACCAAGGGGTCATCCCAGGGCTTTTCTAAACCCACCCTTGTTGTATTTTTATGTACTTTATTTTTTGTACTATATTTTTGTAGAATGTTGTATCAAAGTTCTTATTTTTGTATATTAGCATTTGTATTATATTTTCACTTATATTTGCTGAAAAAGAAAAAGTTTATTTCATGTACTTTATTTTGAAAAAGCAAAATTTTTTTTTTTGGTATTTCATCATGGCATATTTTTTATCATATACATGGGATTGAGACACTGTAATGTCCTCTTCCGATTAGGCCTTGAGGCCCAAAACCGCTAACCTATGTGATTCCCGTGGGTTCGAGCGGTTACTGACAGTTAGGGAATCATCTAAGGACTGATGCCGTCCATAGAAAATCTAGGGCATCATCATTAGGTCAAGAAGGGCCATTGGGGCCAAAGGCCACCTTCGTGCATGCCATCCAAGCATTATTTAATGATGCATGCACTCATTTAAGTCTCCAGGCACATGCATGCAAGTCAACTGCAAATTAGAAGATAAAGTGACCTAATTAGGTCAAAGATTAGGGTTTTCGTACTTGAAAGTTATGAAAGGAGGATAAAGCGAAAGGAGACTTCACTTTTGATGATTATTATTTTAAGAGCTCTTGAATAGCAGCACAGCAGTTGGGGTTGGAGACAGCGTCTTCAACTAGCGGGGTTTCGGCAGTGAAATATCTACCCTAGTCTCATTCAGGATAAGCCATACAAGTTCACCATTTGCTCTTACATTCATTCATAGTTATCCAATATACGGTGTAGATTGTTGCAGGGACACGTATGCAGCCGTAAAGGGGGTTTTCAGCCAGAAAGCCCTAATCAGTTGCTGGGTCTTCAGATCTCAGTTTTACTTTGAAACTTAGGCACCATTCTCATCATCGGCATATTACTCTGGTACCCAGTGATTATAAGATCCGACCGTGCTCATCCGGAGCAATTATCAGCTATTTCAGGATCAGGGGGGCGTGAGCAGTTGTCTCTCTGGAACAATTCGCTAGCCTGCCTAGAGACCTCCGAAACTTCACATGTACCGGGCATTCTCTCCGGCACGGGAAGGCTATCAGTCCTACAAATCAGTAGCCCCATCGGACACCTCCTTCATTGAAAACGTCACCCTTATCTGACCTGGGTTCTTGCTACTGGGGTTTTACCGGAAGCAGAATATATCAGTCCATCTTCGATTCAATTCTTGATGCTTGCATACTCTTTCAGGAGCAGTCCAGCCAGCTTATCAGTGGTAAGTGTTCATTCTATCTCACAAACCCTAACCCTAATTTTTTCTATAAAATAGGCATTTTTACATGGCAGTTTGCATGCTCGGTTGTATCAGTATATTTGCATAGAAATAGAAAATATCGAGATTCGAGATACTACAGACGCTTCTGTTTACATGCAGGTACTAGAGATTCCTGGATTCTCCGCCACTCTCTTTGATCAATAGATTAAGCAAGTACCTGTCCCACAGTTGGAGCTAGATGTTACCAACTTTTTTGTACCATAGTTGGGTTACCTGAGGAGCCGCCGGTTGACAAACATGAGCAATGTTTGATTTCAGTGTATCAGTTGATCCGTCTTTATGTCTAGCCAGTTTTGGCTAGTCAGTTTTTTATTTGAATAATTTTGACCATGGCCCCACGGGGTTTGTAATAAAATGTGCTAGTAGGGTGTTTTGAGTGGTTCGGTCTCCTAAGACGTAGAATCTCAACTAAGGTATTCTAGGGAGTTTTTTGCCCTTGACAATTATGCTTTTCCTATAGCAGAGTATAATTGACAAGGTTTTCTCCTGCTTCCTCCAAAGCTGGAATGCTCGATTTTGAATTCTGGGCCTTGGGGGTTTATTAGAGCCCAACTAAGTGTATATAAACCTACTAGGCATTATTAGAACAGAGCATGGTCATGTCCTAAGTCACTAGGACCCTCAAAAATTTTTTCGAAAATTTTTCACTAGACGTGTCAAAATATTATTTTTTAATTTTTAAAATTTTTTAAACTTTCCTAAGTTTTTAATTAAATTTTTCCATAATTTAAATGGAAAAATTCAATTTGTAATAAGTTAGTCCTCAGGAACCCGAATTCAGTGATTGAGGCTCTAACCTTAAGCCAAAAATCATTCTTGATCAGCCAGCCAGTCAGATCCAACTTTTAGATCATCTTTCGGCCACATAACGCATATTTTCAAAAAATGATTATTTAATAAAAAATGATTATTTTTGGAGAAAATCCAAAGCTCTCCAAATTGATCCAAATTCAGTGAAATGAAATGCAAAGTGACATGGCATTGGGCATTTATGATGATTGGAGTTAACAGAACTCGGCTTCAGTCAGCATTAAAGATATATTCAGTTAACGATCTTGTCATCTCCAGCTAAACTCACGAATTGGATGAGATGGAGAGTATTCATTGGTTTGATGTTTTGATCGAGGAAGGAACTGGTGCTTACACTTATGATCTCTTAGCAGTGGCTCCTGCATACCTAGCTCATGCCCTCTTCAACATGCTCACGCCCTCCTCACTTGCTCACGCCCCTCTCCTCATGAGGGCGCCTTCACACGTGTGGCCTCATATTTGGCTTGGTTTCTGTGCTTAGGGTTGGAGTGGGGGCGCCTTGCCTAGGTGGAGGCTTCCCCTCACTCTTAACTCTTCAGCTTCGGTTTTTAGCTCTCAGTGGTGTGCTGAGCCGGTTAGGTCTGGATTTCTAGTTTTAGCGTTTTGGGTCTTCTCTTATTGTATAAATAGAGGCTTCTTTAGCTCTATTGGGGTGGAACTTTTGTGGCAGAGTTACTCTGTAGAAATTGTATCAGGCTTTGCTTTGAATTTTTAATAAGAATTTCGACTTTGGATGTCTATGAGCTCTTTTAATGTGGTAAACATTTCATGGTTGAGGTGACATTGCTTCTAACCCTTTGCTTTTAAATACTTTGAATGAGATCAATTTTATTTTGTTAAAGCTCAAGAGGGCCATTGTTGGCACGGTAGAGTAATCATTTGATGTTTCAAGTTGATTATTTATGCAAAGTAAATTAGAATCTTGATGAACATGAGTAGTTAGTAATACGTAGTGTTGATCCTGATTTAATTCTTTTAGCATACTTTCATATGATTTGATTTTACTTTGTGTTTGAGTTTTGGTGTTATTAGGTTTCACAGGTTGAAGAAGGGTGTGAGTTCAGCTACATCTAGCCCAAGCTTCAAGCAACCCCTTTGTTTAACACTTTGTGATTGCAGGACCTACACGGATCGTCTTTTTCTCTTACAAAAGAAAGCCGGGAATTTCTATTCTGCTCTTGTGTTCCATCCAGAAGAAACCCTTCTTCTCTACCCTTTCCTTTTTTTTTTTGTATTGCTTAAGAATTAGATCCATTCTTTCATTGTTAGTATATAGATCTATCTTCTTTAGGCTTTGTTAGATCTAATATCATTCATTAGATCTAGGAAGAAGTTTGTACTTTACATGCAAAATTTCCAAAATTTTTCTAAGTACAAGAAATTTTTCCAAATTTTTTTATTTGTGCATTGTCTTTCCTATCACTTTTTAGTATTGTTAGCTTGCTGATTTTTTACTTTTGTGACAGCTACAACGGAAGTGTTGGCAAAAAATTGAAGATTTAAAGCTTAAAAAAGACTCATAATCCCCCGTTCTTCATTCCCCTTTCTACAGTCGCTCCGGAGGCCTTCCAAGGATAAGAAAAGAAGCAAAAAAACAAGAAAGCATCAAAAGAAAGGCATTGTAAAAAATTAATAAAGAGCGAGTGGGATTACGGCTCCCACACCCCTCTTCCCCCATTTGGGGGAAGCTTGTATCGTCCCATTGTCATGTTTTTTCTTATTTGCTTTATACCTGCAAGATAAATAAATGGTGAAAGTAGAGTAGGGTAATCAGTTTCAATTTGTTAAAAAGCTTAGTTAGATTTGATTTCATTAAGTATATTCTTGCTAGTTTCCTGTTATGCAATCTGTTCTCATACTAGATTAGGTTTGATTTCATTTTTGCTTGCATAAAAGTTATCAGAAAAGAAAAATTTGTTTGATTAATTGCTGATTAGTTTATCATCCATGAAAAGCGAAGTAAAATGTCTCTCTGATTATTTACTTGGTTAATGCATTGTTTCTTTACTTTTTTTGATAGAGTTTTGCTTACCCCCTTGCTTTCCCGATTAGGGCCCTAAAAAGCCTGGAAGAGACTCTTGGGTGGTTTAGATCTTTGCGTTTCTTTTAATCTTAATCAATTAATTAAGTCTCTTGAACTTGCAGTAACACAAGTCAAGAGCACTCTCTATCGGAGAGCATACTAATTTTAGATTAGCTAAGTCTCTTGAACCACTTGTCATAAGACGGCGTCAAGAGCACTCTTTGTCGGAGAGTCTTAATCAATTAACTTAATAAAATTTGCAACGCATACCTTATAATTAATTAACTTCGTTTTCTCCTTGCCGGAGTATGCTCTGACCGACCTCAAAATCGGAATACCCGGAAACGACATTGGATCTCTAATCTTGCAAGAAAAACACAATAAAATTTAGAGCCTGTAACCAATGCACCGACGTTGTACGGAATTTCCTAAGTACTTTCTTAGTAGAGGCGTCGAAACCCCCGCTGTCTAAGCTTCTCAGCTAGCTGGTCAATCTCTATGATACCAGCTTGGGATAATGGGCTGGCCGTCATGTCTCCAATGGATTGAACTTGGAATATTCTTCCGGATTTTGACCAATCTTCGTTGACACCCTAATCAAGAGCACCTAAAACTCTTAAAAATATACCAAGAGCACTCGCACAACTTAATATTCACTAGTTTTATTTCAAGACTTGTTGCTAAGTTCTTTACGCATTTCAGTATTTTGACTCCATAAGGCACTGGTCTTTTAATCTTCATAATTATGATATTTGGATCACTTGTCTTTGGCATCTTTAAATTCTTATCTGGAATGCATCCTTATTTCGCAAAGTCTTGAATTATTGCTTATCTTTAATCTCTTGCTAGCAACATGGATTGCTTTGATTTATGTGTCAAACTCAGAATAAATAAACACCTTTAATCACCATAACTCCTAAACAACACCCATCCGTATCCGTAACCATTTAAAACAGTTTAACCACATTGAGCCATAGAAAACTCTTTGTTAGGGACTACCCCCCTTGGCTTCGTTAGGTGTTAGCTTAAACGGAGGAGCTAGGAGTAGGTGACAGTACCTAGCTCTGTGCTTGCCCCCAAGGTCACACCTCTCCCAGTTTCCTAAGTGAGGAGACAACTATCGGAAAGTTTCTGCTGCTGGTGTGCAATCGGCGGACAACACTCCGAGCGAAGCCAAGGGGGGTGGTCCCTATGAAAATAATCTAAGGTTGTTAATCTATGAAAGGAAAAACAACTGGTTTCTAGGAGTTAAGATGAATTAACTTAAAATTAGACAAGGGATTACTGCAATATGAAATTTAAATCAACTACTTCAAAATGCAACACCATTCATGACATTTGTAGAAATTAATTTAAACATGAAAATGATAAAGACTAGTGTCAATGAAAAGAGTGTTCGTGTATAAGGGTTGTTGTTGTGGTCTCAAAGAAGTATTGCAGTTGTCTCAGTTTGTAAATTTTAAGATTATTAAATGAGTAGATTAGGGAGGGGGTTAATTGTTGATTAATTTTATTATTGTGGTAATGGTTTGGATTATTAGGGGGAAAGGGAATTGCAGATATAGCCAAAGGGTACGAGGAATATGTCTGGATTTGCTTAGAAGTGATTCTCACAGTGACATGTGGGCTAGATGGAGTCGTGGGCTTGTGTTCAACTCTACACCAACAAGGATGTAGCCTAACGGGGCCCCACGGTCACTTTCTTGTTGTTCCTGCTTCACTTGAAGACTCTGCCTGCTTCTTAACACTATCGAAAAAGCGTCGGATTTTCGCTTGGAGATTAATTGTAAGATGAAACTATTTACTAGTCACTCTAATTCATTTTTGATTGTCCCACCATTCCAGCCAAAGGCCTGCAGTGTTCATAAGAGTATACAGGAATAAAAGCCTTGTTAATTTTAAGGATTTTATATCAAACGTGTGATATTTAAAAATCTCAGTACCGATACTCTCGTTTCTGGGAACACGGTCGGATTTGTTAATTTTAAAAGAAAGCAGAAATAAAATAAAAATTTAACTAAGTGTTATCACTAAAAGATGCACCTTGACTGCATAAGGAGCATGGCTAGTGAATCTTTCCAATTGGTTTAATGGGTAACTGAGTTGATAGAGTGATGGAGGTATAACAATACAAAGATCAGGCTGGGTTTAAAAATCAAACAGCAGGAAATGTATCATTGTACAATACAGTAATAGGAAAGACTAAGAGCATGAATTTATAAAGAATGAATCTGGTTCTGCAACAGGACATTTATAGGTAATTGCACATCATTATAAGAATCTTGTAATGGATTATCAAGACCACACACAAGATAAAATCATAACTAGATACAATTCATGTATAAAAGCAAAACAGGCTCATGATTATAATCATTTCAAAGCAGCCATATTACATAAAGAGAAACAGAGTGTATACATGCCCTACCAATACCATCTCAGCCCTCGGCTGGAACTCCTCTTTCTCTATTACAAAATAATGAAATATATAAAATTTACATGATATGAGCAGTAAGAGATTTTTAGGGAACAAACTCGATCATTATCTAAAAATAACATAAATTTAAACTGTCTGCCTTCAATATCTGGAGTTCATTCTGATTTTCTGCCTGAATACTTGGATCTTCATTCATTTGTATTCCTAAAAGCTCGAATACTACCTTAAAAAGTCCAAATGTAACTAGCAAATCAGGGATTGAACTTTTGATTGCTTTCCACCGCTGCCAAGTGTTTAATTCTCCAACTGACTTTGTCACTGGAATCGTGCCTTTGCGAGATTTCCCTCTATCTTTGCCAGAATGTTATTAATAAGATTATTGTGATGACTTTTAGAATCCAAGTTATTTGGAGAATTGCGACGTGTTGAAGCTGTTATCAAGGGAATGCCACCAGCATTGTCATAGACAGGTGGCTTCCACTCAGCTAGAACTATCAAAGTACATCCATACATATTGAATGCAAGGCTCATCCCCGAGGTCACCTTTTTCCCACGGGCCAAAGTGAGCCTGGTATGAACATTATTTCTCATTCCATTTGAAATTAGTATTGTAACAATTGTTGGCTTTATCTCGTTGCATTCAGGTACATTTACAAAAGCCGTAGCTTTTGCAGAATCAAACATCCTGTCCAAATGCTCGTCCAACTTAAAAACTTTTCCATTGTAGACCCGAAGTCCCTCCCAAACTCCATCACAACTTTGGACAATTGAATCAAATACAGATACCTTTGCATTTTCATGAGGAAGAAGCTCATCACCAACTCAGACAAGTATCTACTCATTCATCGGAACAGGAAGAGTTGGCCGGACTAAGACATCAGGCTGTAGAGCATGCCGCTTCAGTATGTTGTAAAAAAAAAGGAAGGCATTGCTCCAACAAACTATAAATCTTGAATGGAAAAGGCTTCAGATATGTTGATGGGGGCATGAAACCTGATGACTTATGAACAATTGCATACCACCACGGAGCCCATAGGCCATCCACTGTTTTGGACTAGCTTCCCATTTGAGCATTGAACTTTGGAAAGGAATGTCCAGAGCATTGTAGAGGCAACGTAGTGTACCCATGTTGATACTGGAACCATCATGAATTTTTCGACAGCAAAGAAAAATGAGATCCCTCTCTACATAAGCATTGCCAGAATCCAAAAATTCTGTGGACAGATCTGGTGACAACACTAAGAAACAAAAAACTACTCTAAAAGAGATCAGACCAAAAAAAGGCAACGACACAACTTCCCCCCTGGGGTATGGGGCGTGGACGCTTGGTTGTCCACTCTCTTCTTTTGTTACAATAATTATTACAATGAAATAAAACTTATGCTCCTTTGTAGAATATGAAGCACAAGTTTACAAAGTTTAAGGCTTTAAAACTGCCCGAAGAAGAGGCAAAGGGAAGAGTGGCTCCCAAATGGCTTAAATTTTTAAAATTTCACTGGAGTGCCTGTTACCCAGTGAAGCACCACTCGTGAGAGACTCGCGAGTACTCGCGAGTCTTCACGAGTCAATTGTTGAGCCGGGTAATCGCTACAGACTCGGCATGCCACTCGTTGAATTGGTCAAACCCATGGAATCAACACGCCACTCGCTGACTCGGTCGAACTCGGCCCAAACTCGCTTGGACTCGACCGCACCTCGTGCCCTGTAGTTGCAATTTCTCCTTCCGCGCCTCGAGCCCTGTAGATGCAATTTCTTTTGCCCCGCCTTGAGCCCTATCTCAGCGAGCCCTATCGGCGGGAGTCCTGCCACAACAATTTCTGGCAATGTTATCTCCACGGTCCACGGTCCACGGTGCCATGAACCTTGCCGTCCATCACTAGATTTTTAATAAAAAATAAATCTAACCATCAACCAGAGTCTTGTCGCCGCAAGTTTTGGAGGTGCTATCTCCACGGTGCAAGGATCCATGTCCTCGCGAAATTGGCGAATACACATTAACTTTAAGCCACATTTAAATTTAAGCCACGTTATGTATTTTTAAATTTTTAGTAATGACAATGGTTATTAAGTTGTCACTTAGTGATTATTTAAGTTTATTAATATAGTAATATTTTTTTAGTATCATTGTTTATAATATATGTTTGTTTGTTTATCATTGTTTATTAATATAGTAACTTTATATATATATATATATATGTTTGTTTATTTTAATTTTTATTATCAGGGTATATAAGTGATTATTTAGGTTTAATAAGTTAGCAATAATTTTGTATTATCATGGTTTATTTATCTATATATATATATTTCAGTTGTAGTTACAGATTTGTCAATGTCTTGCCAGCGTCCACTCACCATTATACACACTTTATGCATAAAATTTACTATATTTAAGTTTTTCTCCTCTTTGTCGAGTCTTGCCGAGTCTGTCCCGAGTCCTTCCCGAGTCCTTCCCGAGTCGACGAGTCACATGCCAGCCGAGTCTTTGCCGAGTCCGAGTCATGCAACATTGCTGTTACCTACTAAGTCATACTTAGTCGGTATTATCAAGTGATCCGGGTGATGAGAACAAATACTTGTTCATTATTTAAAGTTCAGAAGTCATTCAACATTCTCTAGGAACTTTTTGTTATTTTTTTTGTAACACATGTTTATACCGCCTTGGGGAAATTGTAAAAAATGTCCTAGCGTTTAATTTTTTATAAAAGGTTCGGCTTCCCAAACTTCAGCATCAAGCTAACTAGCCCAGAGTGTTTTTTCCCTTGGTTATTATTGGTTGTTGAACAAACGACTAATAATTTTTGAGTTTTTCACTCACACCTCCAAAGTTGGGGTAGTCGTCTTGGTGTTTCGTCCTTAGAAGGTTACTAGAGTCTTCATGTTAGTGTTTTTTAACATGTGAGGCATTGATTTTGAGTCGTATGGACATGTGCTAGGTTGCCCTAGAGTTTCGTCCATTTCCAAAATATATATATATATATATATATATATATATTTTTTTTTTTTTTTCTGTTTTTAAGCCATTTTTTAATGGTTTAATTAAAAAAATTCAAAGTGTAATAAAAGTCAGATACAAAGTCTGTTTTTGACGTGGGGACACTCTTTTTCACACCCGGAGCGTCCACTTTACCCAAGACCACTTTCCACATCAGTCGGCCCACCGTAACACCCCGTGACGCATTATTCAGCTAAAGATGCATCAGAAGAGCATTTTAATGCTAAATTTCGGCAAATTGGCACCTTGGTCAAAGTTTGAAAAAGGTAAAAAATTAAAATAATAGTTAAAGGGGTGACATGGCATGGGTCCCACTAAGCCTCACGTTCCTTCTCAACTTAAGTTTATTTTAAAAACTTTGTTTAAAACTATTGGAAAAGTGTGGAGAATCGCATGAGGGGAGTTGGTGACGTGAGCTTCACACTAGTCATGGAAGCTAGCGAATGGGGAGAGTGGGTGGACCCTTCCCCCCTCACTTTTAAAGCATGTTTTATTAAAACTTTGATTTATACCTTGGATGTGTTTGGGTTTTGAATAAGCGCATGCATGAGAGTGGGAGTTTGACGTGAGACTCCACGTGAAGTGAATGCTAGCGAGTAGTGGACCTACCCTCACTCCTAAACTTTGGATTATACCTTAGTTGGTTTTGGAGCTACCGAATCATGAAGATTGGATGACATCACACTCTTTCACCAACCTTCATACAAATCGGATGTGTGGAGAGATGGACGCCGAAATGATCTTGATTTGGCATTGATTGGGTGATTTGGAATTGGATGGAGTTGGTTGGTAGTTGATTGAGAGTTAAGTGTGAGAGGTGTCATTCACCTCTTTAGTTCCTGTTTACTTCAACTCAGTTCCTCTTTAGTTTAGAGTTAGATAACTTTGGGTTTATCTTCAGTGTTGGTAGCCCCCCAGGGGCTTGGCTCTGGCTATAAATAAAGCCTCTGCCTCTCTCACAAACTAGTTTGGTTTGGCGTAAGAGAGTGCATGCTGTTGTAACCTATATGCTATTGCTATTTTTGTGGAATAAAAGAAACCTTTGGAGGCTAGTGGTGGTGTGCTTTGTTGTGTGGATTCAGATTGTCATGCATTATTGAGGTAAAAACTGTATTTTTCCAATTTTTATGCATTACTTGTGGTTTAGATGTTGCCTATGATTGTTTCTTCGAACTGGTAGGAATAGGAGTTGAAAGTAAGATTACTTTAATTCATGTATTATCATTGTATGCTTAGAGGTCAAACATTGCATGCTAAATAAGTTTATTTTCATGCATTATTAACCTATTTTTATATGTGATTTCAAGATCTCACGGGTATTGTTTGAGTTTTGGTTGAGATGTAGATTTCCTAGCATCGAAACAGTGTGGATGTAGTTTGATGCTACCCCTTTCAAGGCAAATACGAAAGACATAGTCCCGCGGCACCTCACTACAAAGTGTTTCAAAGCGAAACCCTCAGCAACAAAAAATACTCTTTCTCTCTCCTTTCTCATTTTTAAAAATTACTTTTCCCCCTTGTTACCCAACTTGTTTACTTAAGATCTTTGCATTAAAAAGTATAAATCTTGCACTTAGATCTAGTTCTCAAGTTTTTTTTATGAGATCTAGTAAGCATTGTTCATCCATTTTGAATAGATCTAGCATAAAAGAATCGGTTTTTGCATGGCATTTTCATTAAAATCTTTAGCTTGCATGCAATAGTTTTTCCTTTCAAGATTTAAAGTTATATCTAGCATAGAAGTGCAAATCATATTGGTTACCAAAAGACAATCCAAGATCCCAAGGAAATCTTGCTTTCCTTGGTTCCTTTTTGCACCCTTTTCAACTTTTTTAACTTAGTTTTTTTTGGGTAATTTTTTCGTGTTGTCCGAAGACACTTCCAAAGTGTTTTTGGGCACCTTTTACTAAACTTTGCTTGCTGGTTTTTAGCAGTTCTGTTTGAAAAGAGGAGGATATGCTGCCCAAAAACCAAGTTTTGGGCCATCCAGAGCTTCCAGGAAGTTCCCCCTTCAGTCGGGCTTCTTTTCTTACTGTTTTGTAAGCCTTTGGATCCTAGATAATAAAGACCAAAGTGCATTGCTTCTAAAGTTTTGTAACCGATTAATAAAAGAGATCTAGAGTAGGCTCTTTTGATGCCACTCCCCATCCCCCAGGGAGAAATCTGCGTTTTTGTGGTTTTTTGCTTTTTTCATTTTTTTTTTCAGTTTAGTTGTGTTTTGCAGCATTGTATACTTTGAATTTTCATTACAAGCTTTCAATATTCATAAATTCAAAGTAATCATACTACTTACCCCACGACTTCTCGATTGACCCGAAAGGGGAAAGAGATGCGTGGTAGGACTAATTAGACAATTCGTGATTTTTTCTGGTATTTTTTTATTATTATCTAAAATCAACCCTTCCTCGCTTTCCCGATTGAGGTCCATTTGGACCGGAAGAGATTCTTGGAGGGTTTTCTTTTTAACAAAGAACACAAGTTTAAAATCCTTAAAAATTACCGAGACTCCGTTGTGTATGCTTTGCACTGGCTGCGGTTCGTTCGATCAGCCGACTGCATCAAAAGAAGCATGGGTGACTAGAATAATTAGTTCCCACATTTTTCAATAAACCTCCCTAGGCGAAAATCCAACGCCTCGATTTAAGCCGTTGTGGTGGAAAATGTTGATGACATTTTCATTGATGCCAACATGGTCTTGCATTGAGAATAGAGAGGAGAAAGTAGAGGAGGATATGTGAGACTACATGCTACAACTAGCGAGCAATCAAGATAACTTTTATTAAAGATTGATTCAATATCAAAGTGGGTTAGCTGGACTATTTGATTTTGGTATAATAAGTTTTTCTGTGGTTTCAAGGAGTTGTGCATTCATGTGTTAAAATAAACATCATAGGTTAGTCAGGGATATACCAAAAGGGTAATATATCCTTCTAGCTATGATCTGTATTGTATGCCTGAACATGTTTGTGGCAACTACACAATATTCATTGTGGTCAAAGATAGCCTTCTGAAATTTGCACAATAAGCAGCTAATTGTGAGGCAGAGATTTGAGCAGATAGGGACTGTTGATGTTGCTATTGTAAAGTCTGATTGGGAAGAATGTGCTTTGTATCAATGGCTGGAAGGTTGATATGGGTGAGCATGCTTCGTGTCAATCGCTAGTAGTTCGATATGGACAGAGCATACATGGTATCAATGGGTAGAAGTTTGATATGGACCTTTCCGCGCCTTTCAGAAGCACAACATGTGTTGTTTTATACAAAACTGGATTTTGACTAATAACACATACTATTTTTGTGTTACGACTATCTGCTACCAAGAGAATTTTCTATAATCTGGATACCAGTCAAGAATCAATTCCTGTGCTTTCTGCTCCACAAATAATTAGATGATGTTGAAGGCACTGAATGAAATCATTATTTACCAAATAACGTTGTTATGTCAATTGTAGTATGGTCTGTGACACTACTTTGGTTGGTCGTCGCTATCATATACAAATTTGCATGATGCATCATGTCTTTAGATTACATGATTAACATTTACAAAATGAGAAGATACGGAGGGCCATAGATGTGGCTATTGATGTGATGTGTAAGAGCTCAGGAAAGTTCCCAACATGTTTGAAGATGTCGGCACAGTCCAAATATATAATCTACAAGTCGGCCCATAAAAAATTCATTTAAAAATTATAATTTTATGCAAGTCGGCTCAGCAATTTATGGAAGAGAATTAATATAAATACCTCATCACGTTTTTATTTTTTTGAGGTGTGAAATTTTTGTGGTTAGCTCTGAGATTGGATTGAGGCTCGGTGGCAGCAGAAGGAAATTTCTTGGGATAGCGTGGGAAATTTTTGGCTAATTCATCTTCTAGCAGCAGTGGGTATTCATCTCAGTCAACAGTAGTCAACAGCAGTGTTCCACGGGGACGCGTCTCGCAGGGTCGGGGACGCGTTTCCACGTTTCCTGTGTCCCGGGGACTTGGGGACTCCTGGGCGAAACTTTCCCTGCCCAACCATGCCCCTGTGAATTTTTTTTTAATATTTTCCCATTATTTTCACATTTTACAATTCCTACTTGGTACTACTTAGAAAATAAACTGATATATTTAGTATTTACATTGCACAATCATTAATATACATCAAATGAATTATTATTTTTGATATTTTATTTTATTTTTATAATTTTAGAGACGTCCACGTCCCCCCTGAATATCCCTAAATTTGGGGGTGGTCTCCACGTGTCCCGAATGTGCGTTTCCCCGCTCCCGCGTCCACCCGTCCCGGAAACTTGGGGGAACATTGGTCAACAGCGGTATTCCTCACACCCACTACCAATTGCCAGCCGAAGATAACGATATAGGAAATGGGCCATGAAGATCATCTTATCCACAAGACAATGAGCAGGTCCTAGGGCTTCGTTTGGTCGATTCCTTCATAGCCGGTGAACAAAGAGTTAGCAGGTGGCCTGGAGGATCCGTGAGCCATGAAGAAGGGAGGTCGTGAGCTGTAGCTGGTAATCTGTAAGGAGGCCGTAAGCCACCTCAAAGCGGGATAAACGTGAGCATTCCAAGGAGAGAGACAGGTGCTTTGAAGCAAGCCGTGAGGCTAGCACAGTCCATTGAAGGGGTCCGATCCTAGTTATCCACATTCTCTGAGGGATCGAAACTCTTGGTGAAGAAGCCCATTGCCGCCAGCAGTAGACTCCAAGTCAGAAGGTCATCACGAGCATTCTATATTGGCATCTATATATCAGGTTCTAGTGTGTGTAGCCATCTACAGAGTAGACAGTGTTTTGAGTGGCCATCTTTAGCCTCTATGTACTGTCGATAGTTATTAAATAAAGTCAATGTTCTACCAAAAAAAAAAAACTGTGGATTGAAGTTTTAGTAAACAGTCATATTTCAACAGCAGTAAACTGACATTTTTGTGGTGACTGAGGAAACTTCTTTTAGCAGTATACTGATATTTTATGGGATACAGATAGCAGCATTGGGGTGACTTTTTGCAGACCTGTTTTGGTCTTTACACAGATCTTTACAGCTCCATTTTTGCAGTCTGAGTTTGAGTCTCAATGATGACAGTGATTGAATTGACAGTAATCTCTTACATGCATGATAATGATAAATGTTGACTAAGCAGTGTTAGGGCTGGTGATGGTGAAGAGGATTCTGCTGAGGTTTTCTGAACTGCATTTTGGAAATGATACCGGTGATCACAATCAAGCAATTGACTGAGGTAGTGGATTGAAGAAAAATTCAGGCAACATACACAGGTTCGAAGCTTGATGGAGGAGATACAATCTTGATTCTTAAGCTTGTGACAATCCAGTCTTGGACTTGTCTTGTACATTACAGAGGTCAAGCCTTTTAAGGCTCTCGATGGTGACCAACAGTATGATGGATGCATGGTTATGATCAGAATGATGTGCCTGACAGAATGATGATGTGAGCAGCAGGGATGATGAGTCAAGATGATGAGCAGCATTGATGAGCAGAAAAGATGAGCAGAGATTAATGAAGCAGCAGTGAGCAGTGGTACAGCAGAGTTAAGAGTGATGAGCAGAACAGATTGAAGGAACAGATTGAGCTTTAATTGTAAAAGCACGCTTGTCTTGCTTTTGAGGTTAGGATACCTCAAACCCTTCTTAGCAGGGTCTAAGAAAACCAGGCAGGGTCCTGGATGCAGAGTAGGTGCTCTTCATATCAGTAGGTGCTGATTTTGCCTAACGGTTGTATCCGAGCCAAACTAATATAAAAAGATTACAAATTTATATGATGTGGTGTTCTTCTGTGTTATGGTTCTTGATGAGTTAAATGTTATGCTATGTGAATGATGTTTATGAAATGATTATGGTAGAGTAATGGAATGATGAATTGATAGCTAACCATGATAAGCTAAAAAAGGTTTAAAATTGGCTTCACACTGATTCACCCCCCCTCTCAGTGTCAACAGAAAATTATTCAAAGGAAGCAAGAACAATTGGTCAGTGACCTCGAGACAGAGTTAGGCTACACCCTTGCGGTGTAGTGTTGAACACCGTCTCAGAGACTCCAACCAACCTACATATTCCTTGCGGGTAGCCGTATTGGTTAAGGGTTTTGGACATACTCCCCGTACCCCCTAGGTATATTGGGAGTCCCCTTCCCCCCTAAGTAATCAACTCATCCCACATTAACTTAAAAATTTGAACAAGAGCACTTGCAACATTTCTTTTCGCATTTCAACAACAATTTCATTTATGGACTCCATTATTGGCACTGGTCTCTTTTTGATATTATCATATGTTTCCGCATTCTTTGCTTATCGAGTATTAATTTTTATGTTGTTGTGGTGTAACCAATATTGCAAATATCTTGTGTTAAATTTGTTTATCAAAACTCCTAAGTAACTCATTTCATCACCATAAAACACAAAAGCCATAAAAGCCTTAGCAATTAATAGTGTCTACCCCCCTTGGCTTCGTTATGAGTTGGCCTAAACAAAGGAGTCAAGAACAAGGTGATAGCCTTGACTCGA
>LPNX010681396.1:61671-79327 GCA_001517045.1 Pseudotsuga menziesii | reverse complement strand
TATATATATATATATATATATATGCATTTCATTGTTAGTTTTAATTATATCTAGTTTTAATTGTTCTAAAGATGCTCTCGTCCATTTTTGTTCCATTATGGTGTGATTATGCTTCTTGTTTGGCTTTTCCTCTTTTTTCTATGGAAATATACCCAAAAATTGTGTCATTTACAATGCTTTATAGTACTCTATTCACATTTTTTTTTTAAAATGATCCTTGCCACACAAATATATATTTAAAAAAAACAATTCCAACAACATACCATCAACCTATTATGCTGGTTTTCATTTTTTTACTTATTTTCTAGTTTTATAAGAAGGAAATTTCTCAAACACAATATAAATCTGTAAATAATGACTTAACATAATTCCACAATTTAGAGTAGAGGCCCATTTCTTTTCCAAAATAAGTCATTTTTTTTATTTTAAAAATTAGAATGCAACTATGTTTTAATCCCAATTTTAATAGTAAAAATAGATTCAGCACCCTTGAACATTATTTTTTACGGAAAATTTCAAAACTTAACCATTTTAACATAGATTTTTTTTTTAATTCCAACCACATTTTATGGAAATTGTGCCCAAAAAAATTTCCAAGCCGATTTTATGGAAATTGTGCCTTTACTATTTCCAAACTATACCATTATAAATTGGTGCGGTGACCTTAATAAAACAGTCGATTGATCTTTACATAGTCAGTGTTCGTTTCTTTATTGGCTGGTTGACATTTGTTTTTTTCATCTTTTTATTGCTCCGTTAGGTTAAAGATACGGAAATGGAAGCAGATCTTGTTTCTGAACGATGGAACGAACCGTCGGAGAATTTGCAAATGAAGATATTATCTTGGCTTCCAGTCGAATTATTGTATAGGTATCGAATCGTCTCCAAAGAATGGAAGGACTGGCTTTCTTCAAACGATTTCTTAACTCGGTGGTGCGAGGCGCCTATCAACAGCAAGCAGCCACGGCTTGCTCTGTGTGATAGGAATCCCAAAATGCCTTGTATGTCTTTCTGCTTCCACACACGGACATGGATTAAGTCCTGCTTCACCCTTTCTTTCCTGCACGACTGGATACCGCAAACCTGTAGAATTGATTTGGGTATCTATTGCTCACGCTCAGAGGGAGGACTCTGCCTGGTATGCCCCTTTATCGGTCGACCGCTGAGGGTCTGCAATCCTTATACACAAACTTTCGTCGAAATTCCGGAGTCATCCATAGACTTGTTCGGTGAATGCATCGTCGTCGATGAGAACAATAATTGGCGATCGGAGACTGCATACAAAGTGGTGGCCGTTGGGTATTCGCCGCCAGATGGAAATGGATTGGAAAGACCGGCTGTGGACATTCACGACCCTTCCCAAAAACAATGGAATATCGCAGGATACCTTCCCGATGATGTGACACTGGCGATATCCAATGAGCTTCTTTTCTGCAACGGATCATTCTACTGTTACTGGGAGATGCCAGGGCATGATCTGCCTACCGGCATTGTGGGTTTCACCGTTCCAACAAATCGTTCAGCTGTAGGGCCCATCCCCATTCCAGTGATTCTTGTGCCATTCCCTGAAATAGTGCAGATTGTGGACGGCGACAACGATATCCTGTTTCACCCGTGGATGGTCACATGCGGGTCGCGTTATTATTAATCGCCGGCAAAAAGATGCCCGTCCATGTTGGACAAATTGAAGGTGAAGGGGAAGGGGAAGGGGAGAAGGAAGTGATGATTCTTCTGTGGGAGTTAAGGAAAGAGGAAGACCGCTCGGTTTCTCTGGAAAACTCAGAGTCATGGAAATGGGTGGAGATTGCACGCATGCCTCCTTTAGCTTGCAAGGAGTGGATGAATAAAGATCATTGGCGTAGCGCCATTGGCGTGGGAGATCATGTTTGCTTCATATCAACACCCAACAACTTGGAACAACCAATAGAAGTGCTTGACTACAATTTAATCGATAACACATGGATTTGGCTACCCAGCTGTCCGAGAAATCATCACCGCGTTGGAGAGGAGGGTTGTACCGGGGGTGTTTACGATGGCATGGCCTTTCAACCGACGCCATATATGAAAGTCGAGTAGGACACCGCAATTTCGTAAGCTGAATACCGTTCGGGCTTTTTCTTATGAATAGATTTGGTAGGAGATGATTCAAGCTTTCTCAGTTAAAGGAACTTCTGGATTTTTAATGGGTTAAGAATTTGAAATTTATATTTTCAACAGAAACTTATCATTTTCAGGAAAGTTTATTTGCTTCCTTAAAAATGGAAAAAATATTCAGCAAAGATCCAAAGTATTAAAGAGATTTATTAAGAATGTGTTTATCAAATTTGTAAATCCTTTACATCTATTTGTATGTTCTAAATTTATTTATGAATTTTCTATATTTATTTATGGTGATTTTATTACTATTAAGTAAATGAAATACGTTTCTTCTGATTGTGGATTGTTCTTTTATCTTTTGCTTTTCTTTCATAGGATTTGCAATGTTTATGAAATGGAATAATTGGCTGCTTTTTGGTAGTGAATATGAATTAGCAGAACCCCTTTCATCAGAGAGAGATGTTGTATATCGGTCTCTTACATATTACTCTGAACTTAATGGATTTTTAGTGGACGATTTACCAACTAAGTTATTAAGTTTTTCCAAACATGTTTGGTGGAGACGTGTATGGCGTGCTAATTTTGATAGTTATTATGAATTTTCCTAGAAATTGTTTCTTACTTGTTGTTGTTGTGGTGAGGAGAATGAAATTATCTTCCTAAGATTGCATGTGATCTTTCTATTATTGCATTGGGTAGTTTGAGCTCATATAGCTAGAGGGTTTTAAGGAGAAATTCTCCCTAGATAAGGTTGAGTGAAAAACAGGTTGGTGTTTGGAGTTGGCAAATGGACTTGTTAGAGAGATATAGAGAGAAATTAAATTGAGTTTAAGCCATTCAACTGAATTTAAGGTATAATTTTTCAGTTTGTTCAATTTGATGATTTGAGTCATGAGTCATGGAAATGGGTGGAAATTACTTTGCAAAGGAGCGCATGGATAAAATTCCACTAGATACGTGGTGTAATCACTCCATTGGCATGGGAGATCACATGAACTTCATATCAACACCTAACAGTTTTGAGCAAACAATAGAGGTGCTTGACTACCATTTAATCGATAACACATGGATTTGGCTACCCAATTGTTCGAGAAATCATCACTACATTGGAGAGGAGGTTTGTACTGGGGGGCGTTTACTATGGCATGGCCTTTCAACCGAGCTCATATATGAAAGTTGAGTAGGACACTAAATTTTTGTATTGTGAATAACGTTGGCCTTTTCTTGTTAAAGGACATGATTCAAGATTTGTGTAGTTATTTAAATATTTTATAATTTTTTGGATTTTTATTGGATTAAGAATTTGAAATTTTGGCTTTTTACATTTCAATTTTATATTTTTAACAGAAACTTATTCATTTTCAGGAAAATTTATTTACTTCCTTGAAAAAGAGGAGAAATTCTTCACTAAAAATCCAAACGATAAAAAAAATTATTATGAATAGATTGGTAATAGGCTATGTGTGATTTTAAGAATGTGTTTTCTTTTCACAGATTATATGTTTATGTTTGATTAAGAAAGAGGGAGCAAAATTTCTTCAAATTTTGAAAATCCAAAAGATTATGAAAATTTGTTATGAATAGATTTGTAATATGGTATATTTGATATTAAGAGTCTCTTTTCTTTTTACAGATTATATGTTCATGGCTGATTAAGAAAGAAGGTATGGCCATACAAATGATTAAATAAAGATGAGACATTACAATAACTTTGATCTATTACTTTCATAGATAGAAAAGAGATAGAATGCACATAAATAAGAAATGGAATATAGATATATAGATACAATATGTACTTGCATATATAACTTGGAAAACAAACTTATTGACAAATTTTAAAATCCTCTATATATATTTATGAATATTCTAAATCCATTTATGGTGATCTTATTACTATAGGTAAATGAAATACGTTTTTTCTAATTGTGGGTGGTTCTTTTACCTTTTGCTTTTATTTTATAGCATTTCCAATGTTTATGAAGTGGAATAATTGGTTCTTTTTGGTAATGAATATGAATTACCAGAGAGAGATGTTGTATATTAGTCTCTTACATATTACTTTGAACTATATATACCAGCAAAATTAGAATAGAAACAAGACACATAATCGTACAAGAGATATTTACATTGGGGGAGTTGGGTATGCTTAACTTATTATAATGGTGACTTTATAGCATGATCTATTTCTCAAGTAATTTTGTTTCCTCACCCAAAAATGTTGGTGAACTTAATGTAGCATTGATGTGTAACCTTTGATTATTTTTCTTTTACTTTTGTTGTGCTGATGTTAATGGATTTTTAGTGGACAATTCCTTACCAAGTAAGTTATTAACTTTTCCAAACCTGTTTGGTGGAGATGTGTATGGTGTTCTTATGTTGCATAGGATTGTGTCGAATTCATTCAAATCAAATATAGCCTTAAATGATATGGATGCTATTGATATGTACTAATTTTGATAGTTATTATCAATTTGATGTTATTATGAATTTTCCTAGAAATTGTTTCTTACTTGCTGATTTAGACTCAACTAATAATGAGAGGAAGAATAAAATATCTTCCTAAGATTGCATGTGATCTTTCTATTATTGCATTTGGTAGTTTGAGCTCATAGGTTTCAAGGGGAGTTGTCCCTAGATAAGGTTGGGTGGAAAAGTCGTTGGTGTTTGGAGTTGGCAAGTGGATTTGTTTTAGATAGAGATAGAGAGAGCAATTCAAGTGAGTTTCACTTATAATTTTTTAGTTTGTTCAATTTGATGATTTTTGTTATTCATATATTGAAACAATTTATGATTTCCTTAAGAATTGGTGTGACTTGCTACTTAAAAACATTATAAATATGTGGTTAATTGTGGATTATTTGGTACATTTCATTTTTGCTAACATTTAAGGTAACTAGACAATTTTCATGGCATTTTTGGAAGTAATTTTTTTATGCAAAGATTGAAGGAAATAGATCTACTATTGGAGCTAAATTTTCTCCTTCCTTCTATTCTTTTTTTCATTCTATAGATTTCTCCTAGAAAGAAGAAGAAGAAAATTCTAGTTGGTCACTGTTATTTGTGGCTATAATTACTACATTGTATATGTTAAACTACCAGGAACAAGGAAGGTGTTCCAAGACTTAAATTAGGAAGCCAATTGTATTTAATTATTTTTCCTAGTTTTAATTTGGAAAATAATTTAAGTGATCTAACTGTTTATGAACTTTAGTGAAACACTAGTTAAAGTGAAAGTGAAATTAGGGTTTTCACTTTATCTAAAGTTATAAAAGAGAGATCAATTAGTGGAGAGGACACACACTTGTATCTCGATAGAGACAGGATACACACATGGAGAGAAAGTGAGACAAAGGATTTACCAGAGAAGACAGAGGAGTGAGTAGCGAGATCATTGAGCTTCATACAAGTCGGCCATACACTCACATACGAGGGTGTTGAGGTTTAGCTGGGATTTTCCCAATGATTCTGCAGGGTGCTGCATTCACTAGGTTTAGGTGAATTTACAGTGATTGTAAAAGTTCCATATTTTCTTGTAATAAAATCTATATCTAACTGTTGCATCGGTTTTCCCATCTTGGGTTTTTATCGGGATTTCCATACCCAAAATAGTAGTGTCAATATTGTGATGTGATGTTGTGATTTATTTCTCACTTTTATATTTCGATGCATACTATAAAAGATATTCATGTGTGGTTATCAGTTGATATTTTGCATGCACTATTTATCCCTATTTGATTATTAAAGGAAAATTTACATGGTATCAGATCTCTGGATAGCTAAAGATAAGAGATTTGCAACAAAAGTGATAGATTAGGGGTAGATCTATAGGAAGACATAAAAATAGACTTCCAGATATAGGGTTTGATAGGTACACTTCACTATGGTCATGCAGTTGAGAGTTGAGTATAGACTCCATGGTGCTCAGAGGTGCATGTTCAGTACGGCATCAAGCATGCACCTTGAGCATGGTACTCGAGGATTGACATCTATCTATGGGAGATGGGATTTTAGCAAAGTGAGGATGACCACAACCTATACTTCTTGACAGGTGAGGTGCCTCTCATACTGGTCCTATATGTGGATAATCTCTTCTTGACAGGAGATGAGAGGCTGATTGGAGACTGCAAGTCCAACCTTGCAATGGAGTTTGAGATGAATGACCTTGGGTTGATGTATTACCTTTTGGGCTTGGAGGTTTGGTAGAGAGATGGATGCTTCTTCATCAGACAAGGGAAGTATCCAATAGATATCCTAAAGAGATTTAGGATGGAGGAGTGCAAGCCTATGTCCATACCTCTAGTTTCCAACTCGAGGAATATTGATGCATTAGGGTCAGCAGGATTTGATCCTACCTTGTATCATCATCTTATCAGATCGCTTATGTGTCTAGTCAACACTTGACCACACATCAGCTTTGCAGTCAACTCTTTGAGTCAGTTTCATGGTGGAACCTCAGAGAGTGCATTGGATGGTTTCAAAGCACATACTTCGCTACGTCATAGGTACAACGGAGTATGGATTAATTTATGAGCACAGGGGGAGTGTACAGTTAGTAGGTTTCACAGATTTTAGCTAGGAAAGATGTGTAAAGCACTAGAAGAGTACTTCAAGTTGTTGTTTTAGTATTGGATCATGATTTGTCTCTTGGTTCAACGGGAAGCAAAAGTCAGTTTCATTGATCTTGGCATATGCTAAGTACATGGAAACCAACATGGACGCGTGTGAGGGTATGTGGCTAACGAAGTTACTTGTAGGGTTGTTCGATTGTGAGATAGAGACTATAGTAGTTCACTATGACAATCAGAGTGGCATCGGAATATTTGATAATCCAGTGTTCCATGACCGGACTAAACACATAGACATCAAATACCACTTCTTGAGAGATTGTGTTTAGAGGGGAACCATTCGGTTGGAGTACATATAGACAGATGTGCAGGTGGCAGACATTTTCACCAAGGCACTTTGTAGACAGAGTTTTCTGAAGTTCAGGTATAAATTGGGGTTGCTACTGAATCCCTTCGTCATTGAGAGGGAGTGTTAACTTAGAAACAACAAGGAAGGTCTTCCTGCATGCATGTGTTCTTGTATGCATAAGACTTAAACTAGGAAGCTAATTGTATTTAATTATTTTTCCTAAGTTTACTTTGGAAAATAACGAAAGTGACCTAATTGTTTATTAAATTTAATGAAACACTAGTTAAAATGAAAGTGAAATTAGGGCTTTTCCTTTACCTAAAGATATAAAAGAGAGATCGATTGGTGGAGAGGACGCACACTTGTATTCCGAAAGAGACATGATATAGATAGGAAGAGAAAGTGAGACATAGGATTTCATTGAGAAGACGGAGCAGTGAGTAGCGGGATCATCGAGCTTTGTGCAGCTGGGCGGTACACTCACATAGGAGGGTGTTGAGGATTAGATGGGATTTTCCTAGTGATTATGCTGGGTGGTACATTCCCCAGGTTTGGGTGAGTTTGCAGTGATTGTAAACGTTCCACATTTTCTCATAATAAAATCTATATCCGACTGCTTCATTGGTTTTCCCATCTTGGGTTTTCTGGGTATTTCCATACCCAAAATAATAGTGTCAAAATTGTGATGCGATGTGATTTATTTCTCAGTTTTATATTTCGCTACATACTATAAAAGATATTCGTGTGTGGTTGTCAGTTGATATTTCGCATGCACAGTTTAGCCCTAGTTGAATATTAAACGAAAATTTACAGTATGCAATGTGTTTGTCAAATTGTCCAAACATCCTTTATATTTTTTAATTCTTTCCCATTTTAGAAAATCAAGTTGAGACCATTATGTTTTGTTGCAGACCAACTTCAGGGGGTATCCATATTATACACACATGTAACCCCAATTTGTGTAAAAAAAAGTGTTTTTAGAATCAAATTTCACGTTCTAGATAATTTTCTAAATCTCTATGGAATTTGTGGGGATTGTCCTAATGTCTAACTATGCAATCTTGCAAATCATTACCAAACCCCCTTACTGAATTAGGGTAGTAGATAGGAATCAAAGTTTTTTTTTTATTCCTTGAGAGCTATGTTAGTCTGGTTTCAAATAGTTTTTTTAAGTCCTTAACGAACTGTATTAGTTTCCAACAAAGTGTTTGAGTAAATGTCTCAATGGTTTTAGGTTTCTTGCATGAAACATGTTTCAATAAATACCTAAATAATTGTAGATTTTACACATACAAATTTTTTTATTAAGTGCCTCAATGGTTGTATATTTCATTCATGTAATGTATTGATCAGATGCCTTAGCTTCTTGTTTTTTTATGTGTCTTAGGTTGATGAATTGCAATATACATTAACTTTGAAGAGACTTTACTTTTTATGCTTACAATGTTACATCGATAACTTGTTTTATCATGTGACCAAACTTTACTTAGTTCTTTTCTAGTGTTTGTTGGTGCAACTAAGGGTGCTTTTGAATTGAAATTGCATAGGGATTGACTTGATGTTTATCTTTTTTTCTAGAGTTATTCTTTTTTTTCCTTTGTTTTTTTTAATTTATTTCTACTTTGAAATTCTTTTACTTTGCAATCTTGTTTCCCATTCTTTTGGAAAAGAATTATTTGTATGTGTTTGAATTTCCTCTCTAATGATTGTTTTTATGAAAATTTACTCAAGTGGACAATTCAACTAGTGTTTATCTCCCCTTTAAAAGAGTTGTTTGCATTTCTCAACCCTCTTTCCTTGAGTTTATATATGCTATGTTTAATTATCCTAAAATTATTCCTTTGTTGCCATCAATTTTCATTAATATTTTGAGTTTATGGTTGAATTTTCCACTTAGCTAAATCATTGATATTTGTATGTACACAATTTGATCCATTGCATATTCCACTTCTTCATATGATTGAGGGATGTGTATCTCAAAATTAACCTATTAACAAGTTTTTTAGGTTTGTTAATGATTTTGTAATATAAGCATTTTGTTGAAGGACAATGTTAAATAGTTCATGATGCAATTACATACCTTAGGAATTGATGTTAGTTAAGTGTCAATGTTGTGGATGGATATGTGAATGCCAAGATATTTATTTTTGTAGAAAAATTATATGTGAATGGGAAACCATATCCTAATTTCATGTCTAGTGAGCATAGAAATTAATAACCTTACCATGAATGTATGATTTAAAATCCCAATACTATGAGTTACTATTATATCCGTGACTATAGTTCTTACCATAAATACTTTATTAACTACTCAAGTAGTTCTTGGTAATGATTTTAATTATATTAACTTTGTTATATTATTCCAAGATTCCATATTAAGTATGCTTGACACAGGTATTGATAGCTAAGTGTTTTCACTATCCATTATTGGTTGATAACTTTTCACTATCAATGAAATTTTGATGGTGAGTGGCTTGAAATGGATTGTGGTTTTACAATGTTATCAAAAGGTGTTAACATGAAATTAAAAATTGATATGGTTAGATCATCACTCTTGATGGCTTATATGCCACATGATGGATTTTCGGGTTATCGGCAGATCTGAATCGCAAAGGAAGATCAGCATAATACCACATTCATCATTGAATGGGGTTGTTTTCAATATACAGTCATGCCATTTGGATTGAAGAATGCACCAACAATATTTTCTCGGGTGGTTGTCACTGCGTTCAAATATTCCATTCAACAGTTCCTGCAGGTATGCATGGATGATTGGATAGTCTATGGTTTGGTTAGGAATCATTTAGCAATCCTATGTTTGATGCTGGAAAGGTGTCAAAAACATCAAATTGCATTAAATTCAAAGAAGTTCATTTTTTGCGCACCATTCAGAATACCGTTAGGCCACAAGGTGTGCAAGCAAGTGCTATTCGTCGACCCTACAAAGATTGCACTTTTCCTTAGTCTATCACCATCGACTAATGTGAAGATGCTTCAGGCGATGCTAGGACACATGGGGTACTATCGCAAGTTCATCAAAGGATACATCGCGATTACGGCCCCTATGGAAAATTTACTTAAGAAGGATGGTGCATTTGACGGGAATCATAAGTGTAAGAGGAGTTTTGACACACTGAAGGGCAAGATGGCATTGGCACCCATCCCGGTATTCCCTAATTGGAACAAGGATTTCCATGTCCACATTGATGCCTCTTCTATTGCACTAGGGGTAGTACTTCCAGAGCCAAGAGAGGGTGACCTAGATTATCCAGTCGCATTTGAAAGTAGGAAGCTGTCTTTTGTAGAAAGAAATTATACAACCACCGAGAGAAAGGGATTTTTTGTGGTTTTTGCACTGCAAAATTTTAAGCACTATCTGTTGGGAAGTCACTTCAAAATGTTCATAGACCATTCTGCTTTACAATACCTAATCAATAATCCTGTGTTGGGGGCAAAGATCTATCGATGGATGCTACTTTTTCAGGAATTTGACTTTGAGATAATTGTGAAGTTAGGAGGGTTGAATGTTGGCCCCAATCATCTGTCTCTCATTGAGATAGGAGAAGAACCTACCAATACTGATGATGGATTTCTTGATGCACAACTGTTTCGGGTAGATATCGCAGATGACCATTATTCTCCAATCATTCTTTTCTTGGAAGCTAGAGTTGCTCCAGAGGACCTACCAACCACTTAGAAGAAGCACTTGATAGTGAAAGCTTTGGATTTCCAGCTAATTGCTGGGTAATTATACAAACTTGGACCAAAAGAAATATTGCGATGGTGCATCTTACCACATGAGCAAGGACGTATTCTAGAAGAAGCAAATGCAAGAATAGCGGGAGGCCACTATGGAGGCAGGGCTTCTGCGCTGAAGGTGTTGCGTGCTGGATTATGGTGGTCTACCTTACATAAGGATTTGGTAGATTATGCACGAAGCTGGGATGTCTGTCAGCACATTGACAAACCATCACAGTGGTATGAGATGATTCTTGTTGCACAAGTAACTCTACAACCTTTTGAAAAATAGGTCATGGACTTTGTGGGTCCAGTTAATCCACTTGGAAGGAGGAACAATGCACAGTACATCATTATAGAAACTGATTATCTGACAAAGTGGGAAGAGGCTATGAAAGTCATGGATTGCACTGTTGCAACAGAAGCCAAGTTCATATTCAAGAATATTGTGACAAGGTTTGGATGTCCCAGGATATTGATGAGTGACCATGGAAGTCACTTTATGAATCAAACTGTGAAAGCATTAACTGAGGAGTCGCAGGTGCAGGATCATAAAAGCACACCTCACCATCCATAGGAAAATGGAACTGTTGAGGCCTTCAACAAAATATTGGAAACCATGCTTACAAAGGTATGCAATACTAATCGTGATGATTGGGATTTGAAAATTCTAGCCATACTATGGGCATATCGCACCAGTTGTAAAAGGTTGATAGGACAAACACAATTCAAATTGGTATATTGGCAAGAGGCAGTTATGCCTATGGAATACATTGTTCCTAGTCTGTGGATTACTACTGCAATAGGCATGGATGATGCAAAAGCATTAGAGGAATGCATCGCACAGTTGATCCATCTAGAAGAGGTCCACTTTGTCGCGGGCTTCCAATAGCGTGTTGAGAGGGATCAATAGAAGGCGTGCCATGATCACCACATTAAGAACAAGTAGTTTACATAGGGATATTTGGTGTTGTTATATGACAGTAAGTTCATGAAGCATCCAGATAAGTTACAAATGCACTGGTTAGGTCCATATATTGTTCATTCAATTAATTCTAGGGGTGAATTTCAATTACATCAATTAGATGGTGTGATGTTTTCCAAACTGTTGATGTATTTGTAACTTCGGAATGCATTCATCTATGTATCTTATGTATTGTAACCCGATGTTTATTCCGGGATGTATCTATTATGTATTTGAGTCATGTTGTCTTGCCCCGATGTTCCGATCGGGAGGTTCATAATGTAAACAAGTCATGCCAAGTCATAATGGGTAACTCTCTGATTGTGTAAGATTTAAAGTCCCCACAGTTCTAGGGCACTAGGGTTATTAGACACTCATAGAGATGTCAGCTCTAGTAAGTAATTGTTAAGTAAGGCCGACATGATTGAGTGCACTTCAAGTGAACGAAAGAATATAAATAGAGAGTGAGACTCTCTATTTATTACACACATCACTCACTCACTCAAGTGTGGTGCATTAGTGAGGAAGGAAATACACTGGGACTAGTCAAGAAGAAGAAGACTGTTGTTGGGAGATCACTTACTATTTTGGGGCTTTTACTGTTTTGGTACTGATTCTATCTTTGAGGAAGTTGCGGGGTTTTCTCCTTTATGGTTTCCCCAAGAAAAAATATTTGTGTCTCTTGTATCTTGTGATGTGCTTATGTTTTATTACTGTGCTTGTTATTCTCTCAGTGAAAAGATCCTAAGGTCATAATGCTAGCTTATATGATGAAAACTAACACAAACTTGTGAATTGTAGCTACTTGAATCCCTATAGAACAGGGCCTGAGTGACACAATGCTTGAGATACTATGCAAGTAAAAAATAAAATTGGGTAGATTGCAGTGAGGCGAGCACAGAGGAAGAAGTTCCACAAGGATAGCATTCAGTAGTGTTGCGAGGGAGACCATCGACGACAATCGCAAGACTGTGACATGGTCAAATCAATAATAAATATAGATAGTTAATACAGTTGGTTGGTGGCTCTTGATGAAGCGACGCACATTTAAGATTGATTTGACCATTAGTAAGATGGGATTGCCGATCAAATTTGGGTTATTAATGCTAGATTTGGTCATAATGGACATGGTGTATTTGGAAATGATGAGTTGGATCGAGAAAGTGATTATAAGAACACATGGGATGTGGACAGAAGGTATTTTTTAGTTGAGTTGAGTGAAGTGTTGAGCTCATTGCAGGAGTAGAATTGAGTTTGATAGGCAAGGAGTGAAATTTCGATTGCATTGTGAGGATTGCAGAGTGCAGCATGGTGCGCACTCCCAACATAGTTGAGATTTTGAGCGAGCAGGAATCCCCCATTCGACCCATATGGGTTGAAGAGGAAGTCATGAGCATGCCAATTCGGTCCTCTTTGATCCATAGAGTGAAATGGAAGGCCCAGAAGCCCTGTTCTACACCACCATAGAAGAGATACAGACGCATGACTACTAGGGAGCAAGGGGAAGACACAACAAATACCGAACCATCAAGCTCGGGAGCTTTCGAGTCTATGACGCTCAGGGGAATCTCTCTCAATGATATCCCTAGATATGTTGCTACAACGCAGCTGGGGAGAAGCCGAGGAAGCTCACCAAGAATCAGAGGTGTCCACCAAAGTTGTCGTCCCTACCAGAAGGGATGACTTTCTTGGTGGACATCATACCCGCCCTGGTCAATATGTGGTATGAAGACCATGAGTTGCCGCTACTAAAGGACGTATTGGAGGAGCCTTACCAGTCGTTGCCTATCGTACTTGGTGCACCTATTCAATGGATTCCTCACCCATGGGTGTAGGGATTGGATAGGTCTGGGTTGTTGGGGCTCATTAACATGCCTAATTTTGGGAGATTGAACGAAGAAAATGCATGCATCAAACATCTGTTGGCGTGATTTCATGGTGGGACGCTCTGGTTGAACGAACCTATTCCTATCATAGTTGACCTAATTTTTGATATTATGGGGTTGCCAAAGGTCGACGAAGATTTGGCATAGTATTTCAAAGGGTGGGATAAAGACAAGAGGATTTCCCAGCAGTTGAAGGAGATATTTGGATTGCAGCGTGATGGTCATGCTTATCACATTGATAGTACTTATGAGCGCTCAGTGTGTATTGGGGCACGCAGTTTGGCCAGTAAGATCATCCGAAAGAATCAGCATGTCCAATGCAATTTAGGTGTGGTTGACTATGCACATAAATGCGTCAAAGGGGTGCAAATCAATTGGTCCCTATTTCGGTTAAACCAGTTGTTAGAAGATGTTTTTTTCTGCTCAGGCCAAGGAACATATTTTTTCCTATAGTTGGTTGTTAATTCTAATTTCCTTAGTTGCATGGATGGAGCCAGAGGACTACCAACTGGTGTCAGTTTTTGGTGTCAGTGTCAATTTGTGCAAAGACGCACGATATCAGAACTTATGGTTGGTCATGGAGCCTAGTCGACAACAAGACCGTGCGATCCATTTTTGGGTCTATTGGGAAGTGCTACAGGCCATGACCATCAAGGCTCCTTGCTTATCCAATACTTCTGCATCCAAATATCAGAGGATCATTCGGTTTGCTATCAATCCTCATTCTATTTATATCCAGGCGCGCAGGGATCCCGACAAACAATGGCTTCCTATGGCATACAAAATTACAGATGTAGAATTGGAGGTCATTTTTCAAGATTGGCCAGTTGACTGATGCGAACCTGTGAGTGCAGAGGAGATCTCTATAGGGCCACCGGTAGATGCCCCTGATGAGAAATTCCAAGCATAAAAAGATCCTCATGAATTCGATGGAGAGTCCTCAATGGAATCAGATCCAGAAACCTGACACATGATGGAGGAGTTACGCACTAAAATATGCATGGATTTTGATGTAGGCAACAACTCCCACTCAATGATGGAGAACCAACTACACCGACTCATCAAGGATTTCATTGACGCTTCTGAGGCTCTGGCACAAGCTATGCGCGTGTGTAGTTAAGAATGGCTATTCATGGTAAGTGTTAAGCTAGATTGTATTTTTGTTGTTGTTTCAAAAATGACACCAAAGAAGGCTACGATATAGGATTTCTCGATGATTAACACTGAGCCGCAGGCTAGGAACATTCAAGTTCCATCGACTGCAATCGACATGAGAAGTACAGAAGTAAACTCACTGCTGATCATTTTTGTCAATCTAGTGGTTAGAGTTACTGCATAGCCTTCATTGATGACTATTCTAGGAAAACCTAGATCTATTTCTAAAAGGACAAGTCAGAGGTCTTTGAGAGGTTTCAAGAGTTCAAGACTCTTGTGGAGAACCAAACAAGAAAGAAGACTTGGGTATTGAGGATAGACAAAAAGGGTGAGTACACTTCCAATGAATTCATGGAGTATTGCTCGACTGAGGGGATCAAGAAGGAGCACCCTGTGCCCCATACCCCACAGCAGAATGGAGCTGCAGAGCGAAAGAACATGACTATGGTTGGAGAAGCCAAGGTCATGCTATTTGATCAAGGATTACCACTATTCCTCTGGGGCGAGGCATATGGGAGTACAGTATACATTTAGAACATGTCTCCCCACATAGCCTTGGGGAGGAAGACATCAGAGCAGGTCTTCATAGGAACTAGGCCAAATGTGATTCACATTCACATATTTGGTAGTGTCTGCTAATGTCATGTTCATGCTGACAATAGGAATAAGCTAGATCCTTCTTGAGAGAAGGGGATACTTGTTGCATACAACGATATTTGAAAGGAATATAGAGTTTACATGCCAGTTTGTAGGGGTATTATTGTGAGCAGGATGTCCATTTCGATGACGACAGGGCCTTGCGGATATCTCTAGACTTACCAGTAGAGTAGCAGCTAGCACAAGAGTTGGGAGTCAAGTTGGAAGAGCTAGATGTACAGGTACATGTATAGACACAAATCATAGGTTATGGTGGTCAGAGGGAGTCAGGTGGATAGGATCCTTTAGTCATTGACCTGAAGGATGACCTGTAGCAGGAGACATATATATAGCAACCACAATAGGCTGACACTAGCCCAAGGCCTAAGACAGGAAGAGAAAGTGAGACAGAGGATTTCGCTGAGAATATGGAGGAGTGAGTAGTGGGATCATCAAGCATTCTGCAACTGGGTGGTACACTCACACAGGAGGGTGTTGAGGTTTAGCTGGGATTTTCCTAGTGATTCTATTAGGTGCTGGATTCGCTAGGTTTGGGTGAGTTTGCAATGATTGTAAAATTTCCATATTTTCTCATAATAAAATCTATATCTGACTGCTGCACTGGTTTTCCCATATTGGGTTTTCCGGGGATTTCCATACCCAAAATAATAGTGTCAATATTGTGATGTGATGTGATTTATTTCTTAGTTTTATATTCCACTGCATACTATAAAAGACATTCATGTGTGGTTATCAGTTGATATTTTGCATGCACTATTTAGCCCTAGTTGAATATTAAAGGAAAATTTCTAGTATGCAATGTGTTTGTCAAATTGTCCAAACATCCTTTATATTTTTTAATTCTTTCGCATTTTAGAAAATCAAGTTGAGACCATTATGTTTTGTTTCAAACCAACTTTATGGCGTATCCATATCATAGACACATGTAACCCTAGTTTGTGCTCAAAAACGTGTTTTTAGAATCAAATTTCACGTTCCAGATAATTTTCTAAATCTCCATGGAACTTGTGGGGTTTTTCCTAGTGTCTAACTATGCAATCTTGCAAATCATTACCAAACCCCCTTACTGAATTATGGTAGTAGATAGGAATCAAAGTTTTTGTTTTGATTCCTTAAGAGCTATGTTAGTTTGGTTTCAAAAGTTTGTTTTAAGTCCTCAATGAACTGTATTAGTTTCCACCAAAGTGTTTGAGTAAATGTCTCAATGGTTGTAGGTTTCTTGCATGAAAAATGTTTCAATAAATACCTAAATAACTGTAGATTTTACACATACAATATTTTTTATTAAATTCCTCAATGGTTGTATATTTCATGCATGTAATGTATTGATTAGATTCCTTAATGGTTATAACTTAGATGCATTCAAAGGGTTTCATTAAATCTCCAAATGGTTGTATCTCTCATTCATGCTAAAGGTTTGATAAATGTCTCAATGGTTGTAGTTTTCATGCATGTAAAGTGTTTGATTAAATGCCTCAATGAATGAAGCCCTTTTGTTTTTTATTTAGAAATATGGGTATTTGTCTAAATAATATTATAAATAAAAATTATGTAAATGCAAAGATTGTTGTCATGTTTGCTCCATATATGCTTGGTTTCATATAATATGAAAATATTTAAGAATAATTTATTGCATTCATGAATGGACTTATTCCTTATGTTAATTACTTAATGTGGGTTTGATGCACTATTCAATTCTATTGAGGAACTAGACTCATAATGTTATATTTATCTTCACACCTCTATGATTATAATTACATACATGATATGAGTTTAATCATAGTTAATCATAGTTAATTAAAAATAACTCAAAATCTTGTTTTTGGGGTAGCGGGGTCCGTCAAAAGTATGCCAAGTGGGTACTCGTTGGATGCAGAATTTAATTCCACATCCAATGAGCTCTCCCGATTGAAATTCGAGTAAAAACATAGGGAGATATGCCAAAAATNTTCCATGTCATCATGTGTTAGCCAATGAAATTGATTTAAATTTGAAATACCGTATAGGTCTTAAACACTTTTTTAATATAAATTTGGGGATAGGTATCAGAAAAAAAAACTACTTTTTTTATTTGTATTTTTGACATATCTCCCTGTGTTTTTACTCGAATTCCAGTCAGGAGAGCTCGTTGGATGCGGAATTAACTTCCGCATCCAACGAGTACCCACTCGGCATACTTTTGACGGACCCCGCTACCCCAAAAAGAAGAAATACCTGAAAAAATGGGATGATGACTGGCATACTT
>LPNX010681396.1:0-61411 GCA_001517045.1 Pseudotsuga menziesii | reverse complement strand
CCTCCAAAATTAATAAATATTATTTTATTATTTTAACTATTATTTTATTAATTCATTTTAGGAGGCCCATTTTGAGTTGAAATTTCCTCTAATGGTTTCTTTATGTTTTGTTAAGTTGGTAAGGTGGAACCTTACATATTGTATCTAAGGGAGCCAAAACTCTATGGCCTAATGGACCTGCATACTTGCTCGTAGATTAACTTATGAATGTTGATTTCTATTTTATTTTGCATGCATGTTGGTTGAATTGTTGTGTAAGTTAACTTGAATGCATGTTGGTTGCATGTGGTATTATTTTCTCACTCATTAGATCAAATCATTAAGGAACCTGTTGGAGGAATGGATTCTTCCTTACATTCTTTGTATTTGTGTTGAGAGAAGTGCGAAGATTACATTTATGAATTTAAAGAGATGCTACGAAAGGACATTCAAGTGAGTAATTGGGGTTAAAACTAATTTTGTGAATGGATTGGATGAGTGATGGATATATGTGGAGTATATGAGTGGTTTCATCTTATATGGTTAATTTATCATTACAACATAGTATGGGTTAATATGGGTTGTGGTATGATGAGTTTGTAAGCATGCATTTATCATGTGTACGAAGTACAAGTTCAGGACACAATTATTGTGATGATTGAGTTGATCCTATTATTTTGAAATATTTAATTATCTATTCTCTGTGGGAATTGATGTGAGTTTTATTGAGGTATGTCACTTTTAACTGTGAATGTAGGTTCACAAGCAATGCGAGCTTTATTGAGGTATGCCACTGTCAAATTAAGGGGTTAAGATCTAATTTATGAATATATTCATAATGATTATGAGTGTAATCCTTGTGACCTATTTGATATGATTTTGTGTTCTTATTAATTATTCATTTTGGGATCGTATTTTTCATCAAACAACTAGAAATCATTCAAATACTAGGTTGGGGTATGGTCCAGTTACTAAAGAAAATGATTATATTATTTGTAAATGTAAATGGATGTGGAAACCATTTTAAGGAAACTTCGAAAGTATGTATGACCGTGGAATCAATACTACCATATATCCATGAGTTAAGTAATTCCTACTACAAAGAAGAAATTATTTTGATGAAACCTCATGGACATGATTAAAGGGGGACATGATTAAAGGGTTGACTATGTGTACATGGAATCAAGTGGAATAAAGATTCATAATTTGTTTGCGATCTAAATGCACTCTTTAATTTATTTATAAATGAATAAAACTAGGATTTGGATAGAGGATAATCATTTAGGTGATATGAACTAGTTGGAATAATTTTACCATTTGGATAAACTAGTGAGTAAGAACCAACTATTCATACTCTTGTATTTTATGTTTTATTTTTGTGTGTGATTGATTGATGTAAAATCAACTTGATTTTTGAATTATTGAAATTGTGAAAATTTTCTTGGGAAGAAAGTATGGTCTATTTCCCCCCTTGTGATTATGGAGAATTAAGTCCATCATATTTAAACGAGATTTCATATATTTGTGTCAAAGAAAGGTAGAATAGTATCGGCAATTTAGTTGGTTGTATAGACCACTATTTAACATATAGTTGAACTGTACTTATAAATTATTTAGAGAAATTATGAGGATTGAATCCATGTATTTCTCTAGGCTATTGTCAAGTGGCTGACAAGATAAACAGTTCAGTTCATATTGTATATGGACATGATTCATGATTTTCTTTAAACTTGGTGAGGATAAAAAGAATAGTATGGTAGAGATAAAATCCCTTATGTCGATGGAACTTAGTTTCTTTTGATTTTAGATAATTGAAATGATAATAATAGAAAACTAATTTCAAGTTATTCTTGATAATAAGAATGTGTGCTTCTGATAATTTTTAAGGAACAATTTCAGAGAAATGAGATCTCATTCTTGATGAATTAATGTTGCATGATCTAGGAAACTAACATGATTCTATAGTATGTTGAACACTTGTAAAATTTATTTTGAAAGTTATTAAGTAGCCTTAGATGAACCCTCAATGCCATGGTTATGACTAGTTGCATGCATTGGGTTGGATCAAGCTAAGGTAAGCTTTAATCTATTTTTTACAAACAAAAAATAGATGTGTGTCTTAGATCTTGATTATGAAAGGGACTTGTTTATGTGTATTAGGTTGATGAAAGGGACTTGTTTATGTGTCTTTGTTTATGTGTATTAGGTTGATGAATAACAACATCCATTAACTTTGAAGATATTTTAATTTTTATGCTTACAATGTTACGTCGATACATTTTTTATCATGTGACCAAACTCTACTTAGTTCTTTTCTAGTGTTTGTTGGTGCAACTAAGGGTGGTTTTGAATTGAAATTGCATAGGGATTTACTTGATGTTTATCTTTTTTTCTAGAGTTATTAATTTTTTTCCTTTGTTTTTTTTTTAATTTATTTCTACTATGAAATTCTTTTACGTTGCAAGCTTGTTTCCCATTCTTTTGGAAAAGAATTATTTGTATGTGTTTGAATCTCCCCTCTAATGATTGTTTTTATGAAAATTTACTCAAGTGGACAGTTGAACTAGTGTCTATCTCCCCTTTAAAAGAGTTCTTCGCATTTCTCAACCCTGTTTACTACTATATTTGGCCTTATGAGAATGTGAATCCTCAACTATAAAATGAAACCTTGTGAAATACCCTCATACCAAAGAGTTCGTGGTTTTGGGTAGAGATGGAAGGGTTTATGTTTTTCATCCATATTTTTTCATTTATTTATAAACCATTTTGTTGGTGTCTTTTGAGTTCTTAGGGAACCATGGGTATTTTATTGAAACCCCTATATTGTCTGGACACCCAAAATCCCTTTTAAAATGTTTTGCATAGTTTTTATAGTGCTTATATGATTTTATGAATGCAAAAGAGTTTGAAGATTTGGTATAGTCTCAAATGATGCTTTCCTTTTCCATGATACAATTTTGTACATGATATATACGGGTAACATGAAACACATATTTTGTCAAATGGTTGCTTTTGTTGGTGAAATTGTGACCCTGTTTTACTACTAGACTTCGTCGATGTAAAAAATGTGGTAATGGGCATGTGTATAACTATTAAGAATTCTCATTGGGTGGTGTTGAATGTTAATGTGCACCTTGGTTATTATCAATGCATTATTATAAACATGACAAGTGTGGTTGTTGATATCTATAATCTTATCCAAATCATTGGAGTAAAAATCTACCAATGAAAGCATGTTAACCCTCACAATCATGGATACCTCAATTGTTTATATATTCTATGTTGAATTATCCTAAAATTATTCCTTTGTTGCCATCAATTTTTATTATTATTTTGAGCTTATGGTTGAATTTTCTACTTAGCTAAATCATTTCTATTTGTATGTACACAATTTGATCCATTGCATATTCCACTTCTTGATACAATTGAGGGATGTGTATCTAAAAATTAACCTATTAACGAATTTTTTAGGTTAGTTAATGATTTTGTAATATAAACATTTTTGTGATTGACCATGTGAAATAGTTCATGATGAAATTACATACCTTAGGAATTGATGTTAGTTAAGTGTTAATGTTGTGGATGGATATGTGAATGCCAAGATATTTATTTTTGTAGAAAAATTATATGTGAATGGGAAACCATATCCTAATTTCATATCTAGCGAGCATAGAAATTAATAACCTTACCATGAATTTATGATTTAAAATCCCAATCATATGAGTTACCTTTATTAACTACTCGAGTAGTTGTTGGTAACGATTTCAATTATATTAACTTTGTTATATTATGCTTAGATTCCATATTAAGTATGCTTGACACAAGTCTTGATAGCTAAGTTTTTTCACTATTATTGGTTGATAACTTTTCACTATCAACGAAATTTTGATGGTGAGTGGCTTGAAATGGATTGTGGTTTTACAATGTTATCAAAGGGTGTTAACATGAAATTAAAAAAACATATAGTTAGATCATCACACTTGATGACTCATATGCCACATGACGGATTTTGGGGGTATCGCCAGATTCGAATCACAAAGGAAGATCGACATAATACCACATTCGTCATTGAATGGGGTTGTTTTCAATATACATTCATGCCATTTGGATTGAACAATGCACCAACAATATTTGCTTGGGTGGTTGTTGCTACGTTCAAAGATTTCATTTAACAGTTCCTGTAGGTATGCATGGATGATTGGATAGTCTATGGTTTTGTTAGGAATCATTTAGCAAACCTGCATTTGATGCTCGAAAGGTGTCGACAGCATCAAATTGCATTAAATTCAAAGAAGTGCATTTTTTTCCCACCATTCAGAATATTGTTAGGCCATAATGTGAGCAAGCAAGGGCTGTTGGTCAAGCCTACAAAGATTGCACTTATCCTTAGTCTGTCACCACCGACTAATGTGAAGATGCTTTGAGCGATGCTAGTACACACAGGGTACTATCGCAAGTTCATCAAAAGATATGTCATGATTACGTCCCCTATGGATAAGTTGCTTAAGAAGGATGGCGCATTTGAGTGGAACCACAAGTGTTAGAGGAGTTTCGACACACTGAAGGACAAGATGGCATCGGCACCCATCTTGGTATTCCCTGATTGGAACAAGGATTTCCATGTCCACATCGATGCCTCTTCTATTGCGCTAGGGATAGTACTTGTGCAGCCAAGAGAAGGCAACCTGGATCATCCAATCGCATTTGCAAGTAGGAAGCTATCTTTAGTAGAAAGAAATTATACAACCACCGAGAGAGAGGGATTGGCCATGGTTTATGCATTGTAAAAGTTTAAGCACTATCTGTTGGGAAGTCACTTCAAAATGTTCATGGACCATTCTGCTTTCCAATAGCTGATCAAGAAGCTTGTGTTGGTGGGAAATATTTGTCGATGGCTGCTACTTTTTCAGGAATTTGACTTTCAGATAATTGTGAAGTTAGGAGGGTTGAATGTTAGCCCCAATCATCTGTCTCACATTCAGATAGGAGAAGAGCCTACCAATATTGATGATGGATTTCTCGATGCATAGTTGTTCTGGGTAGAGATTCCAGATGACCATTATGCTCCAATCATTCAGTTCATGGCAACTGGAGTTGCTCCAGAGAACCTACTGACCACTCAAAAGAAGCACTTGATTATGAAAGCTTTAGATTTCTAGCTGATTGTTGGGTAATTATACAAACTTGGAATAGAAAAAATATTGCAATGGTGCATCTTACCACATGAGCAAGGACCTATTCTAGAAGAATCACATGCAAGAATCACAAGAGGCCACTATGGAGGTAGGGCTTCTGCACAGAAGGTGATGCATGCTGGATTATGGTGGTCTGCCTTACATAATGATCTGTAGATTATGCACAAAGCTGCAATGTCTGTCAGCGCGTCAGCAAACCATCACAGCGGGATGAGATGTTGTTTGTTGCACAAGTAACACTACAACCTTTTGATAAATGGGCTGTCGACTTTGTGTGTCCAATTAATCCACCTGGAAGGAGGACCAGTGTGCAGTACATCATTATAGAAACTGATTATCTAACAAGGTGGGAAGAGGCTATGCCAGTCATGGATTGCACTATTGCGACAGAAGCCAAGTTCATATTCAAGAATATTATGACAAGGTTTGGATGTCCCAGGATATTGATGATTGACCATGGAAGTCACTTTATCAATTGAATTGTGAAACCATTAACTGAGGAGTCGTAGGTGAAACATCATAAAAGCACACCTTACCATCCATAACAAAATGGAACTGTCGAGGCCTTCAACAAAATATTGGAAACCACACTTACAAAGGTATGCAATACTAATCTCGATGATTGGGATTTTAAAATTCCAGTGATACTATGGGAATATCGCACCAATTGTAAAAGGTTGATGGGATAGACATTGTTAAAATTGGTATAAGTGCAAGAGGAAGTCATGCCTATGGAATACATTATTCCTAGTCTGTGGATTACTACTGCAATAGGCATGGATGATGCAGAAGATTTAGAGGAGTGCATCATACAGTTGATCCATCTATAAGAGGACCGCTTTGTTGCAGGATTCCACCAACATGTTGAGAAGGATCAACATAAGTCGTGGCATGATCACCACATTAAGAAAAAGAAATTTACATAGGGATATTTGGTGTTATTATATGACAGTAAGTTCATGAAGCATCCAAGTAAGTTACAGATGCACTCATTAGGTCCATATATTGTTCATTTAATTACTTCTGGGGGTGCATTTCAATTACAACAATTAGATGGTGTGATGCTGTCCAAACTTGTGAATGGTAGCTGCTTGAATCCCTATAGAACAGGTCCTGTGTTGTGCAATGGTTGAGATACTGTGCAAGTAAAAAAAAATGGTAGATTGCAGTGAGGTGAGCATAGAGGAAGAAGTTCTGCAATGATAGCATTCAGTAGTGTTGCAAGGGAGACCACCGACGAAAACTGCAAGACTGTGAGGTGGTCAAATCAATAATAACTACAGACAGTTAATACAACTGGCTGGTGGCACTTGATGAAGCGATGTGTATTTATGATTGATTCGACCGTTAGTAAGATGGGATTTTCGACATATTTAGGTTATTAATGCTAGATTTGGTCATAATGGACATGGTGTATTTGGAAATGATGAGTTGGATCAGGAAACTGATTATAAGAATGTGTGGGATGTGGATGCAAGGTATTTTTTAGTTGAGTTGAGTGAAGTGTTGAGCTTAGTGGAGGAGTAGAAGTGAGTGTGATAGGTAAGGAGTGAAAGTTTGATTGCATTGTGAGGATTGCAGAGTGTAGCATGGTGCGCACTCCTGACATAGTTGAGATTTTGAGCGAGCAGGAATACCCCATTCGACCCACGTGGGTTGAAGGGGAAGTCATGAGAATGGAAATAAGGTCCTCTTCGATCCCTAGAGTGAAACAGAAGGCCTCGAAGCCCTGTTCCACTCCGCCGAAGAAGAGATACAGATGCATGACTACTAGGGAGCAAGGGGAAGACACAACAAAGACTGAACCATCAGGCTCAGGAGATGTCAATTCTATGGCACTCAGGGGAATCTCTGTCAATGATATCCTTGGATATGTTGCTCCAACCTACCCAAGGGAGAAGCCAAGGAAGCTCACCAAGAATTAGAGGTATCCACCGAAGTTGTTGTCCCTACCAGAAGGGATCACTTTCCTGGTGGACATCATAACCACCTTGGTCAATATGAGGTATGAATACCATGATTTCCTACTACTAGAGTATGTATCAGAGGAGCATTACTAGTCACTGCTTATGGTACCTGGTCCACCTATTCAATGGATTCCTCACCCATGGGCGTAGGGATTGGATAGGTCTGGGTTGTTGGGGCTCATTAACATGCCTCATTTTGGGAGATTGAATGAAGCAAATGCATGCATCAAATATCTATTGGCGTTCTTTCATGGTGGGACGATCTGGTTGAACGACCCTATTCCAGTCATGGTTGACATAATTTTTGACATTATGGGGTTTCCAAAGGTTAACAAACATCTGGCACAGTATTTCAGAGGGTGGGATAATGAAAAGAGGATTGCCTAGCAGTTGAAGGAGAGATTTGGATTGCGGTGCGATGGTCGTGCCTATTGCATTGACAGTACTTATGAGTGCTCAGTGTGTATTGGGGTGTGCATTTTGGCCAGTAAAATCATCTGAAAGAATCAGCCTATCCAATGCAATTCGGGTGTGGTTGAGTGTGCACAGAAATGCGCCGAAGGGAAACAAATGAACTAGTCCCTATTTCTGTTAAACCGGTTGTTAGAAGATGTTTTTTCCACTTAGGCCAAGGAACATAGTTTTTCCTATAGTTGGTTGTTAATTCTCATTGCCTTGGTCACATGGATGGAGCCGGAGGACTGCCAAATGGTGTTAGTTTCTACGGAAAATGTGTGCAAAGGCACACGTTATTAGAACTTATGGCAGGTCACGGAACCCAGTCAACAACAAGACTGTGCGATCCATTTTTGGATCTATTGGGAAGCGCTACAGGCTGTGACCATCAAGGTTCCCTGCTTATCCAATACTGTCGCATCCAAATATCAGAGGATCATTCGGTTTGCTATCAATCATCATTCTATTTATATCCAAGTGCGCAGGGATCCCGACAAACAATGGCTTCCTATGGCCTACAAAATTACAGATGCAGAATTAGAGGTGATTGTTCAAGATTGGCCAGTTGACTGGCGTGAACCTGTGAGCTAACCTGTGATTGTTCAAGTTCCCTCGGCTGCAATCGACATGAGAATTACAGAAGTGAAATCACTGCTACAGTCATTGCTGACCATTGTTGTCAATCTTAACAAGTTACTTGCCCAAGTTTTAGTGCAGCTGTAGTAGGGTGCTGACCAGGAGTTGGCTGACAGGAAGAAGGAGCTTAGTGATGGGTACATGTAGTCATAGAACACTGCTAAGAAGCTATAGGAGGAAGCTGAAGAGTTGTAGAAGATCAAAGAGTAGCTAGGAGAAGAAAAGGAATGGGAGATTTCTGCATTTAAGAAAATGCAAGTAGAGCTATAGCGAAAAGGCGCCAATGAAATCACTGAGTTAAAGGAGCAAGAATGCTTCATTTTTAAGAAAGCGCATCTCTATGGTATTTACAGAGAGGTTGAGAAAGATGTTGACAAGGATTTTCAACACATCTATCAAAGCATGGAGGAACTTAATTCCATCACCAAAGCCAAGTGACTTGCGTAGGTGATTTCCCATCTCCAGTTAACTAACAATCTGTTGAATTCTCTTGTTTACCTTGACAGATCGTCAGAACAGATTGCTGAACGGAAGAATACGATCAGGGACTCCACGGCCCAGCTTGAAGCCATGGAGTAGGAAGCAAATATGATCGCGAATGAAATGACACAGTTCTGGAAAAGTGTCCTTTAGGATGACCAACTGGAAAAGTTGGCCAAGCAAGTGCGAGAAGCAGAAGCTCAGATGATGACGCTGAAGATGTCACTATGGACAATTCCTCTCATGGTTTATATTACATGCTTTGAAGAGTTCAAGGACCTGTAGAAGAGAGCCGCTTGAGCCCAAGAACCTCAATGCAAATGCAACACCCAGCTCGATGAATGCCAGGACATTGGCGGGAAGTTGGCTGTGAAAGAAGTCGCTGCATTGCAGGAGGTACAAGAAGGTAGGAAAATGGCAGATGGAAAGGCCAGGGAGGAGAACCCACTAAAGAAGGACATGCTAAATTGTCAGGACACAATTGATCGAGTTCAGCTCTAGGTTCGAGAGATCTCGCAGCAGTTCAAGGACTTCACGATGAAGATGATGGAGTACACCCTATCTACCTAACGTGGCTCGAGGTCAAGCCACAAGACTGTGTTGGGGGCATTGTTAGCAAGCGTATTTGATAAGTGAGTTGTGCACCACCATGAAGGCTATGGAAGCTCACATGCCACTAAGAAGGACTACAACAATGCGATAGGAAGAAGAATAACCGTTTTTGGAATTCTTTATGTAATTTTGCACTAATTGACACATTTTGTGGATATAGGTCACTAGTTTGTTAGAAGTTAGTTAGAAGTGGACCTTGGATGTAAAAGCACGAGCCTAGATATATAATTATAATTGCAATTGTAGATCAGTATCATTGATGAGAAAGATCAATCGATCAACCCAGTTTTTTGATCTGAGGTGTGACCATGTCGGCTCATTTTGTTCTTGAGCAGTTTTGGCTCTGTCTGTGTCGACCAACTATTGAATCTTGGGTTTTGATCATTCCCCTGCTCTGAGAAAGTACTGTATGATTTGTATCTATTGTACAAAAGTAATATGACATTACAAATGTTTCCCTGAAGTGATCTTATTTCTTATTTCTTTCTTGTCCTTATGCTCTGCAATGACAATGATGGATGTTTGTTGTATCTGTTATATGAATGAATGTTATTGTTGCGATGAATGAAGTGATGTGATCTATTACTGATATACTATTTATTCCAATAGATCTGTGATGAATGATGCAATTCTGATAAAACTGTCTCTGAAGTATCTGTTGATAATGAAGTTAAGTTGTTGATTCCATACCCTCCCTTCCTACTGCTGAAAACTTGGTTTCGACAGCTCTCCCTCAACAAATCGGGTGAGACTTCATCTGCTCTGGTTTTGTCAGGTGGGTTCAAACCCTTATGAGCCAGTGCTCAGGGAGATCACGCTAGTTGGGCGTCGAGAGAGTGGGAACCCCTATCAAAGAGGCTTTGTTGGTGGGTTGCGCCAACATACCCCTGTTGGAGATAGTGTATGAGATCTATGTACCAAGATTCCAGAGCTGTGAATATAGGAGACATATCAATTATATGCAACTCAACTTCATTTTCCCAGTCCTCATCTTCATTACTTTTACTTATATCCATTAACTTAGAAATCGCTTATCCTTTGATGATAGTGACTAGTTTAAATTCTAAATCATATTCTTGCAAAGTTGTTACCCAATTTCCTCTTCTTTCTCCCAATTATTTTTACATGAAGAGGGTTCTAACTATCGGGTGATGAACAATTACTTTGGTTCTATTCTTCATAATGTAAGGCCTAAATTGTTTTACCACTTTAAATATTGCATACACATGTTTATCAATAGCAGGGTAATTCATTTCAGCACCTTGCAAACTAGTGCTCATGAATGATATGGCGTACTCATCTCCCATTCTTCCTTCTGTGTAATCATCGGTGCAAGCAAGTTATCAAAATAAAAAGTGTATAGGATAAAATATTTCTCAAAATCATGGCTTTTGAGTGAAGGTGGATGGGATATTGCAACTTTGATATTGTCAAATGCACCTTTTTCTATGTCAATCCATTTAAACTGTACACTTTGCTTGGCCATATGTTGCAAAGGCTTGACTATCTGTGCAAAAATTAGAAACAGGGCCTTTGCACAAAATTTATAGTCCCCGTGAAAGATTGCATGCCTTTCTTATTGTGGTTTAATGAAATTTTTGCTATAGCTTCCATCCTTTCCAGGTCTATGGAGGTTCCCTTTTTAGAAATGACGTGACCATGATAGCCTTCCTTCTAAAACTACGAAAACACATTTCTTAGGATTCAAAGAGATACCATATTTTTTATAGTGGTCAAAAATGTGTTTTAGATGAAACATATGAGCTTTTATCTTCTTGGAGAAAACTACTACATCAGCCAAATAAACCACCACACTGTGGCAAATTACACCCCAGAAAGCTATATCCATTTCCCTTTGGAAAGTGGCTCCAGCATTAATGAGACCGAAGTGAATTCTCTAGTAAATGAAAGTTCCCCACTTTGTACAAAATGTGGTATTCAACCTATATTGTTCTGCTACCAAGACTTGGTTGTAGCCTAAAAACCCATCTAGTAAGGAGAACAATTCAGAATGTAAAACCATCTGTAAAATTTGCTCCATTGGTGGGACTGGATAATTGTCCTTATCTGATGCACGGTTCAAATTCATGAAGTCTACACATAGTCTTATTTCACCATAATTTTTCCTCACCAATACCAAATTTTCCACCCATTCTTAGTGTCTAACTCTGAAGATGATCTTTGCATCAAGTAACTTTTTTACTTCATTTTGATTCATGGGTTCTAGCTTGGGATGCATATCCCTCAATGGTTGCTGAAATGGTTTCACAACTGATTTAATAGGGATGACATGCTAAATGATATGGGTATCATAAGTATTCAAATCCTCATATGTCCAAGCAAAAACATCTTTATGTTACTAAAATAAACTGATGAATTTGCTTCTCTCACCTGGTGAACAACATTTCCCAAGTTCACATAATTGGGTTCAGCTTCTGTCCCAAGATTGATCAGCTCATACTACATAGCTGAACTATTTGTTTTGACATTGGTCAGCTTTCTAAACTTATTATTCAAATCAAACATCCCTTCCAATGTTCTTACCCCATTAGGTATGAAGTTCCCATTTTGAATATTAGCTTGATGTTGTTCATCATGAGTCACCGAGTCTTTGGAAGTATCATCATTTGTTAAGAACTCCAAGATCTGCTGATAATCATCAAAAACCATCAAATTGGTGACATTTTCTGGCAAAGATGGCCTGACAATCAATTCAATTGAACATTTGTTATTAGTACGAACAAATATTGCAGGAGAAGTAGCTACTAAATTAGCTGCTGCATTAAGTAATCTAGGAATCAAATTGATGTTAAAAGCATCAAAATTCATTATAAGTTCCCAAACTTCATTTTGGTAGCCTTTTAAATGTGGTGATAGACAATGAATTGTGTTTCGAGCTTGTTTGAAAATTATTTCAGAATTCCAAAAGACTTTTAGATTTCTTACATTAAATTCAATGGCCTTTTTCAAGCCCTGAATTAAAGCTTTATATTATGTTGTGTTGTTAGTACACTCGAACTCTAATATACAAGAGAGAAAACATTTTTTCTTTTATTAATTGATCAGGACACAACCAGCTCTTGATCCTTCTTGAGTTTTAGAACCATCAAAATATAACAACCAAAATTTATCTTCTAATTCTACATAACTAGTGTTACTTTCTAAATCAGAAACTAAATTAACAATGTTACAATCAATATTGTGTATCTGAATCAGTGTGTGACAATTCAATTGCAAATAACCCTTCTAGTTTCGCAAACCAGTCCCTGCTTAGAATCGAACGATATGCTTGTGGTATGTCTGCCACCATGATGTCTATAAACTAGCATACCCTTTCATCTACAGATAACCATATCAGCACATTTTTCATCTCTCCTACCACCTTAACTGTTGTTCTATCCAACTGTATGATTTTACATGACGAAGGTGTAGGTTGACCATTTATCTTTATACTAACCGAGAGAGGCATAACATTTGAGGAAGCTCCAGAGTCTACCAAACAGTTATGGACATTATGGTTGAAAATCTCAAAAGATAGTAGAAATGGAAAGGTTTGAGACTTAGATTTCCCCCCATTACTTGCCTCATTTATTTCTTTATCTAATTGAATATCATCCTAGGATCTATTGGGTTATGGATTAAAGGCTTCCAGGGGTTTTCTTCTTTGTTGAGGTAAATTGCACTATTCAAATAAAGAAATATTTGCCTGGTTTTCTTGATATCCTCTATTATGTCATATTCCATATCACATTCTGTCGGACTTTTCTTGTTACTTTCTATTTTATTTTCCACAGCATTTCTAGGTTTAATTACTGCTATAACTTTCTCTTTAAAGGTGATCAAATCATACTTAGGTGGCGTTTGGGTACTACTATTGATTTTCTTCATATTTTTCTGAATCTTCCTAATCTTGGGCAGTAATATACTTTCATCCATTATTGTTCCCTTTCTTCTTATTGTGACATTGACTATTGAAAGTTGTATTTCCTCAGGAGGTTCCTCCTCTTATATCCCCAATATAGGTGCACAGTCCCACAATACCATTGTTGTTTTAGGTGGTTCCTCTGGTTTGTTTGTCCTTTCTTCTTTTATTCAGGCTCTATTATTTGAGCGTCTAATATTTGGTTCATAACTAGAGTCATCGAATTAATCCATTGTGGACAATGTTTTTTTAGAAAGAGGTTCTTGATGAAATGTATAGAAATTATCCATTCCTACCTCACTAAATTTTAAAACAGAAGAACTATATGCAGGGGGTTGAGATGTGCTACTTTCCTCTCTCTTTTTGGAAAAAGGTTTGAATTTTTTCTTGTATGAACTGGCTTCTTTATCCCTTTCCAAATAAACAATATTGTTTGATAGCTTCTACACCATTTTAACCATGTTTTCCAACTCATTTGAATGTTTCTCTTTTGGTTTAGTCAACAACAAATGTTTATTGCAGCTAAGGTAGCTAATAAGTCAACTTCTGCATTCTTTAGTCTAGGAATGGATACAATATTAAATGCATAAAAATTCATCAACAAATCCCACACTTCATTCTGGTAAGCTTTTAAATGAGGTGAAATGCAATGTATCTTATTTCGAATTTGCTTTACGACTGTTTCAGAATCCCCATACACTTTCAGATTTTTCACTTTTAGTTCAATTGCTTTTCTTAGTCCCTGAACTAGTGCTTCATATTTGGTTGTATTATTGTTACATTCAAAGTCTAATATACATGAAAGGAAATGTTTACTTTTCTTTGGATCAACCAGGACACAACTAGCTCCTGATCCTTCCAATGTTTTAGTTCCATAAAAAAAGGGGTCCAAAAACTATATACTTCTACTGTACTTGAATCAAAAACTACATCTGAAACTAATTCTACTATTTTACAATCAATTTCATCAGCCCGTGAAAATCGAAGGAGATTGGGTTGGGTGTCTAGTGTACCACTGGCTTCTTCTGCTTGGTAATTTCCTAGTTCTAGCTCAATGAAGTAATTTCCCAACATAGAATTTACTGGTTCATTTTCCCCCTACAACTGAGTAACATTGTGCTTCATTTGAGGCTCTCTTAATATTTTTATCTGATTGGTACTTCCCTTATGAGGTAACCACAGATGTGACCAATCTGATGTGAAATAACCATCTAGCCTTGTTGACCAGTCTCAACTCAAAACAAGTCCATAAGCATCGAAAAAGTATGCAACCATAATATCAATGTACTAACATACCTTCTCATTTGCAGATAAGCGAATTAAGACATCTTCCATTTCCCCGACTACTTTCACAGCTGTCCTGTCTAATTGAATAACCTGCCAAGTGGATGGTTTAGGCTGTCCATTAATTCTCTTGCAGATTGAAAGTGGCATAACATTGATTGATTCCCCTGGGTCTACTAAATAGTTGTGCACACTATAGTTGAAAATCTCAAAATTTAGGAGAAATGGTGGGGTTCTAAACTTAGGCTTACCTCCCACATTTGCTTCACCAATTTCTTCTACAGGTTGGTTGTCAAGGGGAAGCTCTTCTTCTTGTACTTCAAGTGCTTTTAACAATTTTTCTTTCTACTAAGGTAAATTGCACATTCCGAATAATGAGATATTTTCCTTAGCCTTTTTAATGTCTTCGACAATGTCATACCCCATCTCAAGTGTTTTGAGATTCCTCTTGACATTATCAACCTTGTCTTCAATGGGCTTAATAGACATGTTAATTTTCTTAGGATCTTGACTTGTAATGGTAAATTATAGTATTTTATCAGTTGTACTTTTCTTCTGAATCTTCTTCATATTTTCCTGAAGTTTCTTGATCTTTGGAAGTATTGACTTGTCTTCGTTTAATGAACCTTGACTTCTTGTTGTCACATTTGTTTCTGATGTTTCTTATTGTTTCAGAGAACCTTCCTCTTATGTATCAAACATTGAGACACAGTCCCATAAAACCAAAGTATCCTCTTCTTGTTTTTCCCTGGGCTGATTATCCCTTTCTTCCTCATTATCAGTTTCTATTAGTTTGGAGTCCAATAACTGATTCATTACCAATGTCATAGAATTTATCCATTGGGGGAAATTCTTTTCAAAATTAGGTTGCTGATGAAAGGTGCAAAAACTATCCATACCTACCTCAGTTAAATTCATTGATGTAGGACTGTGTGGAGGAGGTTTAGATTGATTGTTTTCCTCTCTCCTTTTGTAGTAAGGCTTATATGATTCATTAGCTTCCTTTTCTTTTTCCAAATCTATTACTCTCTTGGATAGCTTCTGCATCATCTTCACCATCCCTTCAAAATCTTGTGATCACTCATCCTTAGGATTAGTTAGTAATAAATTTTTCTTACCAAAATCTTTTTCTTCCAACTACATAGGATAATTTTCCAAGCTCTCCATCTCAGCCTCTACCCTCTCAGCTTCCTCATAGGTTTCTGATAATGTAGGTTTGACTGTTATCTTAGAAAACATGGCCAAATCAGGCCCTAGAGATGAAGTATAATATTCAATCAGAACTTTGTCAAATGGCTTATTAGCTGCAGTAAATTTTTTTAGATAGGCAGCAAATCTCTGAGTGAAATTATGCACCTTTTCTTTCCTTTATTTCTTTAAAGTGCATAACCCTTTCATTAAAACTGCATGAGCTTTCTGAACTGCATATTTAATTCTAAATATTCTTTCAAATGTGTCCCAATCTATGATTGAATTTGCAGGAAGAGCAAAATACCATGAGGCTGCTGCTCCTTTCAGGGTATGTGGAAACAATCTACAGACTACATCTTCATGTTCTCCAGCCCATAGTCCTTCTATAGCCAAGTAAAAACTTTGCAAATGATCATCTACCGAAATTTTCACTTGGGCCAAACTTAGGCAACATTTTCTCAAATGCTTGAGGCAAATCATGTAAGGGAGGTGCCAGGTTCAAAGGTGACCTAGCCTTCCAAGAAGGTGGTGGATTTGGTCGATTTTCATTTAGATGAGCCATGATTCTGGGTGGAGAATGAGGTGGTGAGTGAACAGGTGAACATTAAGGTGTATCTGGGCCCAACTAATTCAAAGGTTGATAACCTTCCTATAGGGATGCTTCTACCAATTATTCAAGGTCTTCTACCGACATTGAATCTTCTAACTGAGGGAAATATTTCTTTCGATATTCTCTTCTAGGTAAGACAGGAATAATTGGTAATCCTCCGATCTTCTTCGTATATGCCCTAGTAAATCTTCTCAGATCATCAACTACTTCATTATCTAGAGAATATAGATGCTCTTTACCCTTCTCTTCAGGAGTTGGATTGCGAAACAAACTGCTTTTAGAACTATCACCAATGGAATAATTTCGAGAAAATGGGTTTTCTCGGCCAGCGATGCACTGGCTACCCTCCTTCTAGTTCCAAAAGCTATTGAGGCATGGAAAATCGTAGGTAACAACAGTTAGGGATTCTCCCCAATAAACGTTCCCAACTAGCCCACTACTATTTGGTATGGGGAATCTGTCCGGTTTACGGTCCAGCTACCATAGATCAAGTAACAAAAAAATGGTTTTATTGGTTACGGCCTGATCCACCATGTATATTTTTAATTTTTTGAATTTAAGTATGATGTGCAAGTTCCTATCTAAAAATGCACATTGATAAAGACAACGAGGAGTGTCACAATGTGATGCACAGGTTCTTGCCTCTTATCTTAACTCTCTCGTATCTAAATCACACACAGCAAAAAACTAAAAGTAACTATCTAACCTATCCCTGGGGAGAAAAATTATCATTTATCAATGAGTAATGTATTTCTATGCATGCATTAAGAAAAATCACAGATAGCTATTACTTATTTCAGAACACATGAACATTAATAGATATATGAACAACAAGATAGCTTATTGTTTATGAAAATCTTCATTACTCATAGTGGAAATTTCACAGAATAAACTAGAGTGCATTCATAACATGAACATATGTTCAAAGAGTTAGAACGATGTCACAGTTAATGGACATATAGCTAAAAAGGAAATAGTTACCATTGAATTGATCCATAGCACAACATTGGAAACATTCCAACCATCTTTCTCCAGTAGGAAACTTGTAATTCTTTATTGCAAAAGGAAATAGTTCTTCTTACAACATACTCTCACAAATCTATCTCGAAAAAAGTCCTTGCTCTATCTAAGCTCTCCTATATTTATACAAAAAGCAAAACCTTTGGGCTACCCCTCAATGACCTTTGGGCTACCCCTTGATGACCTTTGGGCTTCCCCAACCGCTCAATCCCAAAATTTTGTCTTTTAGTAAGTGTTCATGATTTATACAATATGTTATATTTTAAATTAAAATTTAAGGGCACTTTATAAAGAGGGACCAGCTTGGTAACTAATGAACTTTTTCCAAGCCTGGGCCTCTGCTGCTATCGATTCTGCTTAGTAATCTGTTGGTATTTTTGAGACCCTATTGATCTCAGACCTTCACCTTCTTCTTCTTTTCTTCTGTCCCATTCTTCAGCCAACTCTCTTCTGCTTTTCCTTTTAGATATGTCTTCTTTGCAACAGCAATTACCCTGTCATAAACATAACAAAAAACTATATCATTCTATTTACCTCCTTCATATGCACTCTGTAAAATAAAGTATGCACAATATTAATGCATGAAAGGAAAGCATGATAAGGAAAATAAAATCCTCCAAGCTAGGTCTGAAAATCCTCTAAGTCATTCTGTAATTAAAAACAAAACCCTAATAGAAAAACTCATCATTAATCTGGACTACATTCAAGATCATCTATCTTTTCAATAAAAAATGAACCACATTATCCATAAGACTAAACATCAAAAGTGAGATCCTGTATTGTGTTCTCATCACTAAATCCCCAAATCAATCAAAATACAAAACCCTCCGTCGCCCATGAAATAGGGTAAAAGCACACCAAATCGGTGGGAAAACCTTATCACTAGAAAAAACACTAGACGATAGGTGGATAGTGAACTGAGGAGCCGCAACGGCGGGCCACAAACAAACTAAGGATCGCACAACAAAATGAAACGTCAACGAAATAAAGCACTAAATGCCACCATAGTCATGCATTGGAGATCATAACCACTACCCACTAAACACATCGGCATCGGCGAGTGGAAGGACTATATGTCAGACGGTTAGTTCACTAAGTAGCCACAATGGCGGAAGACATACAGACTACGGGTCCCGATAATCATGACACCATTGGCGATCGAACGTTTTAATAACTATGTATCGATAGCTCAAGACACAAAATACTCTGCAGTATCAGTGAGACCAACGACAAGGCCTTTGAAATGGTGGCATTGTAGAAGACTAAAACTCCGACCGCTAGTCAAAAAATATTCTGATAATGAAAATAAAAACATAGTCATCGAAAAATCAAAAATGTTTTAACAATAAAGGTCATGGAATTGGTGAGGATAAAAATTGTCCATTAGCGGCATAGAGGACTAATGCCTCGATTCCTTCATTGATTTACCTCCGACAGTGATAAAAACCAAGTCATTTAAAAAATTTAAACGTTAAGTGCTCAAAATACTTTTGGTTGGGCAGTGATAAAATTAGTTTGTTTAACCTCCGAAATAGCAATGGCATAGAGAGCTAAAGCCCTGACTCAATCTTCAATAAACTTTCAATAGTGATAAAAAAAAACCATTAGGAGAGCAAATGTTAAGCTCTGAAAATAAAAACAATGCACAGCCTTCAAAAAATCAAAGTTTATAGCATAGGAATGACAAATCTCAGGAATCCAAACAATCCCAAGCAAGATAAAATAAAAAGGAGGGTCCCAAATTTTAAAATTTGGGAAAAAAGATTGCAGCTGCAATAAGCCGCTAGGGCTGATTTGTCCAACTGGACATCACAAATAGTATTTATTATAATGACACTTGGGTACTAATGACCTGACTTACATCCGGAGATATACATTGATTCTTTTAATGAATTTGACAAGACCAAACTGATCTCCCTAGGGAGGAATACAACATTACTTGGAATATCTTCCTAAGTTACAATAAAATTAACACTCCATCTTAACTAGGAAGGTATTCAACATCTGCTGCTACAACTATACAACTATCTGGTGAGACTCTATATGTCATAGGAAGTTTTGGAACACTTGTCTAACATCTTCATCATTGATCTCAAATGGAAAATATTCTCTAATATTCATCTTCAGTATCTTCTTTTGTAATCTTTGTTTTCTTGAACATCTTCAATTTGTCTTTGTCATCTTCTGGATCTTCTTCTTGTAATCTTCGTCTTTCTTACATTCTTGAACATCCTCTATTTGTCTTTTCCATCTTCTAAATATTCTTCTTATAATATTTATCTTTCGTATATTCTCAAACATCTTCTATTTTCCATCTTCTGGATCTTCTTCTTGTAGTCTTTGTCTTTTGTACAACTTCAATCATCTTTTATTTGTCTTCTACTTGAATCACCTTCTGGACCTTCTTTTGTAACATTGGTATGTGAATACTGAGTGTTCTTCTGTCACATTAGTATGTGAATACTGAATCTTCTTTGTTTCTATTATTTGCAATATCTGTTTAAGGATATTGACAACATCAACAATCATCGTCAACTTGTTAGTACTAAAGACTCAATCATAACTCATGCCAGAGCATCATTTGCATAGTCAACATAGATATGTTGGAACATCGACATCATCGTTAGTATATGAACACTATAATCATCATTGTATCATTACTGATACGGAATCAATCAATCATGGATCAAGAAGAAAAACAGACATCTCAATAATAACAATATAATTATTGACAACAGTCACCATATCAAACAATCATCAAGCATGACATCAATCATCAACATCTTTATCCAATACTGCATCAATCATCTATCAACTAAAATTATAGTAATACTATAACAACCATCAATCATCTCAATAGTCATCAACATTTAGCATAGTAATACTGAAACATCTATCAAGCTTTTCAGCAGTCAGCACCAATCAATAGTATAGCAATACTGTATCAACTATCAAGGATCTCATCAATAATCAATCATTATAACAATACTGAACCATCTATCAATGTTTTCATCAATCATCAACAATCAATAGTATAGCAATATTGAGGATACATCTTTCCCTTCATCTTCTTCGGAGTAGCATCACAACGAGTTATCTTGTAGATCGATCCGAGAATTTTGTCTAACTTACTAACTCTTTCGAGCCAAACAAGCCTAGTTAGACAAATGGATATCCTTGGGGACCTAACAAGCCTTGTCTAGCTTACTAACCATTTCGGTCCAAACAATCCTATCCAAACATACTAATCCCCCTAGGATCAACAGGTCTTTAGTTTGGCTTACTAACCCTTTTGGGTCAACTAAGCCTAGCCAGACCTACCCTCCCCTAGACTGACCTACTCACCACTGCAACCAACATCTGTTGTCACACCCTCTTTTGAGAGAGGTCATTTTAGACCAGACCAAGCTTGTCTTGAAAGTATTCAAATTTTACATGAGCCAGAGGCTTAGTCAACATATCTGCTACTTGTTCCTCAGTGGGAACATACTTGAGCTTTACATCTCCCTTCTGCACCATATCCCATATGAAATGGTATTTGATCTCAATGTGTTTTGACTTATCATTAAATATAAGATTCTCTGCCATCTTGATACAACTCTAATTATCACAAAGGATATCATTGGCATCTATTTATGCATAAAATAATCCTAAAAACATCTTTCGAAGCCATACTGCTTCACTACAGGATGAACATGCTGCAATATATTCTCCCTCGACTGTGCTAAGTGCAATATTGGTATGCTTTCTACTGAACCAAGAGATCATGCCAGATCCCAAACTGAAACAACATCCCAATGTACTCTTTCTATCTTTGGTACTTCCACCACAATATGAATCTACATATCCATGCAACTTGATCTCTCCACTAGATGTATATCCGAGTCCATAATCTAAATTTCCCTTTAGATACCTCATCACATGCTTTGCGCCAATTAGATAAACTTGTTTAGGATTCACCATGTACTGACTCAAAGTTTTTACTACAAAACATATATCTGGTCTAGTATTGGTGAGGTAGATCAACGAACCAATGATCTTTCAATATAGTGTGTCATATGTTGATGTAATTGTAAATTCGAAATGTATTCACTTGTATTTATTGTCTATTTTGACCCAATGTTTATTTCAAGCTGTATTTGTAATCTAATTGAGTCATGTCATACCCTGATGTTCCTATCGAGAATTTTCTATAATATAAAAGTCATGTCAAGTCATTATGGTTAACCCTCCTATTGGTAAAGAGTTAAAGTCACCACAGTTGTGGGGCCCTAGTGTTATTAGAATATCCTAGTGAAGTCGATGCTACATGAGTCATTTTAATTCGAGTAAATAGTCCCCGCCATTGTGTTAAGGATAAACCTCCTTGTTGGTCGGAGGAGGCAAACTTCCCACAAGTTTTTGTGCACTAGGGTTATTAGACACTACTAGAGATGTTGGCTCTAGTAAGTAATTGTTAAGTGAGGGAGACATGTTGGAGTGGGCTTCAAGTGAATGAAAGAATATAAATAGAGAATGAGTCTCTCTATTTAACACACACACACACACTCACTCATTGGGGCGCATGAGTGAGAGAAGAAGTTATCGGGACAAGAGAGAGACTGTTGCTGTTAGGAGATCATCTTTATGTTTTCAGGTTTTACCTTTGGTGCTGATTCTATCTCTGAGGAAGATGTGGGGTTTTCTCCTTTATGGTTTACCTAATGAAAATTCTTTGTGCCTCTTGTCTCGTATGTTATGCTTGTGTTTTATTGTTGTGCATGTTATTCTCTTAGTTAAAGATCCTAAGATCATAATGGTAGCTTGAATGATAAAATTCTAACATGGTATCAGAGCTAACCTAAGAAGAATACATTGTGCAGCTATAGAGGCTAGGGATTCTTAATTTTTGGGTCTCTCTCCACAATGTATCAGCAAAAGTATGCTAGGATGATTCTCAATTGAAGGGTGCATCTTTTTGTTGAAGCGAAATTCAATTTCGAGCATTTTCAGTTTTGGTGTGGAAAATTAGGGCTTCTTGCAGAAGAGGAATTTTTGAGAGAGCCAAGAATAGGATTTATCTCCTCATCAAAATTGGAGTTTAGATACTTGGATCAATATTTTTGGTTGGGTGAAACTCTGGGAAATTCAATTCCTAGTTTGACCCCGATCTAGAAAAACCCTAAATACTAAAACTGCTAAGTTTTGGTACATTCGCTATATCCCGAGATTGGCGAAGGTGCAGGAGCTGAAAATTGTAGAGGTAGAATATAAAAGCAATATTTACATTGTTTCCAAACTTTAAGCCTCATATTCATTATATTCTGGGAGATATGATCCCTCCAAGTTAGGGTTCCAGCCTCTTTGGGAATTCATCCCTAAACAGGATACCTGGGGAGAATTGATATATCTTGGGCTACATAGATCCAAATTTAATTTCTAAATATTTTCTGGAAATTTCACAGAATTTAATTTCTGTGGTCCAAATTTCAAACTCAGAAGATGAACCAGTGACACGTGGCAGTCCGTACAACTTCATTGTTCTAAACAGTCCTGTAACAGGTCACCTTGGGAAAATTATCATCAGTCTCAACTGGTGAAACCAATTCTTATGAAACCTATGGTTTTGGATGAGGGACATACAATTCTACCTCCGTGCAAAGTTTCAGACTCATAGGAGCATTAATTTCAAAGATACTGCAGAAACAGTAACATACATTTCTAAAGAAGAAATTGGAAAACTAGCGCTTCCTGTTTCGGGAGATTCCCTCCATTGTTTTCAGAAAATGAGTACATTGGACAGCTCAAATTGAAGAGATCTATCTTTCTATACAATCAGATCTGAAATATTCCAAGTTTTGAAAACTAGGGTGTCTCTGACAAACCCTAGATCAGCCAGCTCCGAAACCAGGATGGACACCTCAAATCGGTCAGATCTAATCTTTTGATATTTCCACTTGAGGTTCTCATTTCAAAGTGATCCATCACATCAGCTTCATGATAAGCTTGGTGAATTTGACAACTTCCAAGCATGGAAGTATTTGATCTCTTTGAAGAAAATGAATTGGACACCTATATGAGTAGAGAGGTTCCAGTTCCAGAGGGAGATGAGGCTTAAATCCTTACATAAGAAGAACTTGGTTAACGCCAAGAAGATCATTATTGATTCAATCATGGATCAACTTGTACCACAAGTGTCTTCCCTAAAGACACCAAAGCTATTTGATTCCTTGACCAAGCTATTTGAAGGAAAGAACATACATCAAAAGATGACCTTAAGAAACCAGTTGAAGAATGTGAAGATCCAAAATGAAGAAACCATACAGTCATACTTTACAAGGGTCTCTCAAATCATAGAAGAACTTGAAGTGGTAAAAGAAGAAGTGAAGAATGCAAAAGTGGTGATAGCCACCTTGAATGGTCTCCCAGGATCATGGGATTCATTCATTCAAGGAATGTGGGCCAGAAGGAAGTGATTACTTTCAGCAAACTCTGGGCATAAGAAGAAGAAGCTCGACTCATAATAAGAGAAGAGAAGATGGGAGCAACTGAAGATCAAGCTCTCACCATCCAAAGAAGATCCCTCAAGCAATGAGGAATATGAAGAACTCAACTCTTGAAGAACCTCTTATCCATATTAGCATTTGGATAAGAAATGATGAAGTCATGAATGAAAAAGATGATGAAACTGAAGGCTCAAGAAGGAGTCTAACCACGAAACAAATAAAGATAAGTATTCAATTGTCATTTCATGACATTGTTTTGTTATGCATTTCTTTATATTTAGTTAATTTATTATGCATGATAGGATGTTTTCATTAATGATAGATGTAAGGGGATCTGCCATTCTCCTGGAGAATGGAGGCACCTGGTCAGTTACTAGGTAGCACAATCTAGGACTGGGGGCCATTCTGATATGACTGTAAGATTGGTTCTTACAAGATCAGATGTGAGTGCACACCTTTTCGAACATACTTGTTGGATTAGTTCTTTGTATGTGTCGAATGTCAGTGTAGAACCTTTCTTTGATCATTGGTTGATCAGATATAAGTGTTGTTCCTTTCTTCGATCATTGTTTAATCAGATGTAAGTGCAGTTCCTTTCTTCAATCAATGGTTGATTAGATGTAAGTGTAGGAGCCTTTTGGCATGGAGAATTGGTTCCTCGCATGGCCAAGTGTAAATGATGGGCCTTTGTTCGATCATTGGTTGATCACATGTAAGTGCTGGGCCTTTCTGACAGGGTTGTGGGCTATGTTACCACATGGTCATATGTGAGTGCTGCACGTTTCCTTTCTAATATGATTATATGATTAGTTCCTACATGATTAGATGTAATTGTTGGGTGGGCCATTCTGACTTAAGTGTCAGATATAAGCGCTGAGGAAGAACTACATGGTGGCTAGGCCTACATCCAGCATGAAAAAGGGCTAGCTCTGTAGAACTTCCTGTGACAAGAATAATCATGAGATAGAACCTGTGGTACTAATCCATATCGAGTGAGGATCTAGATCTAGTGATGATGATTCAGCAGTGATGATCTAGGTCGAGTGATGATACAGATCCAATGATCAGATCGAGTGATGATCCAGATCCAGTGATGATGTCTTGTGATGATCCATATTGAATGATGATATAGATTCAGTGATGATCCAAATCGAGTGATGATCCAGATCCAGTGATGATGACCCATGATGATCTAGATCTAGTGATGATGATCCAGATTGAGTGATGATCCAGATCCGAAGATGAAGATGACATGAAGATGAAGATGACTTGAAGACGAAGATGACTTGAAGATGCAGATGACGAGATGATCCAGAGAAGAATACTAGTGATGAAAATTGTGTTGAGAGAATACCTTCCTATTTAAGAGGGAGTGTTGATGTAATTGTAACTTTGGAATGTATTCACTTGTATTTCTTATCTATTGTAACCTGATGTTTATTCAAGGATGTATTTGAAATGTACTTAAGTCATGTCATACCCCGATGTTCCTATCGGGAAGTTTCTATAATATAAAAGTCATGTCAAGTCATTATGGGTAACCTTCATATTGGTCAAGGGTTAAAGTCCCCACAGTTGTGTCTCCCTAGGGTTATTAGATTATCCTAGTGAAGTCAACCCTAGATGAGTCATTGTAAGTAAGAGGAGAAGTTATTGGGACAATAGAGAGACTGCTACCGTTAGGAGATCATCTTTATGTTTTTGGTTTTTACCTTTGGTGTTGATTCTATCTCTGAGGAAGTTGCAGGGTTTTCTCCTTTATGGTTTCCCCGAGGAAAATTCTTTTTGTCTCTTGTCTCTTTTGTTGTTCTTGTGTTTTATTTCTTTGCATGTTATTCTCTCAGTTAAAGTTCCTAAGATCATAATGGTAGCTTGAATGATAAAATTCTAACATCATCACTCAATAACTTCAAACTAGTAGTCATTGGAGTGGTCATATATTTGCAATCTAGCATTCAAAATCTTTTCAAGATTTCAACAGTATACTTTCCCTGATTTATAAAAATCTCATCCGAGTTTTTCCATACTAGAAAGTAGTGCATCATGCTAGGGTGATTCATATTGAATTCTGGAGCAAGCCTCTTCTTACATTCGATTATTGACTTGTCTTCACCTATCAAGAATAGATCATCTACATATAGTAACAAAATTAAAACTCCATCTTCATATACCTTGTATTAAAGGTTAGATTCTGCTTTACTCTTGGTAAATCCTAAGCTCATTATGAATCCATCGATCCTTCCATACCATGCTTTGGGTGCTTGCTTCAATCCATACAATGCCTTCTTTCGTCGACATACATGAGTCTTCTAAGAATTTATCTTGAATCCTTGTGGTTGTTCAATATAGACTTCTTCTTCAATTATTCTATTTAGGAATATCATATTTACGTCCATTTGATGTAACTTCCATTTCATGTTGGAGGCTAAGGAAATGACTGTCCTTATAGAGGTGTATCTTGCCACTGGGGAAAGATTTTCTTCATAATCAATTCCCTCTTTCTAAGAGAATACTCAAGCTACAAATCTGGCTTTGTATTTTTCTATGCTCCCATATGATGAGTTCTTAGTTTTGAATATCCATTTGGAGGATACCACTGACTTTTCCTTTGGTCTAGGTACTATTTCCCATACATCATTCTTCATAATAGATTGGTATTCTTCAACCATTGCATCATCACACTCCTTTTGTTTTATTGCTTCTTCAAAACAACATGGTTCTTTATCAACTAGATCACTCATCAAGGCCATGTAGCTGGGGTATGTCCTTGGCTTCTTCCTTTCCCGGATGACTCCTTCAGGAGCACCAAGTCTTTTTGCTTCTTCAATTGCTTCATGATTCCAAGCAGATTTTCTCTTTTGAGAAATCAGTTCACTTGGTAAATATTCAGGTAGCTGGGGTTCAGTTACATCATGATCTTTAGGTATCAGATCTTCTTATTCAACCCATACTTCTTTACGACTTTCAATAGTCTTGGGAGTTTCATGCTCCTCTTCATCTTCATTGTCTTTACTTGATTTCTTGAGGGCTGAATCTTCATCAAATATAACACCTCTGCTAATATCAATTTGACGATACCCAGGGATATATATTCAATAGGATTTCAATTGTTCACTATATTCTACGAACAATCCTTTGTTTCCAAAAGGATCTAATTTTAATCTTTTCTCCTTGGGAATATGAATGTATACAGGACAACCAAAAATATTAAGATGACTTACCTCTGGTGTTTCGCCGAAGAATATTTCTTCTGGAGTTTTGTTCCCAAGAGCACTATGAGAAATTCGATTTTGAACATATACTGTTGTTCATGATAATTCTTCCCATAGGTACATTGGGAGACCTTGGTCATGGATCATGGGTTTCATAGCTTCCATGATAGATCTATTCTTCCTTTCCACCACACCATTTTGTTGCAGATTGTAGGGAATGGTGAGCTCCCTCTTAATTCCATCCGCTTTCCAGAAATCATCGAACTCATTCGAAGTAAATTCTCCTCCATTGTCTGAGCTCGGAATTTTGATTTTATTTTCTAAAAGGTTTTCTACTAGAGCTTTAAACTCTTAGAATCTTTCAAATACTTCATCCTTATTTATCAAGAAGTATATCCAAGTATTTCTAGAGTAATCATCAATGAAGGAGGCATAGTAAGAGTCCCCACTTAATGAAGTGGTTTGCATTGCTCCGCAAATATCTGAGTGAATAATGTCTAGGATCCCTTTTTCCTTACTGTTACTTTTTGGAAATGTATTCTTAGTATTCTTACCTTGTGCACATCCTTTTCTCACCCCTTCATGTTTTACCTGGATTTCTGGTAAGCCAGTCACCACCTTGCTAACAATTGGAATAGCCTTGTAGTGAACATGAGCAAGCCTTTTGCACCATAGCTCACCTTGATCGATGGTGTTGGTTGTTAATGAAGAATTTGTATGTCCCTTTAATTTCTAGAGAATTCCTTCTTCAACTCCAATATCTACTTGTTATAGTGGATTTCACCACTCCAGGTGAATCACACATTGTATGGCCTTCCCCTGTCCCGCTGCAGACTCCTTAGACCCTATGGACCATTTTTTGTCCTTTGATGTTTCCATGATCATCCCTACAAACATAAGAAAAATGATATACGCAGCTTTTAAACCTATAACCGCGTACATACGTGGGTTTGACCCCTATAACCGTGTACATCGGGATGTGTAAATAATCCAAATCCTTTTGGAGTTTTCCTTGACATGGATCCAACTCATTAGACTCCTAGCCTTCCATATTCCTTGAGATCCCACGGATTCGACCTTTCATTACCCATATGAAAAAGTAAATAAGGAACCCCTTGGTACATTGAAGGCATAAGAGAGAATTGAGAGCATCAAAACTATAGTCCATTGTTTCCAGAACTTATGCTTGAGTCTGCATCCCTTTGTCCCTTGGAGCACTTTTGTGTTCTTCCCAAGCTTTCCTTTTGCTAGCAAGCTTGCTATCTGAGTGATGGAGGATTGAAGTGGTGGAGGCCCAAGTGGGGGATTCAGTTTCTTCGGTTCGCAGATGTGCCCTCAGAGCTTGTCTCTATCTTGTAATCTCTGATTTATATTAATAAGAACTATCTTTTCCTATCCAATAATGTGTATTTGAATGAATATTGTATCCATTGGAATATGTCAAATGCTTTTACATTATTGCTTATATATGCTAGAATAGATCTAACACCATGATATATAGAATGCTTGTATCGTTTGCTTGTTGTTGAGAAGTAATCTATCAATTCAAGCTGGATTTGGAAAGCTCAACGGGGATCTACTTCAACCATCCAGAATAAGGTATGAGGTTCGATCATTTAGTGTTAGACATTTTATTTCTATTGCATATTGGAAGGGATTGATTTCTAGAGTCTAGCTATCTGTTGTGGTACCCCAAGCCATAGGAATTTCTCTTCGTAACAGAATTGGCGACTCTGCTGGGGAGTTCCTAGTAGTTGTCCTTTGGGGGTGGATTTTTCATTATTCAATGTACTTGAATTGCTCTTTCTCTCTTGTTTCTGTGTCGAGTCTGGAGGCATGTATGCCTGGTAGAGTCTGATTGGTGTGAAGTTTGTCTTAGCCTGTCTGTTTTCCTTGAGTTTATGCACCTTTTCTTCCTGTACGTGGGTTTTTTATTTACAGTCGCGTATACATGTGGATTCTTCTGGGATTTCCACGTATACACACGGGTTTACTGTGAACAGCTGCATATACCTTTAATTTTTCCTTTTTGTGGAAGATAATTGGTTGCTGGGTGAATTCTGATATTTGCTGAGTCTCCTTTGGCACTGCTTGAGTCTGTTTGACCCCTGTTTCTGACCGGAAATGTTCTTTTTAGCCTAAATTTTTTTTTTTAGGAAAGTTCTTGTCATGGCATTTTTGATTTTTTGTTTGAGATTAGTGCATTAGAGTTCTTTTACCTGAGTGCTTTTCTTGGATGTTGTTGATGTATGCTTGCAGAGTCTGAGGGTCATAGATTCATTCTTTTGCTTTTTGCATCTCTTATATTTTCAAAAAATACAAAAACATTTGTTTATCATCATGCATTGCACTTTGCACTTTGCATTGTACTTGCACTAGTTCTAGATTTGCTTTGGAGTACTAGTTAGGACTTCATATAGGAAAATTTGCATTTATCATTTGAAGAAGAATTGTGCATTTCACGTAGTAGCATACCCTGTTTTCATGGACACAATGCATTTGCATTGATTGTTAGGTGTGCATTTTACAGGCTTGTTGCATCATAACACCACTAGTTGCACGGTCATATCCTTTTTTGCGTAATAAAGCCAACTAAAATCAACGCTAAATTAAAATGAATTACACTCTTTTCTTTTCTAGGGTGCACCAACAAGCATAGGTTTTAGGATCTTGGAATAGTTCATTGTAAGTCAATTCTCCAAGATCACTAAATAGCAACATCTAGGTGTCTGTCCAGGTGAGTGTGTGAAATCCTTGGTATAACCATTGTTCTCAGGATCCTCCTCTCAAAAGGGAGTTAAGCATGAGGCAGTGTGAGCGGTTACTAATTGGGATGACCCCTAGTCATAACTGAGTAGCACCGGAGAAATTTCTAGGATTGTATTCGTATCTGGGGGCTCTTTCAAGAGTTTCAAGCTTTGCTACCCTGCCCATACGGTCAATCCCGCCTGTGACTGTCCGCCTGAGCATTGATTATATTGAGGTGACCTTAGTGGCCTTACCTAGGATATCGAGGGGGTACTTGTAGAGGTTATTCTGCAGGTGTCTCTACCAGGTTGGGGTCGAACAGAATAGTCTCTATACGCGTTGAAGCTAAGGGCCACAATAATTGGTTACGTACCTCCGCTTGTTGTGTATGGGAGTCTCAAGCCTCTCCTAGGCGAGATATACCTGCTTCATTCAGGAGCTCACTTATCCAGCCCTTTTTTTCTTGCATTTGGCTTTAGTTTTTATTAGTGATTGCTTTGTGCACACTAGTTGGCCTAGGGTTTATGTAAATAGAGAGTCTTTGCTATTTTTTTAGTCATTGTGGAATTGGGTGCGGTTCCGCGCCATTCTCATCGCTTAGCAGGGATTTCACCTTCTACTTCTCCTCCTCCTTTGGGAGAGAGACCTAGATAGTCCAGGTGGACTATGTCACACATTGATTCACACACCATGGGGGATTCTTCAGAAAATATTCATGAACCACCTCCTCCCATTCGTGTTGACGATGGGGAATTTACTCCTACTTACAATCCTTCACCCGACTTAGCTAAGTTAGGTCCTCTAATTTCTAAGATAGGAGCCATGCATGATAGACCTACTCATTCTAGAACTGGTTCCCCATTGACACGTTACCAGTATGGCATGCCGGAGGACGCTGAGACTCACTTTGAACCCACCAATACTAGCTATGGTAGTTATGGTATGGCTGGTTTTCCTATACACGATTTGACATTTCATGTCGAATCCGACTTTGAGCCTAGCACTATGCCTAGGGGCAATCCCATTCCTTACCATGCGGAGAGGTTTGGGAGTACTAGTCACATTGCACCTTCCATCCCAACGGTGGAAGCTACAGCTTATGTTCCTCATAGGTCTAAAGTTAGCGATCCCATTAGGATACCAGACCCGAGACTAGTGACGATAGGTGGTAACACGTATATTATTGCTCAAGTTCCTTCGTCCTTGACTCATAGTTCTTCAAATGTCCATCCTCCACCTTATTTACATGGTCCTTCGATTTGACACATGGCTACAAGTCAGGTCCATACTACGGTTACTAGACCGATTGTGTCTCAAGTATACATACCACCCGTTGCTTCGGGAGGTTATGTTCATGCTTATAGAGGTCAGATTACTACTTCCGCGGCACATATCCCTACGTCCGGTATGTATATTCCTACTTCCGAAATGAATCTTCCTATCTATGGAGTGTCTCATGGGGCATCACAAGAGATGACCTATGGACCTTATTATGGGGTGCAGTACGGCCAGGGTTCTTCACCTTATGGTGGTGGGTATCAACAACCTACCTGCTCTCCTAATTATGGCTTTGTAGCTCCTACTAGTCAAGGTCCACTTTATTATGGTGCTTCCACGCCACCTTATATGGGTCAAACGGGAGGAGGACACTATGGCCAAGGCCATGGTGGCAACCAAACCTATGTGAACTAGGGATTATTCCATTGACCTCATCATCCTAGGCTCCCTTTCCTTACGACACTTAATATTCCTGACTTATCGAGACTTACGAATGATCCTATGGCTCACGACCCAACTTGGTCAGCTGTCCCTACCAAGCTTCCTTCGGACATACCTACGTTCGAAGACAAACCGGGAGACGATCCGAGCGAACACATTACTACGTTTCACCTATGGTGCTCTTCAAATTCGTTACATCAGGACTCAGTCCGTTTGAGACTATTTCAATGCACCCTCACAAGGCCTACTGTGAAATGGTACATAGAGTCACCTAGGGGAGCTTTCACCTTGTTCGACGACCTTGCGATGAATTTTCTTAATCACTTCCAGCTACCAGTGCACTATGATGTTGGTACTGAACTCTCGTCGACATTCCAGCAAGATAAAGCCACCCATATTTCTGATCATATTCAGGAGTGGCGTAGACGAAAGAGATTAATTAAATCCTTTATACCGCCGGAGTTCCTTCTCGAGTGGTTCCTCAAATCGTTATTGCCATATATAGCTAAGGATGTTTCCACATTTGGAGTGCAGAATGAGGAACAAGCAATATTTAGGGCGCAGGAACTAGACTTGATCTATGCTCAGTCTAGTTTGTTGTATGAGATTATTCCCAACGTGCCTCATTCTAGTTTCGATCCCAAGGTCAAACCTAGACCACATGCCGATGGCATTGTGGGTTGTGCAAGTGCAAAACTTGCAGATTCAATTGCAAAACAAGTTGCTCATTTTTCAATCAACCAATTTGCTTCGGGACAAGCTATGGATTCATATGAACCCCCCCAGACGACAAGTGTACTCTCTGTGCAATCGTCGGACCAGAAGGGTAACCAGTAGCCCGAACGGAATAGAAAAAAGGGTAAGAATAATAATCGAAAGGGTGGGAATAAGAATGAGAATTCCAACAATAATAATGACAGGAACGGTAGAAATGCTGGGGGGGACAAGCAAGCTAAGCGTAAGGTTAAGTTTCCTTGTAAGTTATGTAAGGACGATCACCTCACTTACTTGTGCCCTCAGATGGACGAAGCTTCTAGATTCTTAGCACAAGGGCCAGCTGTGCTAACGAACCCTTTATCGCATAACCAGAATATGAACTCGAAGTCCCATGACCAGTCCAGTGAGAATGATCCACCTAAGACTAGTGCTCGTGGGTGCATTAACATGGTTAGCGCTGTGAAGATTGTGACTCATGCGAAAGATTATAGTTCGTCACAGCCCAGCCCAGGCAAAGAGCCTGATCCACCAGGGTCTCCTTTGTGCATTAAGAAACCTGCGGATAAACCTTAGGTTGCAACTCACATTCCTAAGGGAGTTCTTAAGCATTCGAGGCATAATCCAAATGCCCGAGCCACCCAGAATTATTCAGTTGTCGAGGATTTGGGCCATACTCCTTGTGCGATGTCTACATTGGCGGTACTTCAGAGTTGTCCTTCGCAAAGGAAGGCGTTGCTTTCTGCCCTTGGTGTGAATGGAGATGATTCTTCCTCGGTGATCGAATTTGAAACCACAGGACTACAGCCTTGCTTACCCTACTATGTGTCTCTTTTGGTGCACGTAGAATTCCTTAATATGGTCGTCAAGCGTACGGCGATTGACGAGGGTGCTACAGCTTCTGTGATGTCTTTGTCCTGTTGGAAGGGTATGGGTTCTCCTGAGCTATCCAAATCAACGACTATGTTAACTGCGTTTGATGGGAGATCTTTTAGGCCACATGGCATCCTTCCTTTCCTTAAACTCCGTTTGGGAGGGAAGACCATTGCGATAGAGGTTGAGGTGGTTGATGCGCCCCTTGACTATAATCTCCTGCTGGGTAGGAACTGGATGTATAGTATGCAAAACATTTCTTCTTCCATGTTTCACATTGTATGCTTTCCACATAATGGGAAGATTGTGACGATTGATCAAATGGAATTCAAGAATCCGTCAGTTACTGCATCTTCGGGAGCTGCAATCCCGATCGTTGACCACTCTTAGCCAGCAACTGGGAGTGTGGATGTAGGCATGTATCCATCCCTCATGGGAAGCTTTAGTTGTCCTGCACCGATCCTCATGATAGGATCTTGTTCCAATAAGGATTATACTTCTAAGACCTCGGTATCTTTTCACATGACCCATATGGAAGATCCTTGGATCCTTCCTACATCGAGTACTTCAAGTGAGCCTGTCAAGACAACCGTGCCCTTATCTGCAGTTATGATTGCTTATCAAGCTAATCTCAAGTCTACTGCAGAGCCTTGTTCTTCCTCTTCGTAGACGGAGGAGGAAGACCCCTATGTGCTGTCGGCATGGGCAGTACAGTCTTCTCATGCCCATGACTACCTTGATACGGTTTTCCCTTCAGATGAAGCGATCATCGAGGCAATGTCGGGAGTTAAGCCACTGTGGGAGGAACTTCATCATAGATCGTACTTTCTTCTAGTGCTTGACCGTTTGGAGCATGAGGATTATAGGGAGATTCTTAGTTAGAAAGTTGGTAGGCCCATGGTTCCATTAAGCTCTCCTGGTCCGATGGCTGATGGAAACATGGTGAATATATCGGCAACGATCCCTATCAACATTTCTCGTGATCCTGGCATAATTGAGAATGTCTATATTGGGGTGGAATGTTCCCAAGCTGAAATTATTCAATACACTGAGCTATTCAAAGAATTTCATGATATTTTTGCTTGGTCTTACGACGAGATGCCAGGTATTGACCCTCGGATTGTCGAACATGATATTAAGACTTACCCCAATGCTAATCCTGTTCGACAGCGTTTACGCGCCGTGAATCCTAGGAAAGCACCCACCATTAAGGCAGAGATAGAGAAGCTGTTGAAAGTCGATTTCATCTATCTCGTTCCCTTAATGGAGTGGGTTTCAAACCCCATTCCGATGGATAAGAAGAAGGGAGAGATCTGTATATGCATTGATTTCCGCGATTTAAATCGCGCCTGTCCTAAGGATAACTTCCCCACACCATTTATTAATCATATTTTGGATGAGTGTGCAGGTAGAGAGGTGTTCTCCTTTATGGATGGATTTTTTGGGTATAATCAGATCCAGATTAAACCTGAGGACCAACATAAGACTGCATTTATTTGTCCTTGGGGAACAGTTGCATATCGAAAAATCCCTTTCGGCCTTAAAAACGCCAGAGCTACGTTTCAGCGGGCGATGACCTTGATTTTCCATGATCTCAAGTCTATTATTGAAGTATTTTTGGATGATCTCGCTGCTCATTCTTGTATGAGAATGCGTCATCCCTATCACTTGAGATTGTTATTTGAAAGGTGCCGGCACTATTCAGTTCAATTAAATCCTCATAAGTGCATCTTTTGCATGAAGTCAGGTCGTTTACTAGGATTCATCATTTCAAAAGAGGGTATAAGAGTCGACCCTTTGAAGGTTGAGGCAATACTTCAGTTGTCTCCCCCGAAAAATATTCGTCATCTCTAGTGTTTGCAAGCCATGGCAAACTTCCTACGAATATTTGTTGTCAACTTTGCCAATTTGACTATAACCTAGTATCATGAAAACAATCATTTAGGTAATGTGCACAGAGGGTAATAGGCTCAGTGGAATCTATAAATATGAATAAGAAAGGGTAAGGGTTCTAAAAAGTTTTTGTTTCAATCAAGATTGGATCAACCAGTGACTTGAGAACTTCCACTAAATTTTGTATTAGTAATTTATGCCTGTAGTCATATTCTAGACATATTAATCTTATTAATGTGGTTCTTGTTAATCTTAAAATTGATATGATATGTATTGAAAGACGAGACTTAGAGGATGCATGTGGCTAGAGTTCTTCAGAATGTGTGCATATGTGCATACATAGAAACACATTACACTAAATTGAGCAAAGCACAACCTCTATAGCTCAAGTACACTACTCTATTCAATTCATAAGAAGCTTCCAAACGTCAATCCAAAATAAATTCAATGCCATTGACTAATTGTTTTGTTATGGATATTAAGGTTGTAAAGTTTGCAATGGAGAAATGGGGTGCACATATGAAGTAGCCATTGGACATGCTACTCAAAATCTTCAAAGTTTATATGACCAAATTGTTTTCTACCATGGCTTCAAAGAATGGAAGGTTGTAATAAAGAGATAATCATTAGAGGAATTTTGGGGTCTAAAATGGTCCTCCTAAGGAAAATAATAAAATAATAGTTAAAATAATAAAATAATAGTTAAAATAATAAAACAATATTGATTAATTTTGGAGGAAGAAAGGAAAAAACTACTTTTTGTGTTCGTATTTTCGACATATCTCCCTGTCTTTTTACTCAAACTTCGATCGGGAGAGCTCGTTGACATCATCATCACATTTTTTTAGGTATTTATTGTTTTTGGGGTAGCGAGGTCCGTCAAAAGTATGCAGTGTGGGTACTCGTTGGATGCGGAATCAAATTCCGCATCCAATGAGCTCTCCTGATCGAAATTTGAGTAAAAACACAATGAGATATGTCAAAAATACGAACAAAAAAAAGTAGTTTTTTTAAATGACAAATATGTCAATTCAACCATTATGGTTGACTTATTTTATTGAAATTCTATTGGTTCTTGAATTCCAACTCACAAAAACTTATTTTGGCATGTTTTCTTATAAGGCCCATTTTAGACCCCAAATTTCCTCTAATGTGATTTCCAAACTAGTACGGTCTATGTCTATTTGGATGGGTTTATTAAAATGTCATCCATGGGAAAATCCTAAAAATATGAGTATGGTATTGATTATTAAAAAAATAAAGTTAAGAGTACACGTGGAAAGGAAAATAGGTATTAAAAATAGATAAACAAGTGTATTCTTAAGTTTATGTCATGGCTTTTGATAGAACTCACATGGAAGTCCTTATTTACTGGGCAGACTTTCCTTCGGGAGGGGAGCATGTCAAATGGGTACCGTTGGATCTCTCATCCAATGGTGCCCATTTGATAGGCTCCCCTCTTGAGAAAAAGTTTGTCCAATATATAAGGCACTTCCAACTCACACTGCCAATAACGTAATTTGCCATTTAAAATTTAAGATATTTGAAGGAGGCAATGATGTCTTTAAGATATTTGAAGGAGGAAATGATGTCACTTTAGATTTTCCATGGAGGAGGGAGTGAGTCTTTTAGTGATCTTAGAGGTATTTCCATGAAGGAGGGGGTGAGTCTTTTTCGTGAAATACAACTAATTGGAAAAACATTAAAAAAGAGCGAAAGGTATCACTTACGTGATGTATTGTGAAGACGGTGGGGTGGGGTGGAAGAAAACTTGAAGTGAAAGAGAACGTTCATGGTCATTAACTGAAGAAGTTGAAAATATTTGCTTTATATTGCATATGATAATTTTTTTGTATGAGGTTTTTTTATATAACTTGTATGCTTATGAGAGAGAAAAGTGAATGCCAAAGTAAATTTGGGTTGTTTGGTAGTTGTATTATTCAAAGGTAAGTTTGTTTATGGAGAATGGTAGATGATTATGCATTTTAATTTACTTGCACATAACCCGACCATTTGCACCGATTGGACGACCTAGCTTGCATGAGCGGTCACATCCGACAATGCCCGTCGTCCGATCGATGCAAATGGTCAGGTAAGTAGGTTACTTCTATATGTAGTGTCAATGAAAGGGAGATTATGATGGATTACTATCAACTTCGACCATTATGGTCGAAGGAAGTGACAATGGGTTTGTGATATATAAAGAGAAACTATCTCAAACAATTATTTTAGAATTGTATATCTTAGTTACATTAGGTATATTGTGTGTTGGTAATTCGATCGAAAGTTAAGAACAATTAAGTTTAATAAAATCAATAGGGCATGGTTCAAAAAATTTAAAGAAGATGTTACAATTATAAGTGTTGTTCAAATGATGCTCAAATGTAAAAATAAATTCTTTACAATCTTTAATCAATGAATTGAAACATAGTAACATAGTGAAAATATGTTCACTATCTATTTATGAATATGTATAAATAGGATTACATGAAATCAATTGGTTGCTAAAACAATGGAGGTCGATTTTCCATCAATAGTTTCGATCAAAATAATTATTAACACCTAGCTAACTCAAGATATTACTACCAACACATTAGCTAGTTGCTAGTTCATTAACAACCTACCAAGCATTCTATTTTTAAATTTATTTCTAACACTCCCCCTTAATGAAGAAATGGTTTTACTATGATAACATATATCTACACATATCAAAAACCATTTGTGAATACATCAACAATATTCTAATATGTGTTACAATACATCAAATATATTTGTTTTTCAATGCATCTTTTCCCTTTTAAAATGATGGTTTTCAATTTGTTTTGACCTTGCCTAATAAATCAGATTGATTGCCAGAGCTTTGATTGTCACACTAGATAAATGCCTTTCTCCCATGTCTTTGAAAATGCAATTTAACTAAATTGTTTTACAGTTATACCTTCATAATTAACAAGTTATACAACTTGACCATAACTTTATACTCAANACACAAAAAAACACCCCAAAATAAAAATGTAGTGCTCCCGGTACCGCCACTTTTTTGTAGTTAAAATATAGACATCGACCAAAAAAATCCTTATTGTTGTTAACAAAAACCTTGAATCAAGTCTTGAATTGAAAACTAATGCTACATGTCGCATACATTTCCAAAAAATGGCATTATTATATCATTTTATTATAATTTAAAATTGTATTTATTAAATATCTTAGTAACACCATATAAAAATAGCACCGAGTTAAACAAAAATTATTCAAGAAATTATTTTGTCACTCTATCCATATAAAATAAGGGAATCTATTATATTATTCATAACAAAACCATATATTAAACCATAAAACGTAGAAGTTATCATATTTAGGCGCATAAGGGAGGAAACGGGGGAGTGTAATACCCCTCAAATTAATAATTATTATTAATTTTGCTAGAAAAATACTTTGTTTATTATTTTATTATTTTTGATAGAAAAGTCAAGAATAAATATTTTGTAATAAAAACATTTTTATTTAATAAAATATGTTGAATGGGGACAAAAGTGGATATAGTTGTAGAAGAGTGTTTGCTGACCCACAAGAGGAAAAGACATTTGGAAGAAACCATTGAGTGAGAACTCAAGATGCAGGAGGCATCATCCCCAAAAATCAGGTTACAACTCCTAGTTGAATGCTAAAGAGAAGGAGGCTCATAAATTACCAAGTCCTAGGAAAAAAACAATATATTAGTATGTCCATGAGCAGCAGGATGCTAGCATTGGACGAGGATTAAAATATGTGAATGCAAGATATGGAAGATTGAAGGATTTTTCTCTTATGGTTCAACGAATAGGATCGAGGTTCTAGAGCAAGTAACTTGCCTTCTTTGGGAGTTGGTTGGGAGGAACAGCTTTTCCACTTTTTTTTCCCCAGCGTTCGTGTCAGGTTAATACTTCATGTTTTAAATGTTTGTAGAATATGTTTGAATCCTATATATGAAGAAGATTAATGTAGAATTTAGTTTGTTTCCAATTAAACTACTGGTGTTATGCTTGAATGGTTTAGAATTCTGAACCTTTTAATAATTTGAAATTTGCACCTAATGGATCTAAAGTCATCTATTTCTAGATTGTATCATGTCACCCTACAGTTAGACCTTTTATTATATATTTGATTTATTTAGTTCCATAATTCCCTCTTAGACTATATTTACGAATATAAATGAACTATGGAAATCTAATCTTACTAGGAATCAGTTAAGTTTTGCCATATTTACACCACTGTATGGCTTCATTAAATTTATAAATATACGTGGATAGAATACTATTCAAATCATGTATAGATAGAAGTATTTTAGGATATAACTCTTGTGATAATATAGATATGTATTACTCATTGCATACGAATGGAATCCACTTAGAAATAATATTGATCCTATTACCTACACGAAATAACAGTTTTAGGTTATAATCTATTGTTTATAATATAGACCTGTAGGTAGAATCCACTTAAGTAATATTTATATTATTACAAATCAAGTCAAATTATTTGAATTGAATAAGATCTACACATCTACACATCTAATCATGAGAAATAAATGACCCTATCTTGGTTAGCCATACAAAGGATCAATTAAAAACAAAAAACATAATCAAATTAACTAATCCACTTAAAAAAAAATTAGATATCGAGAATCAAGTCTCTTTAGGGATATACCTAATAGACCTAGATGATAAATAAATCATATTACAACTATGGAAGAGTCATTCTAAGTTCATCGCAGATGGCTTCCATATTTATCAAGTAAAAACCTTTAAATACAAACAATAATGGAATTGGGATAAGACTATCAGATATGGAAACCAAAACACCACATAAAGACTTTAAACAAGAACGGAAATACTACATGATACTCCAAGCATTTTCGAGGAAATGGTTGGTTAAAACCCTGAGGGTGTTTTACAAACATAGAGAACCAGCTTTAAGAAATTATCTTTTTACAGAGGTGGTCATGCACACAACCCAAGCAATTGCCAAATTCTTTTACCTGCAAAAAACAAGTAGGGTTTAGACTATTGATTATAACCAACTTCAAAAGACTGATAAAAGAGAATTTTTCAAAATTCTCTTGCATACCTGGTAGTTTAAAAATGCAGGCCTAGGAGGAGGTGACCTGTCTCCTCCCTCTCTAGCGCCTTCATCCTAACATGGTTGTAAGTTACCATCAGTTCTAATGTTGGTTTAATAAAAACAAAAACAAAATGTGATTATGGTTAAACCCTTACCATGGCGTTTGGAAGAGAGGACCAGGGGTTAGTTCCTTTGGATTACCCTTATCCCTCCATAGCCTACAAACCACTTAAAAATGATCAATAACTATGAAAACAACTAATGTAAACATCAAAGCATAAAATTTAAATACCAAGCCTTCGATCACCTGTCGAAATAAACTGGTCGCATGGCTGAAGACATTGGGAGACTCGTCAAAGCTCTCGCATTGGGAGGTAGAATGATGAAGAAGCCTTCAAAAAATATTTACCTCACACAAATTCCATTACGTCAGTAAACTAGAGCAAGGGTCATGCAGAATAGAGCTCGACCTATGACTGAAAAAACTTTACCAAATCAACGCTAAAGATATAGTAAATGATATTTTACAAAACCCTACGAGACCTTATGATCTAACCATCCAAGTTTAGGGAAGAGACTAAATCCTCATGTGCCAACTCAGATCCTAGCTGTGTTGTCAACTCGCAGCCAGGATAGTTCATTAATTCAACCAAGTACCATATTAAAATCACGGTCAGAACTTTATTTAAAACCAAATCATTACTTTTCCAAATCATTGCAAATCCAACTATGGATATTGTTTAATTTCCAATCATAACCTATGTAATGGACCATCAAAGCATAACATATCCTATATTATAACCAAACCCCATAACATGACAAATAAACCTTGCATCAAAACTACACCATGTAATATATACTCATATGCTAGAACATTCATGTAGTTGGAATATGGTTCATAATGCCATCATGGATTATGGCTAGATCCACACCCCTTTCCATGATAAACATAACATATGCATAATACAAGATCTTGACCTTAGCGCTAGGTTAAGGCATGGTCGTTATTATTTATTTGCAATCCCTAACATAGGGTGATGCCATCAATTCATTAAAACCTTATTGCAAGGATAGTAGATCTTAGGCATTGTATACTTTAAAATCATATTAAAACCATATGTTATAGCATGATCATCAAGGATTAAAAAGAAATGAATTAAGGCCCAACCATGTAAAATCATGCCAAAATATATATGTAAACCTTACCCTTTTATTGATAACAATAGGTCACCGTATGGAGAACCATACACTTAAAAACCCTAAGCTTCTCATGCTTAGGGGTAGGTATTTACACCCATAGTCTAAACTATGGTAAGGACAAGGGATTGTAAACATAATCTAACTGAAAGGCTGGGTCAAGACATGAACAGTCTCTGATGCCTTAGGCTAGTAAAACCTATCGTAAAATTAAATAATTAAGGTCAAGACATGAACAGTCTCTGATGCCTTAGGCTAGTAAAACCTATCATAAAATTAAATAATTAAATAAGCATATGTAAACAAAGTACATCACATGCGTGGACATGGTTGAAGGTTCTAGAAGGAACTAGCCATCGTAACCATCAACAAATCCTGTCGTAATCAACACGACAAAGATATTAATAACAAAATAAGTACAACATAGAAATCTGCCAAAGTAAATGTAAATTTAGTTTTTTTTACAATTTTTAGGTGTGTTACATAATGGTATCAGAGCATGGTTACAAAACTATGCATGAATAGGCTCAACACTAGAACTACTATAGAAAACAGAAAACTAACTTCTACTTTATTTTGGTTAAATTCTCTTACAAACAACAAGGAGAAGAATAACTATATTTTGCAGGAAACATGGCAGATGCAGAGACGACTACAAAAGAGGAACATCACCCAGAAAATCCTTTAAATAACAAAGAGGGTAATTTAAAAGAGGGGTGAATTTGGGCAGATTTAAATGACAGTCAAGATAATAAATCGGAACTAAAAGGAACTGTCAAAGAGTTAAGGTTAGAACTTAGAAAAGTTAAAGAAGATAACGAGCGAATTTTTAATTCTTGAGAAGAACTAAATGCTATTATGTTAGATAAGATCCATAACAATGAAAAAGAAAAAAAAATAAGGAATCTGAACAAGAAATAATTAAAACTGTACCTTACAAACGTAAGGGAAAAAAGTTGGAATTTTCCAGCCATAAACTTGAGACTTCCAGTGAAGAATGAGTTAAACATCATAGAAAATAGAAAGACTCAAGTGAAAGCAGTGATGATAACAAAAAGAAAAATAAATACAGACCCTATGAGGAAATATTTGGGGATTTTAAGAAAATTAAACCACCCATGTTTAATGGGGAAATTGACAAGGGAGAAGAGGCAGACACCTAGTTGTCCAGAATGAAAAAGTATTTTTAGATATATAACTACTCCGATGAATTAAAATATAAAAAGACCATCTATAATCTGACTAGAAAGGAGGATATATGGTGGCAATACATAAAGAAGGATAAGGGGATAAAAGAGAGATATGTAACTTGGAAAAAAAATTATAAAAAAAACTCTTTAAAATAAAATACTTATCAGAACAATATTATGAAGAAAAGCATAAAGAATTTTATGAAGTAAGGCTAGGAGCCATGACGATGAAAGAGGTCTGTACAGTAAGTTTTTAAGTCTGCTTCGTTACGTTCCTTACATACATGATGAGAAACCTAAAATACAACGGTTTCTCAGTTGTTTTCCCATCATGTTCAAAGAGAGGATTGATTATGACAATCTGAAGATGCTAGAGGAAGCGATGAGAAAGGAAAATTTTGGTTACGACCAAAACAAAACTAAAAGAGAAAATATTCCATCTTATAAGAATAAAAGGCCAAATAATTTTGATCCAAGAAAAAAGCAGAATAAGTTCATAAAAATACAAGAAATAACTATATGGGATATCAGGGCAATAACTACAAAGTATTTAAACCAAAAAAAATTGCAGTAAAAGAACCTTCTCCTATTATTAATAAGAACCAATTACAAAAAGAACCCTTAAAATGTTGGGAGTGTGGAGGGACACACTACTTTATATTTTGTCTAGTAAGAAATTGATGATGAATGATTTCCTTACACATGGTACTGTAAATATTCTGCCTTTAGGATCCTATGATTTATTTATATGAATGGATTGGATAGAAGAACATAAAGTTGTGTTAAACTGTTTTAATAAAACCTTTACATGTACTGGCGATAATGGATATAATATAAAAGTAAAAGGGATCCCTAGGGAGGTTACAATAAGAGAAATATTTGTCTTCATTACAAATGAAAATATCAGTAAGAAAATGATGTTAAGTGTTTGTTGTATATATAATGAATGATAACTAAAAACAATAAAAAACTTAAACTAGAAGACATACCAGTCTTAAAGGAGTTTGAGGACATCTTTATGAAAGAAGTCCTTGGACTTCCTCCGAAAAGAGACATTGACATCAGGATCGATCTGATACCCAGAGCGATACCAGCATTGAAAGCTTTGTACAGAATGAATATAATAGAAATTATAGATCTAAAATCACAACTACAATAACTAATTGATTAAAATTACATTCGACCTAGTGTCTCTCCCTGGGGAGATATGGTCTTGTTTGTGATAAAGAAGCAGAAAACTTTAATATTATGTATAGATTACCAATAGTTAAATAAAATGACCATTACGAACCGATACCCACTCCCCCCAGACATATGATCTATTCATCAATTCCATGGAGAAGCTATCTTTTCAAATATAGACTCGAGGTATGGTTATCATCAAGTATGAATAAAAGATGAGGATATAAGTTTAAAACAACATTCAAGATCCAATATGGTCACTATGAGTTTGTCGTAATGCCTTTTGGGTTGACAAAATCACTTGTTGTATCCATGTGTTTAATGAACAACATTCTAAGTAACTACCTAGATAAGTTTGTGGTTTTCTTCATCAATGACATACTAATATACTCTAAGAACAAACAAGAACATAAAGAACATTTAAGAATAATTCTACAAGTGTTAAGAGAACAACAACTGTACACAAAAATTAGTAAATGTGATTTCTTTACAAATAAGATTCAATACCTCATAGATGAAGTGTCCAAGGAAGGAATCTCTTAGATCCCAACAAAATAAAGGCCATCGTTGAATGGATGGTTCCTAAGAATCTATCTGACATTAGATCATTTATGGGGATTATTGGATACTACCGAAAGTTCATTGAAGGCTTCGCTAAGATTTCCTACCCCATAACTTCTTTACAAAAGGAAGGTAAAAAGTTCGAATGGACTGAAAAATTCATGGCAAGCTTTAACAAACTTAAACACCTATTAAATACCACCCTGATCTTAAATATTGTTGATCCATTCAAGGATTTCATCGTATGTACCGACGCTTGCAAGGAAGGGCTAGGAGAAATTTTATTACAAGAAAACTATGTTGTGGCATATGAATCTAGAAAATTAAAAGAACATGAGAAAAAATTTGTGACACACATTTAAAACTTGCTTCTGTAATTCACACCTTAAAAATGTGGTGACATTATCTAATTGGGAGAAAATTTTTACTTATGTCTGATAACATAATCCTTAAATATCTATTTGACTAACAAAATTTGACTACGAGACAGGTAAGATGGTTGTCCTTTCTAAGCGAATATGATTCTGAAATCAAACATATAAAAGGAAAAGAAAATAAAGTGGAAGATGCTCTAATTCATTATGAAAATTTACTATTTGCAAGTAGCAGCTATTAATCTGATCTGGAAAATAAGATTCTAAAGGCTGACAATTTCAATAGGGAATATCGGATTTTAAAAGAAAATACTGCAAAAAATGAACAGAACCAAGTAAAAAAAAAATCATCCTAAATAAACAAGGATTGTTTCTACATAAAAATAGGTTGTACATACAAAACAAAATAGATATTAAACTTACAGTTATGAATGATCTCCATGAAAACCGTATTCAGGGCATCCTGGATACCAGAAAATGATCACTATGATAAAAAATGATTTCTTTTCGCTAAACATGAAGAAAGAAGTGGCATAATACTTACCTCATTGTCTTGAGTGTTAGCAAGTTAAGACAGAACATCAACATCCCATAGGATTGTTGCAACCACTACCCATTATGGAATGGAAATGGGAAACAATTAGTATGTATTTTATAACATTCCTACTGAAGAATTTTTTACAGCATGATTCAATCATGGTCGTAGTCAACACGTTAAGTAATGTTGCTCATTTTATTCCTATTAAACCTACCTATAAACATGTTAACATTGCAGATATTTTCATGAAAGAGATATTTAGGCTTCACGGAGTAACAAAAGTAATAGTCTCAGGTAGAGATGCAAAAATTGCAGGTAACTTCTGGAAATCCGTGTTTAAAGGTTTGGGAACATAGTTAAATTTCAGTACTGCATATCATCCACAAAAGGATGGGCAGACTAAAAGAGTAAATCAAGTCTTAGAGGACATGTCAAGGATTTATGTCATGGACAAACCAGGTAAGTAGGAAGACTTCCTACACTTGGTGGAATTTGCATATAATAATAATTTTCACGTTTTTGCAGGTATGAGTCTATTTGAAATATTTTTGGGTGAAAGTGTAATACTCCAATATCATGGAGCATTACCGCTGATAGATTAATGTTAGGAATTGATTTATTAAAAGATATGAAACTAACCATGAAACAGGTACAACAGAACTTGAAGGCTTCCCAAGACAAGCAAAAAAGTTATGCTGATTTAAAAAGAACTCCTAGAGAGTTCCAGGTGGGTGATCATTTGTATATAAAGGTAAGTCCCAAGAGGATTTCCTTCAAACTGGGAAAGTATTCAAAATTGGCACCCAAGTCTTATGGACCATTTGAAATTCTAGCTAAAGTAGGGTTGGTTGCATACCAGTTAGCCCTACCATCCAATATTAAAGTGCATAATGTGTTTCATGTTTCTATATTTAAAATATAGGTTCATGATGTTTCTCATATGATTGAATGGAATTTAATATAGGTGGAACTCAAATGAGAGTTCCAAGTTAGGTTGTAGCACATTCTTGATAGGCAAAAACTTTTACTCCGGAACCATACCATCGGGAAAGTCAAGGTGCAATGGAAGAACCTTAGTTTGAAAGAAGTTACTTGGGATATGGAAAGTAATATGCGGTAGACATATCCAGGCTTATTCGAAGAGGATGAAATGGAGGAATAAAACAAAAATTTATAACACTGAAGACGATGTTATCTTTCAAGGGGAGGTGTAAGTAATACCCCCTGAATTAATAATTATTATTAAATATGTTGGAAAATTACTTTATTTATTGTTTTATTATTTATATATGATTTTTGAGAGAAAAGTAGACTCAGATTAGANGGGTAGCGGGATCCGTCAAAAGTATGCAGTGTGGGTACTCGTTGGATGCGGAATCAAATTCCGCATCCAACGAGCTCTCCCAATCGAAATTTGAGTAAAAACACAACGATATATGTCGAAAATACGAACCAAAAAAGTAGTTTTTTTTAATGACAAATATGTCAATTCAACCATTATGGTTGACTTATTTTATTGAAATTCTATTGGTTCTTGAATTCCAACTCACAAAAACTTATTTTGGCACATTTTCTTATAAGGCCCATTTTAGACCCCAAATTTCCTCTAATCGAAATAAACATTTTTTAATAAAAACATTTTTATTTAATAAAATATGATGAAGGGGGACAAAAGTGGATATAGTTGTTGAAGAGTGTTTGTTGACCCACAAGAGGAAAATACATGTCGAAGAAATCCTTGAGTGAGAACTCAAGATGCAAGAGGCATCATCCCCAAAATTCAAGTCACAACTCTTAATTGAGTGCTAAAGAGAAGGAGGCTCATAAATGACCAATTCCTAGGAAAAAATACTATATATTAGTATGCCCATGAGAAGTAGGAGGATATCATTGGATGGGGATTAAAATATGTGAATGGAAGAGATGGCCTATCGAAGGATTTTTCTCTTTTGGTACGACGAAAAGGATCGAGGGTTCTGGAGAAAGTAACTTGGCTACTCTCAAATTTTGTTGGGAGGAACAACTTGTCCACTTTTGTTTTGCCAGCGTTGGTGCCAGATTCATACTTCATGCTTTAATTTTTTTTAGAATATGTTTGAATCCTAGATCTGAAGAGGATTAATGTAGAATTTATTTTGTTTCCAGTTATACTATTGATGTTATGCTTGAATGGTTTAGAATTTTGATCCTTTTCGAAATTTGAATATGCACCTAGTGGATCTAAAATCATCTATTTCTAGATTGTATCATGTCATCTTACAGTTAGAACATTTATTGTCTAATTGAATTATTTAGTTCGAGAATTCCCTCTTAGACCATATTTATAGATCTGAATGAAGTATGTATCTCTAATCTTACTAGGAATCAATTAAGTTTCACGAGATTTACACCACTGTATGGCTTCATAAAATTTATAAGTATATGCAGATAGAATACTATTCAAATCTTGTATAGATAGAAGTTGTAATGTCCCCGACCCTCCGACCGGTGAAGAGGATGCTACGATACACCAAATAATCCGGGAATCTAGCCCCATGAACATGAACATACATACATATAATGCTGAAGCAAGATACTTAAAAACATAAAACATACTACGAAGCATAATCGTTCATATACACAACAGAAGAAAAACATATCAATCAACATTCAACATGTACATCATCATTTATCAATGGTAAATATGAATTCAGACACAAGTTAGGCAAGAATACGTATCTTATAAAGAACTTCTTCCACAACTAGGTACATCGCTGCAATGTTCCACCCAACCATAGGCCCGTGTTCTCTTTAATCTCTTAGCAACGTTTCCACCCCCATGTCGGGCATGATTCCCTAAGCAATAAGGAACTAGTAGGCTTACACATAGCCAAGGATGACAACACAACAAGGATACACAGTTCATCCAAGCCAACACAGTTGGGTTTATCAGGCGAACAACGAATCATCCAAGCCAACAAAGTTGGGTTTATCAGGCCATCCAAAAGCTAGGAAAGGATCAATGCTAAGCTGGTGAGCTCATTGAAGAGCTATGGACACCTACACCAAAACCATCCTGACTTCTAGGACACCCACACACACCCAACACAAGGAAATCATCCCTTTCTCTACAACGTAGTCCCTCAAGCCCTGATCTCCCTTCCAGTGCTATTCAGGGGTTGTGGAGAAGAAATATAGCCACTAGCTCTGTCTGTGTGGTTCCCAAGCCACCAGGTTTATCAAGCACATCAAGACCTCATTCACCACTCCAATGCAGTCCAAGGACAAAGCCACTAAGTGCATGCAACAAACTAGCTATTAAGGCTTGAACAGGGGAAAACAACTCCCTAAATCATTCTTGACCCTATCGTGGCCAAAACGATTCCGCAGTAACCTGCAGCACCCCCAAAACGCAAGGGAGAAACACAGCTAACCAAAATGTGGGTGAGACCACAGCAACAGCTCACAATGAAGCAACAGATCGTTGCACAGTCTAGACACAACCAGCAACACTGGAAGACAATGGTCCTTTCTCCATAATGAAGCCACCACACATCTTCACACTCGGCAATGGTGGAGTAAATGCAAACTCTATGCATGATCCGGATGATAAAGCTATCCGCAGACTGGCAATCAGTGAGAAAAGGGAGAACCAACCCCCAATCAATGAATCGTGGATCCCTTTTACTCAGCTTGGCATGAGCGAAAATGAACGGTTGGCAGTGGGGAGAGTGGGAAGAACGATCGACAACCCAAATCACGTAGTGGAGAGAGTGCAGTTGTGGGGAGAATGGGATAACGGGTGTAGTGGTCTTCCTGCCATCTTAAGGGTTAGCATGTTGGAGTGTGCATGTGGGCAAGGCATGGCAGTCCTGCCACACTTCACTGCCCGCATTATCTGCCCCAACCAATAGAAGAACATTTAAGATGGTAGTTGGATGAGACAAGGAAAGGTGAGCAAATTAAACAAGGTGGAGACACATGGATTTTCCCCCATGGGCTCAAGGTTTAACATTTTCCCTCCTTATCCTTAGGAATCATACCCTTTTCAATATGGTTGGAGTGAGCATAGCTGGTTGGGTTCATTTAATTAAAATACACATTTATATGATGCCAAAATTTAATACGTGCCGTATGTCCTGATATACCATCGGTGACAATTCCAATCTGAAACATAACATAACCAAATCGATGGTGGGGCCTTTGCCTTTAGCCCCACACCATGAATATTTACAATATATGTATCATGTATATTTAATGCATCGGGGTCAAAATCGGGGTGTTACAGAAGTATTTCAAGATACAATTGTTGTTATACTATAGATCTGCATTGCTCATTGCATACGAATGGAATCCACTTACTAATATTCATTTCATACACAAAATAACAATTTTAGGTTATAATCTACTATTTATAATATAGATATGTAGTATTTAGTAGAGTCCACTTAAGTAATATTTACATTATTACAACTCAAGTCAAAGCATTCGAATCGAATAAGATCTACACATGTACACATCTAATCATGAGAAATCAATGACCCTATATTAGGTATCCATACACAGGATCGATTAAAAACAAAAACCATAATCAAATTAACTAATCCACTTAAAAAAAATTCAGAGATGGGGAATCGAGTCTCTTTAGGGTATATACCTAACATGCCTATGGTAAATAAATCATATTACAACTATGGAAGAGTCATTATAAGTATGGGAAAAAACAAGCATACAATTAATAATCATAGTATATTAACATGCACAGAGCATATGTAGGGTAATAGAGAAAAAAAAAATCCCTAACTGATTGCGATACAAGTTTCATCATTACATTCACTGCTTCAAAAGTTTAGTTACAACATCGGCATCTCTAACTGTAACAATCGAGTAATAAAAATTAAATATCTCAACTCTAGTTAAGATATCATCAACCTAAGGGTCATATTCAAGTAACGAGACAAGCACCAAATTTATAAGGCTGTAAGTTGACAACGTGGCAAAAAAACTAAAGTATTTACTTAAACTCATAAAAACTAAACCAAAATGCAGATAGAATTTGCAAGCACAATCACCATCTGCCAACTATTGCTTAAATCAAATCTATGGTTATAATCCCATTCTAAATGGCTATCATTATGATAAAACAACTAAAATCACCTAATTGCTTACGGGAACAGTAAAATATTTAAACAAAAGTAAGATGGTCGTAAGACCATTTCCATTGGCTACCATCCACTATGCATAGATTTAAAACCCCATATTATAGACATGATGTACTGACTACAATACAATATTTCAAAATATATTTTCATTAACCACTACATTCATGGTCGTAAGACCTTTGATGATGGTTGTTGTTATGTTTCTTAAAATGGATTTTCCATGGGATTAAATCCTAAGCACTAGTTCTTTAACAAAGATCATATGGTTGAGCCATAGATAACTAAATCCAATAACTGTTAGAGAAATGGCTTTAAGTCCATCACGGATGGCTTCCATATTTATCAAGTAAAAAGCCCTTAAATACAAACAGTAATGGAATTGGGTTAAGACCATCAGATATGGAACCCAAAACCTCGCTTAAAGACTTTAAACAAGAAAGAAAATACTACATGATACTCCAAGCATTGCCGAGGAATTCGTTGGTTTATAAACACAGAGAACTAGCCTTAAAAGCTTATCATTTTACAGAGGTGTCTGCGCAAACAACCCAAGCAATTGCCAAATTCTTTTACCTACAACAAACAAGTAGGGTTTATATTGTAGGTTGTAACCAACTTCAAAAGACTAATAAAAGAGGATTTTGCAAAGTTCGATTGGATACCTAGGCATTTAGAAACACAGGTTTATGAGGAGGTGACCATGTTGGCTCCCTCTCGAGCGCCTTCATATTGTACATGGTTGAAAGTTACCATCATTGGTTTAATAAAAACAAAAACAAAAACAAAATGTGGTTATGGTTAAACCCTTACCGTGGTGTTTGGAAGTGAGGGCCAGGTGTCGACTCCTCCGGAGTACCCTTATCCCTCTGCATCCTGAAAACCATTGAAAAAACATAAATAACTTTGAAAAAAACTGTTGTAAACATCAAAGCATAAAATTTAAAGACCAATCCTTCACTCACCCATAGAAATAGACCGATCGCATGGCTAAAGACTTTGGCAGACTCATCGAAGCTCTGGCATTAGGAGGCAGAACGATGAAGAAGCCTTCGAAAAGCAGTTACCTCAAAAAAATTCCATTAACACAGTAAACCACAACAAGGGCCATGTATATTAGATCTTGTCCTCCGACCAAAACAACTTTACCAAATGATTGATAAAGACAGAGTAAACGAGATTTTACAAAACCCTACGAGATCTTATGATCTCACCATCAAGGTGTAGGGTAGAGATTGAATCCTCATGCCAACTCAAAGGTTGGATGTGCTTTCAACTCACATGTATGAAAGTTCATTAAGTCAACCAAATACCATATTAAAATCATGATCATAATTTTATTTAAAACCAAACCATTACTTTTCGAAATCATTGCAAATCCAACTATGGATAACATTCAATTACCAATCATAACCTATAACATGGATCATCGAATCATAACATATCCTATGTTATAACCAAACCCTATAACGTGACAAATAAACCTTGCATCGAAACCACACCGTTTATTATATACTCATATGCTAGAACCCTCATGGAGTTGGACTATGGTACATAATGCCATTGTGTATTATGGGTAGATCCACCCTCCTTTCCATGGTAAACATAACATATGCGTAGTATAATATTTTCACCTTAGCACTAGGTTAGCCCATTGTCCTTTTTATTTATTTGCAATCCCTAGCATAGTGTGATTCCATCAATACATTAAAACCTTATTGCAAGCATAGTAGATTTTATGCATGTTGTATACTTTAAAATCATACTAAAAACATATGTTATAGCATGATCATCAAGGAATAAAAAGAAATGAATTACGGCCCAACCATGTAAAATCATGTCATAATAGATATGTAACTTGACCATTTTATTGATAACAAGAGGTCACCGTATGGAGATCCATACACTTACAAACCCTAAGCTTATCATGCTTAGGGGTGGGTATTTACACCCATAGTCTAAACTATGGTAAGGCCAAGGACTTGTAAACATGATGTAATTAATGGGCTGGGTCAAGACATGAACAATATCCCATGCCTTAGGCTAGTATAACCTATCATGAAATTAAATAATTAAATAAATAGGTATAAACAAAGAACATCACCTTCGTGAACATGGTTGAAGATTCCGGAAGGAACTAGCCATCGTAACCATCAACAAATCCAGTTGTAATCAGTAAGACAAAGATATTAATAACAACAAAATTACAACATAGAAATTATAAAATGTGAAATTGATGCATGTAATTTTTTTTATTTACGATTTTTAGGTGTCTTACAGAGTGGGAAGAGGAGGGAGTTGCAGAGGAATGGGGGAGGGCAAGTGGAGGGTGGAGTGGTGAGGGGGACGAGGGGGATGAGAGAGATGATAGGTTAGTGGGATGTAGGAGTGGAGAGGGAGGGGGGTTTGGGGTGGGTTATATATATATAGATATAGATATAGATATAGATATAAACACATCGAAGCCAATCCAATCAATTTCATCCATTTCAACATTCATTTAAAAAATAGTAATTTAGCAAAGACCATAACACAAATATATCCATGTAATTTATAGACATGTAGATACTTATATTTTTATTAAAATGGTCTCCAACTAGATACATGTGAAGGATGTTCCTCCCAGCCATAGGCACTTTCAAGCCAAGTTTTACTTTAACAAGTCATTCGCGAGCTAGGGCTATCAATCCATAAGGGATAAGATCTTCCCAATACAGTGACTCATACAACCTACTAGTGAAAGAAAACCCTCCACAACTGTCACAATTCTCAATCGTCCTTCCCCATCAACCCGCATAGTGCTAAGAACAAGATCCCTTCAGTTAGGGAAGATAAACTAGGTGGTTGTATCCTCCTTCCAATTGGAGTTGGTAAATCAATTGAATGCAATCTTCATATTATATAAGAAAAGAATTATGTGGCTTTCTCCCATTTTGATTTCCACAAAAAATCTCTTATGTACTGTGTATGATTTATGTGATGATGAATGTTATTGTTAATGGTTAATATTTACATCTAATATTAAATTTTGATATGGTAAAAATTTCCCAGTACCGATTCACCCCCCCTCTAAGTATTGGTAAATATTCCAACAATTGGTATTAGAGCAAGTTACCTTCAAAACAATTTAATCACTAAAAGGAAAAGCATAAACAAATATGGACTGACTAGAAGGATTCTCTTCAAGTGGTATTTCAATATTTGATAAAAATAATTACATATTATGGAGTATTAGAATGAAAAAATACTTGATGGTTCTAGGGGTGGATGTATGGATCTCTGTTGAAAATGGATAAGAAGCTCCAAAAAATCCTTCAACTGATCCTGAGGAGAATAAATTATGTAGATGTGATTCTAAATCTCTCCACAATATCATAAATGGAGTATCACTAGCCGTTCTGTCCAAATTAATGTGTTGCAGAACAACCAAAGAAGTCTGGTAAAAACTTCATAATATTTATGAAAGAGATGAGAAAGTCAAGCATGTCAAGCGCCAACAATATAGAACAATATCTCAGAATCTAAAAATGAAACAAAGTGAAAATATTGCAACATGTTCACTCATAATAGATGAAGTTGTCACCACCATCAAGGGATTAGGAGAAGAAGTCAAAGAACCCATAATTGTACATAAAGTGTTAAGATCACTCAAAGAACCCATAATTGTACATAAAGTGTTAAGATCACTTACTTTGAGATATCATGGAAAGGTCTCTTCCATAGAGGAATCCAAATATTTGACAAAATTAACAATGATGAACTATATGGGACCCTCACAGCATATGAGATTTGAACATATCTAGAGAATGAACAACTAAGAAGAAGAGAAGCAACCTTTAAAGTCTCAAAGAACACAAGGAACTGAGGACATGGGGTAGAAGAAATATCAAATGATGAATCAAAAGAAGAAGAAGCAAATTTGGTAAGAAAGATAAAGGGAGGAACCAAGAAATATAAAGGTACAAGTTACTATTTAAATGCTTCAATTGTGGTATAATAGGACATTATGCTAAGAATTGTCCTTTTGAAGAAAAAAACATATTTGACAAGAAAAATGTATTTATTCCAAACAGGATAATAGTTCCTCTGATGAAAGTGGTGAACAAGAAACATATGCAAGGGAATTTCTCTTCATAACTCATGAAACAAAGAATTGTAACCATAAAATTTTGAATATAAATGGAAGTGGTTCTAAATGCATTAATGCAAAAATTGAGTATTTTTGGGGAATTCAAGACAATACTGAAACTAAAGATGAGGCGAATCTCAAAGAAAAATGAATCATGTTGACGAAGAAATAATGATGATTAATTAAAAAAAATAAAGAGTTGAAAAGTGAACTACAAAAATATGAAGAAAATGATCATTAGCTTGAATAAAGAGAACAAACAATTGCTAATATAAAGGAGCAGTTAGATGAAGACAAGAATACTAAAGAACTAGTGAACCACAAACTAAAATCAAATATAGAAGATTGTGATGGACTAAAAGTTGAATTGGATCATGGAAGAAAGGAGTTGATGTTGAAAGTCACAAAGTTGAATGACTACATAATATTTGAAAGGAGTGTTGAAAAGTTGGATGGAATTCTCNGATAACTTATTAATGGCACTTAACTTGTGACTTATAGGTATTCACCACCCACAAGTTAGGTGGTTGTACTAATTAAACAAATATATATTGTATCTTTTTAATATTACATATACATTACTTTTAGTAGATATATTTTTTATATTATATTACATTAATTTTAGTTTCTTAAATGCATTTTTTTTAAATTCTAATATATTTATATTAAATATATATATCAAATAGTTAACTTTTATCCCTCAATTGTGTATCTATGTTAAAATAAAAAATTGTGTTCATGTTTCTCACATCTAAATCCATCTTAACTTGTCTCTCCCTACATCGAAAATGATTAGGAGTTTAAATGAATCTAAAATTAAAATTATAATAATTATTTCATTAAAAAAAGTCGAGCCATTAAAAATAAATTAAGATACTCTATGCATTTTCAAAAAATTACATAAAATTACAAATGATTAGAAAACATTAAATCAAATATATATAAAATATAAAATTAACGATTAAAAAATTAAGTAAATATATTTTAAAAATCACAAGTAAAAAAACCCAAGAATCGAGCGATAAATACAGCCTCTATTAAGATAACGTATGAGAGAATAATTGTTGTTACGCGTGAAAACTAATGGAACACACCCACAGGTTTCTGACTCGTGGTTCATCAACTTCATATGCAGCGGTCGCTATCAATTTAGAATGCGTCAGCTATCTCCGGCAGCGACCGCTTCGCCTCGCCGTCCATGAACATGGATTCGATGCACAGCCACAAATGCGCGCTCATGGGATTGAAAGTGAAAGACCGCACGTCGAACTTGGCCGCCACCTGGGCTGACCAGCCCATGAAGAGGTCGTAGATGAGAACAAGGCGGTGAGGGGGCGACATACCCCTGGATTCGTAGTATTCCCGGCCGGTCAGCTCGGCCATTAGACCCTCGAAGGGTTTCTCCATTTTGTGTACAAGATCAAAAATGATAGGCAACATATCACGGGAGACTTTATTGAGATTCTGGCGGCCTGGTGGCAGAGGAGAATCGGGGACCGATAAATCCTGAAAATAAAAGGGCAGATCGCCCCATCCCTCCGTTCGGGAGCGGAGAAATTGGACGTTTGAAGGGAGTGTAACGTAGATAACTGTTACGCCTCTGGTAGCCAGCATTCTTGAGAGGTGAAGAAATGCATTGAAGTGACCGTGGCCCAAGAAGTGCAGCAATACTGCGTACAATCTTGTTGTTGTTCTTTTGGAACCTTCCATGGCTTCTAGATTGATGAACACTAATTTCTCCGTCGGCAGCCTGTGATTATGTTTGTTTTGATCCCAACTCCAAGTACATATGCACTCCACCACTCCCCTCTCGCTCTGTTTGTTTTTATATTGATAGAATTTTTGAATTTCAGTTTTCGTGGTAGAGATTCATTGAACTTGAACGTATTTCAAACCTGGAAAATCCAAAAACACTATCGTCGTTGATGACGTATGTCTGTAAAGGTGACGGTTTTCCTAAGAGTTATTTTATTAATAACTTTTAATACGAATTATTGTTTTTTTTCTTGAATGTGCTTAGTTCAACATGCTGATGTCAATCGATTCTCGAGCGGGGAAGCGGCGGCGGGCTAAGATCATGTCATGTAGTCAATTACCACCACTACTTCAATGAAGTAGTTGTAATTGACCATATTTCTGTCTTTATTTAAATTGGAAGTAGTGGTAATTGACTATCTTTCTGTTTTTATTTAAATTGGTGATTTCGCAGAGCTGCAACTCTGCAATTGGTTGGTTCGTGGGACGTTAGGGCCACGTGTTTACAGCTGTTCTGTTTCGGCTGGAGAAGGGCTACTGCAAATGGAAGATCATCAATGGGGTGAACTATGACTTGTATTCTTTTCTTTCTGAAGAAAAGAAAAATAGTTGTTCTTTTTTATTCATTGGAGTTAAAAGATAATTGTTACACTAGATAGGTGGAACTTCTCAAATAATAAACATGTTCAGCAGATAATATGTAAATCTCAGACCCTCAAAGATAATTTGCCCCAGCATCAATAACATTCTATGAAAAAATTTCTATGAAGAATTATCTTTTAAAAATTTAGTAAATCAATTAAGAAAGAAAAATAAACTAATAAATATATTTTCGAAAAAACTTTGAAAAATTAACTCATAACTAAGCTTTACCTAAAATTTAAGAAAGCGGGCAAAGGCCTTCTCCCAACATGATAGCACTTGCAAAGGTCTTCTTCCAAACATAATAGGACTTGTAAAGATAAATCCCCCTAATTAGAAATCAAGTCTATGAAGCTTTCTTAGTGTTAGGTAAGAATTTTGGTAATTAGAAATCAAGATTATGAAGTTGAGACAATTTACAAAAGTATAGCATCGAATTTTGTCTTGATATCACTATCTATGTAAATTGTTTAGCTGAGACAATTTACACAAATATTGTCTCAATATCCTCTTTTGTTTCTTTAAATACTATTTTTTTTAAATAAACTACAATATCCTATATTGTATTGATTTTTGTAAGGATACATTGGAATTGAACCACCAATCTTCCACCAATATTTTGTTTTGTAAAGCAGGCTCTACCATTGAGCTAGTGCACTTCAAACAAGGAAAAGATGTATATTGTTGTGTAAAACCTAAAAGAAATGTCATGTCAACTAATAACACCTTAAAGACATGTCAGGATTAATATAGGAACACCAACATATTGATTTACAATATAGCTGAGAATACAACACACCAACTAATAGTTGATGTGAAATATATTCATAAATCTCTACTCTAAAATATAAGTCTATTTTTTTCACAAGCAGCTAAATAAGTATGCTCAACCTAGTAAGGTTTGATTCTATTGACACATCGAGACAAGGGTTAAAATACCCACACAATTTGATGAAAAATAGCTGCAATTTTAGCATAGATATGAGTAGAAAGTCCATCACAATTAGTTTAGCTAAAAATCATTCTATATCAACAAAATCCACAATAGTCGCTAGATTAAACAACATGGTTCACCTTATATAAAATGTAACTTTAATATGACCATGATGCCCTCGGAGAACTCTTTACAGTGCTAGTAGGGGAAAAGAACCAATTACTAGGAATTTTTCGAAAACACCAAATGGGTCGATCGCAAATATTAAATAATTCTCAGGATTGAATATAGAGGAACACCATTTTCCATTCCAATACAATAAATTGGTTGGCTAATACAAGCTCAACTCACCATTCAATTAAAAACCAAGAGGGAAACTAAGAACATTGAATCTTAGCCCATGTTGAGAGTGGAATGAAGTGATCCCCTTCAGTTATTGATCTACTTGAGTCAGTTTGATTTCTTCAGTTAGTGAGTTTCCCTCGGATTACTTTCTTATTCCCTCTGTTTCAAGTTAGTAAAAGCATTCTAAAGCATACATTTACATTTAATCTGTTTTGATTTGTCTGATTAAAATTTCTCTTAAACACTTGTGCCATTTGAGTTAGTGAAGGAATTAAAACTAACAGACATTCAATCTATTTTAACTTTTTAGATTCAAGTCTCTTAAAGAACTCTGAGTTAGGTGAGGTGAGGCACTGAGTTAGATTCAATTCTCTTAATCCCATTTCCCTATCATCCCTCTAGCTAGGTGGAGAGGAAGATACTTTAACCTGTTTAAATTGTGCAGCTATTGAAAACAGGAAAACGTGAGGATTTAGGAAAAGTTTTGCAATAAAAAACATACAAGTAATAATGAAAATTGATTAAAAACATACAGATAATAATGGAAATTGATAATCAAATAAATTGATTTTGTTAAAAGGTTGGACACATTAACGTAACATTTGTGAAATATCAAAAATCATTCACAAACTGCAAATATCGTAAACCATAAATGAACACGATTATCTAGAGCTTCAAAGAATCCAAGTCCCACCTCCCCAATTTCAGATTTCGAGATTCCAATTCATTTTCCAGTCATTATTATCCATTAGTTCTTCAGATATTTATTATGAGACAAACCTGGGAGAATTATTAAAATCTTCCTTCACAACATAAAATGATTAAAACATGGCACAAAATCCCTTACTTTCTCTTCTCGCCTTTGCTACCACCAAAGGGGTGCTTCACAACGTCCATTACGCTCTGCATAACACCCATCATTTTCTCCATAGCCTGAATTCAAAGATTCAGATACAAGATACTATATTCTTAAAGTATAATGAAAGAAAATATTCACATACAAGATCCAAGAGCCAACAATATTTTTAATTCCAGTATATACATATTTTCAAATCCTAAACAAAGTTTAAACTTGACAACATTCTTTAGTAATAAATTGGAATTTTTTCAAAGAATTAGATATAGTCAAAGCAATTTACAAATTGAAGTTATCCATTAAGGAGTCCATATGATCTCCAACTTGGGTATACACCCTAATTACAATCAAATATTTTTTCTTAATATCTAATTAAGGGAAAGAAAAAAAAACCAATATATACATAACCTTAGTCATGTCAAGGGCCATGTATCTTTACTTTAAAAACCAATGAGTTTTCAAGACAGATGCATACTTTAATGTCGTTGTTGCTTGTGCAATAAGCCAGATGTGCCCCCACCGAAGATCGTAATGCAACAAAGGAAGGGAGTTAAATCACCCTCTGAGTGTTTTCATAAATTAAATCCTAAAGTACTTTATAGGGAGGTTGCAAAGGTAAAATATGCACCAAGGGATGGTCGCTTGGCTTAGAAATCCTGTATCTTTTCCCTAGGCAATCCAAATTTTGTGTATAAGGATACCTTGGGAATCGAGCGTATGGCCCCTCCTAGCTTCTTCACCAGAAATAACATGCATGCCAATAGTCACACAAGTACTTAACTCAATAGCTACGTAGTATATGCGCATTCATGAAATATTAAGGTGGGGAAGAAGAAACAATTTTGCAAGCAAGGTAGTTTATACCTGTAGCAGGAATTTTTGGGTTAAACATCCTCGAGGATGAAGCATCCACTCTTTTTCTTTCTGGGTAAAAGTCCCATGTCTATCGCTCGTTTCCATGTTTTAACCTACACAGGATGAGAATACCTATCGATCTGATATATGCTATAGTTTGAACGAGTTTCACAGGGAGCCCTCACAAAGGAGTGTTAGAAAAACAAAATCTTAAAGCAATAACAATAAACAATAAACAAGATGGAATTATTTAAACACATTACAATAGAGACGCAGATATAACGTGGTTCACCCAAGATGAGCTACATCCACATATAAATTGTTATTCCTTTATTATTATACTGTCCAACAAAATGAAGGGATACAACTTGCAACAACCCCGCTGCACCTCCTCTTCACTCTCTCACGGTCTCTCACACAAAAACATATATTTTTTTTACAATGCTATAATACAATACACAACGATATTACAATGCTTTCCTTTTATAATGGAATTATCATGGGAATATACCACTGGGCCCATAAAATGTTGGCCACCAAACATCCCAAAAAAAATCTTCTCGAGGATTCTCCCCCGAACCCCTTTAGGGGTTGCTGCCCCCACACCCCCCTGCGGGGACAAGTTTATAGTAAAACTGGGGTACAAACATAGTTGAACAATAATATGTCTGAATCTGGAAGATCAGGCACCATAACCAACAATATCCCACTTTGAGACTGATCACAATAGATCCACCACTATTGCACTCGCTGGACTATGCTATGAACCTTGGAATTGGAAAATTTCTTTTCTTAACCTTCATACTTGAAGGCTAACTAAAACCAAGAAGGAACTCAGTTTCTCTTTGGTTGCTACCTTTGTCAACATGTCTACAGGATTCTAGCTAGTATGTATCTTTTCCAACTTTAATGATTCATCTTCCAGAACAAATATTATGAAATGGTACTTGAGTTTCATATGTTTACTCTTCAAATGAAAGGTTGAGCTCTTTTCCAGATGAGTGGCACTCTAGATGTCACTGTACAACTTGTTATTCTTCTTCTTCCTACCCAATTCCTCCATGAATCTCTGCAACCAAATCATCTCTTTACTAACCTCTGTAGAAGCAACATACTCTACTTTCATTGTTGAAAGTGCAACAACCTTTTGTATTTTTTAAATCCAACTTATTGTTGTTCCACCTACAATAAAAACATATTGTATGGTGTTCCTCTTACTTTCTTTATAACTTTCCATATTTGCATCAACATATCCCTGTAGAACAGTGCTCAAACATCCAAAACATAATGCATGAGAACTGGTACCTCTGAAATACTTGAGAATCAATTGTACTGCGTTCCAATGCTCTTCACCTAGATTGTTCATATACCAGCTCACAACTCCCACTACATGTGCAATATCTGGTCGTATGCACACCATGGCATACATCAAGCTCCCAACTTCTGGTGAATAGGGAACCTTGGACATGTCACTATATCTCTTCCCATGTCTTAGAACACATCTCCTTACTTAGTTTGAAATGGGGTGATTCCATGAAGATGGGTAACACTTTTTGGCCAAATTTGGCGATGAAAACCTGATTTTTAACTCATGTGCTAGATAGAAGCCCTCAAAACGC
>LPNX010681356.1:522549-536302 GCA_001517045.1 Pseudotsuga menziesii | reverse complement strand
CCACCACCACCACCACCACCACCACCACCACCTCCACCTCCTTCACCTTTTTTAATTATGATGATGATGATCTTAGGGAATTTTAGAAATATTATACACATATCATATCTTAGTAAAGATAGAAGCCAAAATGCATGCTTTTAAAAATATATTTTAATACAAAAATTCTTTTAAAAATATATTTTAATACAAAAATTCAAATATTTGTGTTTTTTTACGTGTAGAGTTATATAATATTTTACAAGTAAAGTTGATATATTATTTTACCAATAGAATTGTAAGTTGTTTTAAGTTTTTAGTAGGTAGAAATTATATTTTCATGAAAAATTGATTATATTTTTTTATTTAAATTATATGATAATAATATATAATATAAAGTAATCTTTTTATGATTTAATGTTAATCAAAACCTTGTCGATTTCAAAATTGGATATCAAATCTCATTAATCTTCCATTGATTATCTCTATCAATGGTGATGAGCACACAATTGTCAAAAAAAGACCAACTATTTAAAGATGCATGTTCTTTTGCATCATTTACTTCTGGTTTGTTACCAATAATTAAGAAATTCAACTCATCTTTCTATTAAAATAACATTAAAAAAATTCACTTATTTCATGTTGGTTAACAATAATTAATAAATTTAAAAATTCAACTCATCCTATTTATAAAATAACATAAAAATAATTGAAACAAAAATTAATATATTAAGAGAAAACTGAACAACAGGCAAAACCACTAGAAAACATGGCTTTCTACCATATTCTATGTAATATTTTCTTACATGCTTTTATAGGACTTAATTTCCACATACACGTAATTACATGTTTCACTTAATGAGAAATTTTCATCTCCATTATTATCGTTTCAACCCCTAAGGACATATATTACGTGAGGAATAGTCACTTATCCATATTTCAATAAAATCAATAATCATGTTATAAATAATATCATGGCTAGAAAAAACTCACGAACAAGTCTCAAAATTAATATAACATCTAATGTTGAACAACTCTCAAAATTAATATAATATCCAAATAAACATTAAAATGAGTGGTGAATAATCCATATTTCAATGATCATGTTGTAAATCATAACATGGCTAAAATGAAACTCATCAACAAGTCTAACGAGTTAATGTAATATCCAATGTTAAGAGGTGAGTGGGTTTAAATGGAAAGTTAGTATAAAAAGGTTTTAAATGGAATCCGAAAATTAACACTATTCATAACCAATTGCTCTCCACTTTCAAGTTTTTATATTAAGACTTTGACATATTACAAAAGCAATTTCCATTCAATTGTAATGATATACAATAATCCTAGAAATTTTTAATTCACAATCATTTTTAATTATTTAAAAATTTTTTTTAGGACAATTTAATAATACCCTTTTATAAAAGGCTAAAGGGTTCGCATGTCATGTAATGATGCCATATGTTTTTTTATGACGAATAAAAACAATGTAAATACAAAAACAACAACCTTCAATGTATTTTTATAACTAATTTGAATATAATGCAAAAAGATGAAAAATCGAAAATTAAATTAACTTATATAATAAATTATTATTTTTAGAAGTTTTGTTTTATAATGTGAAATCTAAGTTTATTTAGTCATGCTAAATGCAATGGCCTACTCTAATAACATGCAATTGAAATGAATCTTGCTAGTTATTAATTTTTATGGCATTTTTTTTTAATTTTCTATAATATAAAGTTATGATTTTGATTCCCAAAGTGTGTTGGGATAAGTTTTAATTCCATAATTTCATTTTTGCAAGTGTTTTTAAATCAATTTAATTCTACAATTTCATTTATCTAAGTATGGTTAGATAGGTTAAATATTGTAATTTGAATTTATGTTGGAGTGATTGCTTATTTTTTTTGGTTTTTTCAATTTATTTATTATAATTTTAATTTTATAGTCAAGCCACTGCATGGTAATTCTTCAGCTTAGATAACAATTGAATCAATGACTCAATTATCTAAATCATTGTGGTAATCATGACTCAATTAGTTTATGATAATTGAGTCATGAGTCATTGTATGGTAATTCTTTAGCTTCTTTAGATAATTATAAAATCAGCTTTTGGAGTTCTTTAGCTTCTTGGAAAGGTATTACAGAGATAGGCATGTTTATAATATTACCTTTTATGTTTATCTATAAATAATTACTTATTGAAAAAATAGAAAAGTAATGTTTAGGTCATGATCAATACCTCAAACAACCACATAGTCCCTTTAATGAGGATATTTGGTGTTAAATAGTATTTTGGTCAATTTAGAGACTATATTTGGGCTCTAGGTGGAATATGAATAACATTATGAAGTTTTTCCCTTCAGTGATGTATGTCTTAATGCATTGGCCATGGAAAATGGAGGAAAATATATAATTTGGGTCCTTGATGAAGCCTTTAAGGACAAAGGTCTATAAATAATGTCTTTGTATAAGAGTGGTACACATGTATCATTAGGATTTTTTTGTGTAGTAAGGATGGCTCTATAGGGCTTGACCATTATTCAATGAGGAAAATAAGGTCCTTCATGCCTAAATTAATATTATAGGCCATATGGGGCATGCAATATTTATTAATCCACCACAGAATCCTTGTAGAAAGTACCTTTGTCTTTGAGTCAGATATGGGTACCATTAGGATGTTTTGCATACAAGAGAGGGCTTTGTCCGAAAATGAAGCTTATAGGGTCATAATCCACAAAACAGGCCTCAAAGCACCATAGAGGCCTATATTATTGGCCTCTTGGTGCGATAGGCACATAATTAAAATATTGTATGTACTTAGCATGTGTCTAGCATCCTGGAACATAGTCGATGAACAAAACATGGGACACCATATGATTAATATTAGCCTTATAGGGACCGTAACTTTGCCCTATGAATGAGATATGAGGACAATTAGAATTTTTTAGACAAAATGGATGCGTTTAGGGACCTTTACCATGGTTACATGAGAAAATAAGGGGTCTTAGGAATAAATGAATGTTTTAGTTCTCATGAGCCATGAACAACTCCTTGAACCACTATAAAATCTCTTTAGATAGTATATATATCCTTTGATTGAGATATGGATATCATTATGAGGTTTTGTAATATATATATATACATATATATATATGATGATTCCTATGACCATTGTTGATGTATTTGTAACGTTCTAATGTATTTACTTGTATATTTCATATATTGTATTTCATTGATCCTCATTGTTCATATCAAGAGAATCATTAATGCAATCAAGTCATGTAAAGTCATAGAGGTTAACCCTCTTTGTTGATCACGGGGAAAAGTCCCCACAGTTGTGGGGAACTAGGGTTATTAGACTCTCTTAGAGAAGTCGGCCCTGGTAAGTGATTGTCAAATCAGAAACTAGTATAAATAGAGAGTGAGACTCTCTATTTCAAACACACACTCACCCAGCTATAGCGCATAGGTGAGAGAGGAGAAGCTCACTCAAGTGAGAGAGAGAACATCTGTTGGAGATCATCTTTTTGTATTTGGGTTTTACTGTTGCCATTGGTGCTCATTCTATCTCTGAGGAAGTTGTGGGGTTTTGTCCTAATTGGTTTCCCCGAGGAAAATATTTCTGTCTATTGTCTCTTGTGATTGATTGATGTGCATTCTATTCTCTTAGATAAGATCCTAAGATCGTATTGCTTAAATAATAAAAATCTAACATGGTATCAGAGCTAACTTGAGAAGAAGACACTGTGCAACTGCAGAAGCTAGGGATTATTACTTTTTGGGTCTCTCTCCAAAATCCATCAGAAAAAGGAGGCTAGGATGACTCTCCATAGAAGGGAACATCTTTTTGTTGAAGAAGAATCTGATTTTGAGCACTTTCAGCTTTTGAGCTGCCACTATTGCGGGAAACTAGGGCTTTTCACTAAAGAGGAATTTTTGAGTGAGCCCAGCACAGGATTTCTCTCCTCATCAAAATCGAAGTTTAGAGACCAATATCAAAATTTTTGGTTGAGTATAACTTCGGGAAAGTCAAACCCTAATTTTCCCTGGAAATAGAAAACCAACACTGCAGAAGATCAGCTCTAGATCTAGTTTTCGGCTTTTCAAATTGGTAAGATCTAAATCTTTTGTATTTCCATTTGAGGTTCTTAGTTAAGATGTCTCATCACACCAATAGTGATGAAAATCTTGAGGGGGATGATAAATTCCGAGCATGGAAGTATAGGATCTCACTAGTTCTTGAAGAAAATGAATTGGGCTCCTACATCGGTGGAGAGGTTCTAGTTCCAGAGGGAGATGAGGCTAAGGTCTTACATAAGAAGAACTTGATCAAGTAAAAGAGGATTATTGCTAATTCAATCAAGGATCACCTCATACCACAGGTGTCCTCCCTAAAGACACCTAAAGAGATGTTTGATACCTTGACCAAGCTATTTGAAGAGAAGAACATAAATAAAAAGATGAATTTGAGAAATGAATTGAAGAATGTGAAGATCTAGAATGCAGAGACCATACAACCATACTTTACAAGGGTCTCCCAGATCAAAGAAGAACTTGAAGCAGTAGATGAAGAATTTAAGAATGTAGAGATTGTGATGACCACTTTGAATGGTCTCCCTAGGTCATGGGGCTCCTTCATTCAAGGGATTTGTGCTAGAATAAAGATAGTCACCTTCAGTAGAATGTGGGAGGAATGCTCACAAGAAGAAGCTCGAATAGTAGCCCGAGGAGAAAAGATGGGAAATGAAGATCAAGCTCTCACAGTACACTCTAAGAAAAGAAGAAGGGACTATCACCATCCCAGAGGTAAGCATTCTCACCAGAAAGATAACCCTAGAATATCTAACAGAGATCTATATAAACTCGGATGTTTTACTTGAGATGAGAGAGGACACTATGCCAGAGATTGTCCTAGAAATAAGAGTAAATCTCAAAAGAAAGGAAGAAAGAAAACATCATTCTCACACTGCAGAGGATGATGATCCTCTGAGGAAAAGAGTCAAACAAGAAAGTGAATATTCTTAAAGTGATGAAGAGTATGTTCTGATTTTTACTCTCACGAGAACTGTAACACATGGAAGCAATGATTGGCTTATAGACAATGGGGATTCCAAGCATATGACAGGATTCAAAGAATCCTTTATGAAACTATCTGAACATGAGTCACCTCACAAGGTGAAACTTGGGGATGACTACCAGTATCCAATAAAAGGTACCGATGAATCCTAATATAAGCTAGACTCTGGAAATTCTATGAATATGAAGGATGTCTTGTTTGTAATGGGACTAAAGAAGAATCTCCTCTCCATATCTGCGTTGGATGTAAAGGGCATGAGTGTTCCATTTGTAGATGGCCAAGTCCTTATGTGGCCAAAGGGAAAGACTATAGATGATGTAGTAGTGATTGGAGAGCAAGAGGGAGGCTTATACAAGCTAAAGGGCCAACTAGAACAAGCCTTGGTCCATGACTCAGCAGAGCCAAATGAACTTTGGCATAGAAGGCTTGCACATGTGCACTATAGGGCACTAGCACTTGAAAGAAAATATGTTGAAGGTCTTCTAGAAATACAAGCAAAACATGAATGGGTTTGCAAATGATGTGCGAAAGGAAAGAACACAAAGAAGACATTTCCAAGTAGCGAGACCAAGGTAAAGGAATATTGGAAATAATCCACTCTGATGTATGCGGTTCGATGTCATCCAATTCATTGAGTGGGTATGTATACTATGTTTCTTTCATTGATGATTTTTCTAAGAAGACATGGATATACTTCTTGAAGAACAAAGATGAAGTATTCCGTAAGTTCAAGGAATTCAAAGCCTTGATTAAGAACCACACTAAAAAGAAAATCAAGACCTTTTGATCAGACAATGGCGGAGAATTCACATCAAATGAATTCAAAGAATTATGCAGATATTCAAGGGTTAAGAGGGAGTTGACCACTCCATATAATGCACAACAAAATGGGTTGCAGAAAGAAAGAATAGAACGGTTATGGAAGCTACAAGGGAAATTCTTCATGATCAAAATCTCCCCATGTATCTATGGGAAGAAGCTGCTAGAACAGCTGTGTATGTACAGAACCGTACTCCGCATAGAGTACTTGAGAAAAAGACACCTGAAGAAGTATTCTCCGGCAAGAAACCATAAGTCAGTCATCTCAGAATATTTGGTTGTCCAGTGTACATACACATTCGAAAATAAAAGAGGACAAATTTAGACGCTTTAGGAAAGAAGGGTGTATTTGTGAGATATAGTGAAAGCTTGAAGGCTTACAGAATATAATTCCCACAATTCAAGAAGATCGACATTAGCAGAGACGTAACATTTAACGAAGACTCAGCTTACAACAAATCCAGAAAGATACAAATTGAACACCCTAACGAAGAAAAAGCACCAAGAATTCAAGATACAATTATTAATGATGCAACTCAAGATGAATATCGAGAAATAGAAGAACCCCAGGAACATGTAGATAGATCTTAGGAGAAGAATCCTCTGAAGAGGAAACCTGCATGGGTATGAGAGGCTATCCAAGGTGCAGAAAGATATGGGGCTCTAGAATAAATGCATAGAGAAAGAAAGAGAACTAGGTCCTTCTTCAGATATGTAGACTTATTATGTGACATCATCGATAAAGAACCTTCCAACTATGAAGAAGCGACAGAAAAGAAAGAATGGAAGGATGCTATGATTGAGGAGTACCAGTCGATCATGAAGAATGGTGTCTGGGATGTTGTCCCAAGACCAAAGGGGAAGTCTGTTGTGACTTCCAAGTGGATCTACAAGATCAAGCATGCTGCATATTGCAACATAGAGAAATATAGAGCTAGACTTGTGGCTCGTGGCTTCTCCCAGAAAGAAGGAATAGATTATGAAGAAAATTTTGCACCTGCATCCAGATACACTTCCATCAGATCAGTACTTTCTCTGGCTACAATAATGAAATGGAAGATACACCAGATGGATGTCAAGACTTCCTTCTTGAATGGTGTAGTGGAAGATCAGGAAGTGTATGCGGAGCAACCACTTGGTCTTGAGACACATGACATGGAAACTCATGTGTGCAAATTGAAGAAATACCTACACGGTTTGAAACAAGCACCCAGGACATTGTACGACAGGATTGATAGCTTCTTGACTGGTTTGGGCTTTACCAAGAGTGAAGCAAATTCCAACCTTTACTACATGGTTAAAGAAGGGAACCCAATGATACTCTTACTGTATGTAGATGACCTATTTGTATCAGGTGAGGATGGGTTTATTGCTAACATGAAGAGGAAGCTTTTTGCTGAGTTCGAGATGAAGGAATTGGGTATGATGCACTACTTTCTAGGCATGGAGGTGTGGCATAATATAGATGGAATCTCGTTGGGATAAGGGAAATATGCAGTAGAGATCCTGAAGAGGTTCGAGATGATGGACTGCAAGGCCATGACCACACCTATGGCATCGAACCTAAAGCTATTGAATGATGCTTCATCAGAGTTAGTTGATGCTACAATGTATCATCAGATGATTGGGTCCTTGATGTACCTTACGAATATGAGACCAAATATTTGCTTTGATGTGAACACATTTAGCCAATTCCTAACAGATCCTAGACATGTTCACCTGATTCCTGCAAAGCATATTCTGAGGTACCTAAAGGGTATAGTTGATTATGGGCTCATGTATGAGGTGAATCAGAAGATTAACCTGGAGGGTTATGTGGATTCGGATTGGGCAAGCAGTTCCATTGATAGGAAGAGCACTTCAGGGTGTTGCTTTAGTATGGGATCAGGTGTGATCTCTTGGTTTAGCAGGAGGCAGTCCTGTGTGGCATTGATTACATCCAAAGCAGAGTATGTCACAGCTTCTTCAGCTAGATGTGAGGTAGTGTGGCTAAGGAAGCTACTATCTAATTTGTTTGATCTCTAGTTGGATGCTACTTGTATATATTGTGACAGCCAGAGTTGTGTGAAGTTGTCGGAGAACCCGGTGTTCCATGACAAGTCAAAGCATATCGAGATAAAATATCACTATATCAAGGATATTCTATAGAGAGGATCAATGAAGCTCTAGTATGTTGCGACAAATGAGTAGATAGCTGATGTGTTGACCAAGCCATTAGCTAGAGTGATGTTTTAGTACTTCAAGGAGAAACTTGGTGTTCTCTAGATCGAGGTTCCTTCCAAGGGGAAGTAATGAGTCTGTGTTCCCTTTTGACATGGTGGTGGGTGGGGCCTCCCATGGTCAGGTATAAGTGTAGAGCCCTTATGACATGGTGGTAGGTGGGGCCTCCCATGGTCAGATGTAAGTGCAGAGCCCTTCTAACATGGTGCTAGGATTGGTTCCTCCCATGGTCAGATGTAAGTGCAGAGCCTTTCCATAGATGGTAGATGGTGTGTCCTATCATTCTGGTGGATGTAAGTGCAGGGCCTTTCCCTGGATGATAGATGGTGTGTCCTATCATGCCGGTGGATGTAATTGCTGGACCTTTCCCTGGATGGTAGATGGTTTGTCCTACCATGCCAATGGATGTAAGTGTTGGGACTTTCCCTGGATGATAGATGGTGTGACCTATCATGCCAGTGGATGTAAGTGTTGGGCCTTTCCCTAGATGATAGATGGTGTGTCTTATCATGCTACTGGATGTAAGTGCTGGGACTTTCCTTGGATGGTAGACGGTGTGTCCTACCATGCCAATGGATGTAAGTGCTGGGCCTTTCCTTGGATGATAGATGGTGTTTCCTATCATGCAAGTGGATGTAGGTGCTGGGAATTTCCTCGGATGGTAGATGGTGTGTCCTACCATGCTGATAGATGTAAGTGCCGGGCCTTTCCTCGGATGGTAGATGGTTTTCCCTACCATGCTGAGGGATGTAAGTGCTGGATGTTTCCTCGGATGGTAGATGGTGTGTCCTACCATGTCGATGGATGTGAGTGTTGGGTGTGCCTTTCTGACATGGATGCTAGATGTGTTCCTCCCATGGTAAGATATAAGTGCTAGGAGATCCTTTCTGACATGAAAGCTAGATGTGTTCCTCCCATGGTCATATATAAGTGCTGAAGAAGATGAATACCTACATGTACGCTAGGCCTACAAACAACATGAAAAAGGGTTGGCTTTGTAGAACTTCCTGTGACGAGTATAATTGAGAAATAACACCATTTGATCGAGATAACGGAAGCAGTGATGATGATGATCTAGTGATGATCCAGTTTTTGTAGATGTAATTGTAACTTCGAAATGTATTCACTTGTATATCTTATGTATTGTACCCCAATGTTTATTCCGAGAAGTGTTTGTAATGTAATTGAGTCATGTCATGCCTCGATGTTCCGATCGGGAGTTTCTATAATGTAAACAAGTCATGTTAAGTAATTGTGGGTAACCCTCCTATTTTTCAAGGGTTAAAAGTCCCTGCAGTTGCGGGGCCCTAGGGTTATTAGAATATCCTAGAGAATTCGACCCTAGGTAAGTTATTGTAAGTCGGGGCAATAGTCACCACCGTTGTGTTAAGGATAACCCTCCTTGTTGGTCGGAGGGGAGAAGTCCCCATAGTTGTGGGGCATTAGGGTTATTAGACTCTCCTAGAGATGTCAGATCTAGTAAGTAATTGTTAAGTGAGGTCGACATGTTGGAGTGGACATTAAGTGAATGAAAGAATATAAAAAGAGAGCGAGCCTCTTTATTTATCACACACACACTCACTCATTGGGGTGCATGAGTGAGAGAGAAGTTGCTAGGATCAGAGAGAGAGACTACTGCTATTGGGAGATCATCTTTATGTTTTCAGGTTTTACTTTTGGTGCTTATTCTATCTCTGAGAAATTTGCAGGGTTTTCTCCTTTATGGTTTCCCCAAGGAAAATTTTGTGTCTCTTGTTTGTTGTGTTTATTACTGTGCATGTTATTCTATCAGTTAATGATCCTAAGATCATAATGCTAGCTTGAATGATAAAAATATAACATGGTATCAGAGCTAACCTGAGAAGAAGACATTGTGCAGCTACAACAGCTAGGGCTTCTTAATTTTTGGGTCTCTCTCCATAATCCATCAGCAAAAGTATGCTAGGATGACTCTCCATTGAAGGGCGCATCTTTCTGTCGAAGTGGAATTTGATTCTGAGCATTTTCAGTTTTCGGTGCGAGAAATTAGGGATTTCTACAGAAGACGAATTTTTGAGTGAGCCCGGCATAGGATTTATCTCCTCATCAAAATCAAAGTTTAGAGACTTGGGTCAATATTTTTGGTTGGGTGAAACTCCGAGAAAGTCAAACCCTAGTTTGACCCCGAGTTGAAAAACACTAAAATACTAAAACTTAAAAGTTTTGGTACATTCGCTATACCTCGGGATTGGAGAAGGACCAGGAGCTAAAAATTTCACAGGCTAAAGCTAAACTCCTGATGTACACTGTTGCCAATTTTCAACATCAGATTTACTATATTCTGGGAGGTATGATTCCTCCAAGTTAGGGTTCCAGCCTCTTCCAAGATTCATCCCTAAAAAAGACACCTAGGGAGAATTTCTATATCTCAGGCTACAAAGGTCCAAATGAAATTTATAAAGATATTCCAGAAAGGGAACAAAATTTCATTTCTATGGTAGAAGTTTCAGACCTAGAATATGAAACAGTGACACGTGTAAGTCCATACAACTTTGCTATGCTGAACAGTCCTGAAATAGGTCACCTTGGGAAAATGATCATAAGTCCCAATTGTTGAAACAAATTCTGATGAAACCTATGGTGTTGAAACAGGGACAGGTAGTGCTACCTCAGTGAGAAGTTTCAGACATCGAGAAGTAGTAATGTCAGAGATACCATAGAAACAGTATGAGGCATTTCTGAAGAAGAAATTGGAAAACTAGGGCTTCCTGTTCTGGGAGCTTCCCTCCACTATTTTCAGAAAAGGAGTACATTGGACAGATCACCTTGAAGAGGTCTATGTTTCTATCCAACCAGATCTTAAATATTCCAAGTTTTGGGAATTAGGTTTTCTTTGACAAACCCTAGATCAACCAACTCGGGAACCAGGACAAACATGTCAAATCAGTAAGATCTAATCTTTTGCTATTTTCATTTGAGGTTCTCATTTCAAAGTGATCTATCACATTAGCTTGATGATAACCTTGGTGAAGTTGACAAATTCCAAGCATGGAAGTATATGATCTCTCTGAAGAAAATTAATTGGACACCTACATAAGTAGAGAGGTTCCATTTCTAAAGGGAGATGAGGCTAAAAGCCTTACACCAGAAGAACTTGGTCAAGTCCAAGAAGATCATTGCTGATTCAATCACAGATCACCTTATACCACAAGTGTCTTACCTAAAGACACCGAAAGAGATGTTTGATTCCTTGACCAAGATATTTAAAGGGTATCACAAATCAAAGAACAACCTGAAGCAGTAGAAGAAGAAGTGGAGAATGCAGAAGTTGTGATAACTACCTTGAATGGCCTCCTAGGATCATGGGATTCATTCATTCAAGGAATGTGTGCCATACGGAAGTGATTACTTTCAGAAAGAATTTGGGAAGAGCACACATAAGAAGATGATCAACTCACAATAAGAAAAAAGAAGATGGGAGCAACTGAAGATAAATATTTCACGATTGAAAGAAGATACCTCAAGCGATGAGGAATATGAAGAACTCAACTCTTGAAGAACCTCTTATCCATATTAGCATTTGGATAAGAAAAAATTCTGTTATGGATGAAGAAGATGATTAAGTTGAAGGCTCAAGAAGGATTCTACCCTTGAAATAAATAATGATAAGTATTAAATTGTCATTTCATGATATTGTTTTGTTATGCACTTGTTTATATTCAGTTAATGTATTATGCATGATAGAATGTTTTCATTAATGACAATATACTACTAATATGCATGTGATGGGTTAGTAGCTCATGGTGCTATACAACTCTCCATTGCTGCTTATCTAGAATGAAACCTCTTTGCTGACATATTGGATTAGTGCACAATCTCAATGTTGTCTTGGTAGAGATGGAAGGCATATAGAACGTTTCCGTGAGATTTGGATGAATGTTGTATTGGATAAAATATTTGCATGATCATATATTTATGCATAAGAATTGTCCATTATTAATATTCCTTATAAAATGTTTCTAACCATACAACTAATGCATTTGACCTGTAGGAAATATCACATACAATCACCTACAAGCAAAGAAAGATGAGACTTGTTCCGAAGAATAAGTGATGACAGTTCAAGAAAGAATCCAAGATGAAGAATAATATGGCGAATGCAGTGACACCATTGATGCAAACCCTTCCATATATGAAGAAGTAGCCAAGAATAAAGGGAAGACTAGTTCAAGAAGAATGATTGATGCAGAACCTTCCAGCTATGAAGAAGTAGCCAAGAAGAAAGGGAAGACTAGTTTAAGAAGAATGATTCCTAGGATGCAGTATCAAGACCTGAAGGGAAGTTCATAGTTCCATCATGTAGTAGATGGAAACATCGTGGGATACAAGGAAAGATTTGTAGCACGAGGCTTCTCATGAAAAGAAGGCATAGACTACAAAGAGACATTTGCAGCCAATGGGAGTTGAGACACATGAAAGGAAGAATCATGTGTGCAAATAAAAGAAGGTTAGATAGGTTAAATATTGTATTTTGAATTTATGTTGGAGTGATTGCTTATTTTTTTTGGTTTTTTCAATTTATTTATTATAATTTTAATTTTATAGTCAAGCCACTGTATGGTAATTCTTCAGCTTAGATAACAATTGAATCAATGACTCAATTATCTAAATCATTGTGGTAATCATGACTCAATTAGCTTATGATAATTGAGTCATGAGTCATTGTATGGTAATTCTTTAGCTTCTTTAGATAATTATAAAATCAGCTTTTGGAGTTCTTTAACTTCTTGGAAAGGTATTATAGAGATAGGCATGTTTATAATATTACCTTTTATGTTTATCTATAAATAATTACTTATTGAAAAAATAGAAAACTAATGTTTAGGTCATGATCAATACCTCAAACAACCACATAGTCCCTTTAATGAGGATATTTGGTGTTAAATAGGATTTTGGTCAATTTAGAGACTATATTTGGTCTCTAGGTGGAATATGAATAACATTATGAAGTTTTTCCCTTCAGTGATGTATGTCTTAATGCATTGGCCATGGAAAATGGAGGAAAATATATCCTTTGGGTCCTTGATGAAGCCTTTAAGGACAAAGGTCTATAAATAATGTCTTTGTATAAGAGTGGTACACATGTATCATTAGGATTTTTTTGTGTAGTAAGGATGGCTCTATAGGGCTTGACCATTATTCAATGAGGAAAATAAGATCCTTCATGCCTAAATTAATATTATAGGCCATATGGGGCATGCAATATTTATTAATCCACCACAGAATCCTTGTAGAAAGTACCTTTGTCTTTGAGTCAGATATGGGTACCATTAGGATGTTTTGCATACAAGAGAGGGCTTTGTCTGAAAATGAAGCTTATAGGCCTCTATCCCACCATAGAGGCCTATATTATTGGCCTCTTGGTGGGATAGGAACATAATTAAAATATTGTATGTACTTAGCATGTGTCTAGCATCCTGGAACATAGCCGATGAACAAAACATGGGACACCATATGATTAATATTAGCCTTCTAGGGACCGTAACTTTGCCCTATGAATGAGATATGAGGACAATTAGAATTTTTTAGACAAAATAGATGGGTTTAGGGACCTTTACCATTGTTATGTGAGAAAATAAAGGGTCTTAGGACTAAATGAATGTTTTAATTCTCATG
>LPNX010681356.1:424717-522454 GCA_001517045.1 Pseudotsuga menziesii | reverse complement strand
TATATATATATAGATGATGATGATTCCTATGACCATTGTTGATGTATTTGTAACTTCGTAATGTATTTACTTGTATATTTCATATATTGTATTTCATAGATCCCCGTTGTTCATATCGGGAGAATCATTAATGTAATCAAGTCATGTAAAGTCATAGAGGTTAACCCTCCTTGTTGATCAGGGGGAAAATTCCCCATAGTTGTGGGGAACTTGGGTTATTAGACTCTCCTAGAGAAGTCGGCCCTGGTAAGTGATTGTCAAGTAAGAAACTAGTATAAATAGAGAGTGAGACTCTCTATTTCAAACACACACTCACCCAGCTATAGCGCATAGGTGAGAGAGGAGAAGCTCACTCAAGTGAGAGAGAGAACATCTATTGGAGATCATATTTTTGTCTTTGGGTTTTACTGCTGCCATTGGTGCTCATTCTATCTCTGAGGAAGTTGTGGGGTTTTCTCCTATTTGGTTTCCCCAAGGAAAATCTTTGTGTCTATTGTCTCTTGTGATTGATTGATGTGCATTCTATTCTCTTAGATAAGATCCTAAGATCATATTGCTTAAATAATAAAAATCTAACATGGTATCAGAGCTAACTTCAAAGAAGACACTGTGCAGCTCCAGAATCTAGGGATTATTACTTTTTGGGTCTCTCTCCAAAATCCATTAGAAAAAGGAGGCTAGGATGAATCTCCATAGAAGGGAACATTTTTTTGTCGAAGCATAATATGATTTTGAGCACTTTCAGTTTTTGAGCTGCCACTATTGTGGGAAACTAGGGCTTTTCACTGAAGAGGAATTTTTGAGTGAGCCTAGCACAGGATTGCTCTCCTCATCAAAATAGAAGTTTAGAGACCAAGATCAAAATTTTTGGTTGAGTAGAACTTTGGGAAATTCAAACACTAATTTTCCCCGAAATCAGAAAACCAACACTGTAGAAGATCAGCTCCAGATCCAGTTTTCAGCTTTTCAAATTGGTAAGATCTAAATATTTTGTATTTCCATTTGATGTTCTTAGTTAAGATGTCGCATCACACCAAGATTGATGAAAATATTGAGGGGGATGATAACTTCCGAGCATGGAAGTATAGGATCTCACTAGTTCTTGAAGAAAATGAATTAGGCTCCTACATCAGTGGAGAGGTTCTAGTTCCAGAGGGAGATGAGGCTAAGGTCTTACACAAGAAGAACTTGATCATGTCTAAGAGGATTATTTCTAATTCAATCGAGGATCACCTCATACCACAGGTGTCCTCCCTAAAGACACCTAAAGAGATGTTTGATGCCTTGACCAAGCTATTTGAAGAGAAGAACATAAATCAGAAGATGAATTTGAGAAATCAAATGAAGAATGTGAAGATCCAGAATGCAGAGACCATACAGTCATACTTTACAAGGGTCTCCCAGATCAAAGAAGAACTTGAAATAGTAGATGAAGAAGCAGAGAATGCAGAGATTGTGATGACCACTTTAAATGGTCTCCCTAGGTCATGGGATTCCTTCATTCAAGGGATTTGTGCTAGAAGAAAGATAGTCACCTTCAGTAGAATGTGGGAGGAATGCTCACAAGAAGAAGCTCGAATAGTGCCTCGAGAAGAAAATATGGGAAATGAAGATCAAGCTCTCACGGTACACTCCAAGAAAAGAAGAAGGGACTATCATCATCCCAAAGGTAAGCTTTCTCACCAGAAAGATAACCCTAGAAGATCTAACAGAGATCTATATAAACTCAGATGTTTTACTTGTGATGAGAGAGGAAACTATGCCAGAGATTGTCCTAGAAATAAGAGTAACTCTCACAAGAAAGGAAAAAAGAAAACATCATTCTCACACTACAGAGGATGATGATCCTTCGAGGAAAAGAGTTAAACAAGAAAGTGAATATTCTTCAAGTGATGAAGAGTATGTTCTAATTTTTACTCTCACGAGAACCGTAACACATGGAAGCAATGATTGGCTTATAGACAATGGGGATTCCAAGCATATGACAAGATTCAAAGAATCCTTTATGAAACTATCTGAACATGAGTCACCTCACAAGGTGAAACTTGGGGATGACTACCGGTATCCAATAAAAGGTAGTGTTGAATCCTAATATAATCTAGACTTTGGAAAGTCTATGAATATGAAGGATGTCTTGTTTGTACTAGGAAAGAAGAATATCCTCTCCATATTTGCATTGGATGCAAAGGGCATGAGTGTTCCATTTGTAGATGGCCAAGTCCTTATGTGGCCAAAGGGAAAGACTATAGATGATGCAGTAGTGATTGGAGAGGAAGAGGGAGGCTTATACAAGCTAAAGGGCCAACCAAAATAAGCCTTGGTCCATGACTCAGTAGAGACAAATGAGCTTTGGCATAGAAGGCTTGCACATGTGCACTATAGGGCACTAGCACTTGCAGGAAAATCTGTTGAAGGTCTTCCAGAAATACAGACAAAACATGAAGATGTTTGCAAATGATGTGCGAAAGGAAAGAACACAAAGAAGACATTTCCAAGTAGTGAGAGCAAGGAAAAAGGAATATTGGAAATCATCCACTCGAATGTATGCGGTTTGATGTCATCCAATTCATTGAGTGGGTATGTATTTCTTTCATTGATGATTTTTCTAGGAAGACATGGATATACTTCTTGAAGAACAAAGATGAAATATTCACTAAGTTCAAGGAATTCAAAGCATTGATTGAGAACCACACTGAAAAGAAAATCAAAACCTTTCGATCAGACAATGGCGGAGAATTCACATCAAATGAATTCAAAGAATTATGCAGATATTCAGGGGTTAAGAGGGAGTTGACCACTCCATATAATGCACAACATAATGGGTTGCAGAAAGAAAGAATAGAACGGTTATGGAAGCTACAAGGGCAATGCTTCATGATCAAGATCTCCCCATGTATCTATGGGTAGAAGCTACTAGAATAGTTGTGTATGTACATAACCGTACTCCCCATAGAGTACTTGAGAACAAGATGCCTAAAGAAGTCTTCTCCGGCAAGAAACCATAAGTCAGTCATCTCAAAATATTTGGCTGTCTAGTGTACACACACATTCCAAAAGAAAAGAGGAAAAATTTAGACCCTTTAGGAAAGAAGGGTGTATTTGTGAGATATAGTGAAAGCTCGAAGGATTACAGAATATAATTCCCACAATTCAAGAAGATCGACACCAGCAGAGATGTAACATTTGACGAAGACTCAGCTTACAACAAATCCAGAAAGAGACAAATTGAACACCCTAACGAAGCAAAAGCACCAAGAATTCAAGATACAACTATGATTGATGCAACTCAAGATGAAGATTGAGAAATAGAAGAACCCCAGGAACATGTAGATCCACCGCAGGAGAAGAATCCTCACAAGAGGAAACCTGCATGGGTACGAGAGGCTATCCAAGGTGCAGAAAGATATGGGGCTCTAGAATAAATGCATAGGGAAAGAAATAGAACTAGGTCCTTCTTCGGATATGTATCCCTATTATGTGACATCATTGATAAAGAACCTTCCAACTATGAAGAAGCGATAGAAAAGAAAGAATGGAAGGATGCTATGATTGAGGAGTACTAGTCGATCATGAAGAATGGTGTCTAGGATGTTGTCCCAAGACCAAAGGGGAAGTCTGTTGTGACTTCCAAGTGGATCTACAAGATCAAGCATGCTGCAGATTGCAGCATAGAGAAATATAAAGCAAGACTTGTGGCTCGTGGCTTCTCCCAGAAAGAAGGAATAGATTATGCAAAAAAAATTGCACCTGTATCCAGATACACTTCCATCATATCGGTACTTTCTCTGGCTACAATAATTAAATGGAAGATACACCAGATGGATGTCAAGACTTCCTTCTTGAATGGTGTAGTGGAAGATCAGGAAGTGTATGTGGAGAAACCACTTGGTCTTGAGACACATGACAGGGAAACTCATGTGTGTAAATTGAAGAAATACCTACATGGTTTGAAACAAGCACCTAGGACATTGTACGACAGGATTGATAGCTTCTTGAATGGTTTGGGCTTTACCAAGAGTGAAGCGAATTCCATCCCTTACTACAGGGTTAAAGAAGGGAACCCAATGATACTCTTACTGTATGTAGATGACATGTTTGTAACAGGTGAGGATGGGTTTATTTCTAACATGAAGAGGAAGCTTTCTGTTGAGTTCGAGATGAAGGACTTAGGTATGATGCACTAATTTCTAGGCATCGAGGTTTGGCAAAATATCATGGAATCTCGCTGGGACAAGGGAAGTATGCAGTAGAGATCCTGAAGAGGTTCGGGATGATGGACTGCAAGGCCATGACCACACCTATGGCATTGAACCTAAAGCTATTAAATGATGCTTCATCAGAGTCAGTTGATGCTACAATGTATCATCAGATGATTGGGTCCTTGATGTACCTAATGAATACGAGACCATATATTTTCTTTGATGTGAACACATTTAGCCAGTTCTTAATAGATCCTAGACATTTTCACGTGATTGCTACAAAGCATATTCTGAGGAACCTGAAGGGTATAGTTGATTATGTGCTCAAGTATGAGGTGAATCAGAAGATTAACCTGGATGGTTATGTGGATTCAGATTGGGCAGGCAGCTCCATTGATAGGAAGAGCACTTTGGGGTGCTGCTTTAGTATGGGATCAAGTGTGATCTGTTGGTTTAGCAGGAGGTAGTCCTGTGTGGCATTGAGTACATCCAAAGCAGAGTATGTCGTAGCTTCTTGAGCTAGATGTGAGACAGTGTGGCTGAGGAAGCTACTATCTAATTTGTTTGATCTCCAGTTGGATGCTACTTGTATATATTGTGACAGCCAGAGTTGTGTGAAGTTGTCAGAGAACCTGGTGTTCCATGACAAGTCAAAGCATATCGAGATCAAATATCACTATATCAAGGATATGCTGCATATAGGATCAATGAAGCTCCAGTATGTTGCGACGGACGAGCAGATAGCTGATGTGTTGACCAATCCATTAGCCAGAGTGATGTTTGAGTACTTCAAGGAGAAACTTGGTGTTCTCTAGATCGAGGTTGATTCCAAGGGTAAGTAATGAGTTTGTGTTCCCTTTTGACATGGTGGTAGGCGGGGCCTCCCATTGTCAGATATAAGTGTAGAGCCCTTCTGACATGGTGGTAGGTGGGGCCTCCCATGGTTAGATGTAAGTGCAGAGCCCTTCTAACATGGTGGTAGGATTGGTTCCTCCCATGGTCAGATGTAAGTGCAGATCCTTTCCCTATATGATAGATGGTGTGTCCTATCATGCCGGTGGATGTAAGTGTAGGGCCTTTCCTTGGATGATAGATGGTGTCTCCTATCATGCTGATGGATGTAATTTCTGGTCCTTTCCCTAGATGGTAGATGGTGTGTCCTACCATGCCAGTGGATGTAAGTGTTGGGCCTTTCCCTGGATGGTAGATGGTGTGACCTATCATGCCAATGGATTTAAGTGTTGGACCTTTCCCTAGATGATAGATGGTGTGTCCTATCATGCTACTGGATGTAAGTAATGGGACTTTCCTTGGATGGTAGATGGTGTGTCCTACCATGCCAATGGATGTAAGTGCTGGGCATTTACTTAGATGATAGATGGTGTGTCCTATCATGCCAATGGATGTAAGTGCTGGGAATTTCCTCAGATGGTAGATGGTGTGTCCTACCATGCTGATAGATGTAAGTGCTGGGCCTTTCCTCAGATGGTAAATTGTGTGTCCTACCATGCCGAGGGATGTAAGTGCTGGATGTTTCCTCATATGGTAGATGGTGTGTCCTACCATGTCGATGGATGTGGGTGCTGGGCGTGCCTTTCTAACATGGGTGCTGGATGTGTTCCTCCCATGGTAAGATATAAGTGCTAGGATATCCTTTTTGACATGGAAGCTGGATGTGTTCCTCCCATGGTCAGATATAAGTGCTAAAGAAGATGAATACCTACATGCAGGCTACGCCTACAAACAACATGAAAAAGGGTTAGCTTTGTAGAACTTCCTGTGACAAGTAGAATTGAGAAATAACACCATTTGATCGAGATAACGGAAGCAGTGATGATGATGATCTAGTAATGATCTAGTTTTTGTTGATGTAATTGTAACTTCAAAATGTATTCACTTGTATATCTTATGTATTATACCCCGATGCTTATTACAGGAAGTGTTTGTAAAGAAATTGAGTCATGTCATGCCCTGATGTTCCGATCAGGAGTTTCTATAATGTAAACAAGTCATGTTAAGTCATTGTGGGTAACCCTCCTATTGTTCAAGGGTTAAAGTCCCCGCAGTTGCGGGGCCCTAGGGTTATTAGACTATCCTAGAGAAGTCGAGCCTAGGTAATTTATTGTAAGTCAGGGAAATATTCCCCACCATTGTGTTAAGGATTACCCTCCTTGTTGGTCAGAGGGGAAAAGTCCCCACAGTTGTGGGGCACTAGGGTTATTAGACTCTCCTAGAGATGTCAACTCTAGTAAGTAATTGTTAAGTGAGGTCGACATGTTGGAGTGGACATTAAGTGAGCAAAAGAATATAAATAGAGAGTGAGCCTCTCTATTTATCACACACACACTCACTCATTGGGGTGCATGAGTGAGAGAGAAGTTGTTGGGATCAGAGAGAGAGACTACTGCTATCGGGAGATCATCTTTATGTTTTCAGGTTTTAATTTTGGTGCTGATTCTATCTCTAAGAAAGTTGCACGGTTTTCTCCTTTATGGTTTCCCCGAGGAAAATTCTTTGTGTCTCTTGTCTCTTGTGTTTATTGCTGTGCATGTTATTCTCTTAGTTAAAGATCCTAAGATCATAATGCTATCTTGAATGATAAGAATCTAACATGGTATCAGAGCTAACCTGAGAATAATACATTGTGTAACAACAGCATCTAGGGATTATTAATTTTTGGGTCTCTCTCTACAATCCATCAGCAAAAGTATGCTAGGCTGACTCTCCATTGAATGGCGCATCTTTCTGTCGAAGCAAAATTCTATTCCGAGCATTTTTAGTTTTCGGTGCAAGAAATTAGGGATTTCTACATAAGAGGAATTTTTGAGTGAGCCCAACATAGGATTGATATCCTCATCAAAATCGAAGTTTAGAGACCCGGGTCAATATTTTTGGTTGGGTGAAACTCTGGGAAAGTCAAACCCTAGTTTGACCCCAAGCCCAAAAACACTAAAATACTAAAACTTATAAGTTTTGGTACATTCTCTATATCTTGGGATTGGAGAAGGCTCAAGAGCTGAAAATTTCACAAGCTGAAGCTAAACTCCTGATGTACACTGTTTCCAATTTTCAGCTTCAGATTCACTTTACTCTGGGAGATATGATTCCTCCAAGTTAGCGTTCCAGCCTCTTCCAAGATTCATCCCTAAACAGGAGACCTGGGGAGAATTGCTATATCTCGGGATACCAAGGTCCAAATGAAATTTCTAAATATATTATAGAAAGGAAACAAAATTTAATTCCTTTTGTAGAAGTTTCAGACCCAGAATATGAAACAGGGACAAGTGGAAGTCCGTACAACTTTGCTATGCTGAATAGTCCTGAAACAGGTCACCTTGGGAAAACGATCATAAGTCCCGATTGGTGAAATGAATTTTGATGAAACCTATGGTGTTGAAACAGGGACAGGTAGGGATACCTCAGTGAGAATTTTCAGGCATAGGGAAGTAGTAATTTCAGATATACCGGAGAAATAGTATGAGGAATTTCTGCAAAAGAAATTGGAAAACTAGGGCTTCCTATTTTGGGAGCTTCCCTCCATTGTTTTGAGAAAAGGAGTACATTGGACAACTCACCTTGAAGAGGTCTATCTTTCTATTCAATCAGATCTTAAAGATTCCAAGTTTTGAGGATTAAGGTTTCTTTGACAAACCCTAGATCATCCAGCTCGGGAACCAAGATGAACACATCAAATTAGTAAGATCTAACGTTTTGATATTTTCATTTGAGGTTCTCATTTCAAAGTGATCTATCACATCAGCTTAATGATAACCTTTGTGAAGTTGACAAATTCCAAGCATGGAAGTATATGATCTCTCTGGAGAAATTTAATTGGACACCGACATAAGTAGAGAGGTTCCAGTTCCAGAGGGAGATGAGGCTAAAAGCTTTACACCAAAAGAACTTGGTCAAGGCCAAGAAGATCATTGCTGATTCAATCACATATCACCTTATACCACAAGTGTCTTCCCTAAAGACACTGAAAGAGATGTTTGATTCGTTGAAAAATATATTTAAAGGGTATCTCAAATCAAAGAACAACCTGAAGCAGTAGAAGAAGAAGTGGAGAATGCAGAAGTTGTGATAACTACCTTGAATGGCCTCCTAGGATCATGGGATTCATTCATTCAAGGAATGTGTGCCATAAGGAAGTGTTTACTTTCAGAAAATACATCGGGAAGAGCACACATTATAATATGCTCAACTCACAAAAAGAAAAAATAATATGGGAGCAAGTGAAGATAAATATTTCACGATTCAAAGAAGATACCTCAAGGGATGAGGAATATGAAGAACTCAACTCTTGAAGGACCTCTTATCCATATTAGCATTTGGATAAGAAAGAATGCTATTATGAATGAAGAAGATGATGAAGCTGAAGGCTCAATAAGGATTCTACCCATGAAACAAATAAAGATAAGTATTCAATTGTCATTTCATGATATTGTTTTGTTATGCACTTGTTTATATTCAGTTAAGGTATTAGGCATGATAGAATGTTTTCATTAATGAAAATATACTACTAATATGCATGTGATGGGTAATAAGCTCATGGTTCTATACAACTCTCCATTGCTTCTTATCTAGAATGAAACCTCTTTGCTGACATATTGGATTAGTGCACAATCTCAATGTTGTCCTGGTAGAGATGGAAGGCATCTAGAAATTTTCCATGAGATATGGATGAATGTTGTATTGGATAAAATAGTTGCATGATAATATATTTATGCATAAGAATTTTCCATTATGAATATTCCTTATGAAATGTTTCTAACCATACAACTAATGCATTTGACTTGTAGGAAAGATTGCGTACAATCACCTACAAGCAAACAAGGATGAGACTTGTTCCAAAGAACAAGTGACGACAATTCAAGAAAGAATCCAAGATGAAGAATAATATGGTGAATGTAGTGACACCATTGATGCAAAACCTTCCAGCTATGAAGAAGTAGCCAAGAAGAAAGGGAAGACTAGTTCAAGAAGAATGATTCCTAGGATGTAGTATCGAGACCTGAAAGGAAGTTCGTAGTTCCATCATGTAGTAGATGGAAACATCGTGGGATACAAGGCTGGATTCATAGCACAAGGCTTGTCACGAAAAGAAGGCATAGACTACGAAGAGACATTTGTAGCCAATGGGAGTTGAGACACATGAAAGGTAGAATCATGTGTGCAAATAAAAGAAGGCCTTGTATGATCTCAGAAGACACCCATGGGATAACACATACATGAGGAGCTTGATGAAGATATGAACCTTTGCTACAAGGTTGAAGATGAAAGTCTATAGAGGATGACAGGCTCACAGATGGGTGTGACAAGAAATTTTGAAAAAGTTCAAGAAAGAGGATCTTGGTATCCAGTATAGATATATAGAATAATAGCAGCAGAGGAAGCTACTTGTCACTCTAGTACAAAATGTTTCAATGCATAAAGTATGAAAGGCAGAGGAAGAGCGATGCTCCACTTCAGAGGAAGTGACTATAGAAGATCCCGAGGTTCGACATGGTATGACTGGATGGATAGCTTACTGATGACTCTAGGCTTTATTAAGAGTAAAGTGGATTCCAAGCTTTGCTTCAAGGTTGAAGGAGAAATACCACTGATGCTCCTATTATATGTCGATGACTTGTTCCTGACAGAAAAGAGGAACTCATTAAAGTTGCAAGAAGGAGTCTTTCTTCCAAGTTCAAGATGAAAGACTTGGATATCATGCACTACTTTCTAGGCATGGAGGTGTGGCAGAATGCAGATGGCATTTCCCTGGGACAAGGGAATTATGCAGTAGAGATCCTGAAGAGGTTCAGGATGATGGAATGTAAGGTGATGACCACACCTATGGCATTGAACCTAAAGCTATTGAGTTTTGCTTCATTAGAGGCGGTTGATGCTACGATGTATCGTCAGATGATTGGTTCCTTGATGTACCTGATGAATACGAGACCAGATATTTGCTTTGCCATGAACACATTGAGACATGTTCACCTGATGGTTGCAAAGCATATTTTGAGGTACCTGAGGGGTATAGTGGATTATGGGATCAAGTATGAGGTGAATCAGAAGAATAAATTGGAGGGTTATGTTGATTCAGATTGGGCAAGCAGTGCCATCGATAGGAAGAGCACTTCAGGTTCTTGCTTCAATATCGGATCAGGTGTGATCTCTTGGTTTAGCAGGTAGCAATCCTATGTGGCACTGAGTATAGCTAAAGAAAAGTATGTCACAGCTTGTTCAGCTAATTGTGAGGTAGTATGGCTGAGAAAGCTACTATCTGATTTAATTGATCTCCAGTTAGATGCTAATTGTATATATTGCGACAACCAGATTTGTGTGAAGTTGTCGAAGAACCCGGTGTTCCATGACAAGTCGAAGCATGTCAAGATCAAGTATCACTATATGAGGGATATGCTGCAGATAGGAGAAGTGAAGCTCCAGTATGTTACGACGGACGAACAGATAGATGATGTATTGACGAAGCCATTGGCCAGAGTGAAGTTTGAGTACTTTAGGGAGAAGCTTGGTGTTCTCCAGATCGAGGTTCCCTCTAAGGGGAAGTGATGAGTCTGTGATCCATTCTAACATAGTGAGAGGATTGGTTCCTTCCATGGTCAGATGTAAGGGCTGAGCCATTCTGTCATGATGAGAGGATTGGTTCCTTGCATGTCAGATATGAGTGCTGAACCATTCTGATGTGACTATAGGATTGGTTCCGACATGATCAGATATAAGTGTTGAATGCCATTCTTGGAATGGAGGCACCTGGTTAGTTACTAGGAATACTCAGTCTAGGACTAACGGCCATTCTGGTGTGACTATAGGATTGGTTCCTACATGATCATATATAAGTGCAGGTCCATTCTGATGTGACTATAGGATTGGTTGCTACATGATCAGATATAAGTGTAGAGTCATTTTGATGTGACTGTAGGATTGGTTCCTACATGATCAGATATAAGTGCAGAGCCCTTTTGACATGCTGGATTGGTTCCTTTCATGGTCATATGTAAGTGCAGAGCCCTTTCAACATGTAGGTAGGATTGGCTCCTCCCATGGTTGAACATAAGTGCTGGGCCTTTTTGACATAGATGACTGGGTTGGTTCCTCTCATGGTCAGATTTGAGTGCTGGGCCTTTCTGGCATAGATTACTGGATCGGTTCCTCTCATGGTCAGATGAAAGTGCAAGGCCTTTCTGACATAGATGACTGGATTGGTTCCTATCATGGTCAGATGTGAGTGTTGGGAATGCCTTTCTGACATGGTGTTGGATGTGTTCCTCTCATGGTCAGATGTAAGTGTTGGGCGGTCCATTTTGACTTAGGGTCAGATATAAGTGCTGAAAAAAACCTACATGGAGGCTAGGCCTACAACCAGCATGAAAAATGGCTGGCTCTGTAGAACCTCCTGTGACGAGAAGAATCAAGAGATAGCACTTGTGATGATGATCCAATAGAGATGTTTTAGAACCAGAGATGATCTAGATCGAGTGATGATCCAGATCTAGTGATGATGATCTAGATCAAGTGGTGATCCAGATCCAGTGATGATGATCTAGATCGAGTGATGATCCAGATCCAGATGAAGATGGCTTGAATATGAAGATGAATTGAATATGACGAGGACTTGATGATGATCCATATTATATAGAGAAGAATACTTGTGCTGATAAATTGCGTCGAGAGAATACCTTCCTAGTTAAGAGGGAGTGTTGATGTAATTGTAACTTCGAAATGTATTCACCTATATATCTTATGTATTGTACCCCGATGTTTATTCCAAGAATTGTTTGTAATGTAATTGAGTCATGTCATGCCCCGATGTTCCGATCGAGAGTTTCCATAATGTAAACAAGTCATGTCAAGTCATTGTGGGTAACCCTCCTATTTTTCAAGGTTTAAAGTCCCTGCAGTTGTGGGGCCCTAGGGTTATTAGAATATCCTAGAGAAGTCGACCCTAGGTGAGTTATTGTAAGTCAGGGAAATAATCCCCACAGTTGTGTTGAGGATAACCCTCCTTGTTGGTCGGAGGGGCAAAGTCCCCATAGTTATGGGGCACTAGGGTTATTAGACTCTCCTAGAGATGTCTGCTCTAGTAAGTAATTGTTAATTGAGGCCGACATGTTGGAGTGGACATTAAGTGAATGAAAGAATATAAATAAAAAGTGAGCCTCTCTATTTATCACACACACACTCACTCACTGGGGCGCATGAGTGAGAGAGAAGTTGCTGGGATCAGAGAGAGAGACTACTACTGTCGGGAGATCATCTTTATGTTTTTGGGTTTTACTTTTGGTGCTGATTTTATCTTTGAGGAAGTTGCGGGGTTTTCTCCTTTATGGTTTCCCCAAGGAAAATTCTTTGTGTCTCTTGTCTCTTGTGTTTATTGCTGTGCATGTTATTCTCTCAATTAAAGATCCTAAGATCATAATGCTAGCTTGAATGATAAAAATCTAATAGTTTTGATGATGATCCAGTGATGATCTAGTTTTGATAATGATCTAGTGATGATCCATATTTGATAATGATCTAGTGATGATCCATCTTTGACGATGATCCTTTGATGAAGACTTGTGCTGATGAATTGTGTCTAGAGAATACCTTCCTAGTTAAGAGGGAGTGTTGATGTATTTGTAACTTTGGAATGTATTCACTTGTATATTTCATATATTGTAATTTATTGATCCATGATGGTCCTATTGGGAGAATCATTAATGTAATAAAGTCATGTAAATTCATAGAGGTTAACCCTCCTTGTTGATCAGGGTGAAAAGTCCCCGCAGTTGTGGGGCACTAGGGTTATTAGAATCTCCTAGAGAATTCGGCCCTGGTAAGTGATTGTCAAGTCGAAAACTAGTATAAATAGAGAGTGAGATTCTATATTTCAAACACACACTCACCCGGCTATAGTGCATAGGTGATAGAGGAGAAGTTTGCTCAAGTGAGAGAGAGAACAATTGTTGGAGATCATGTTTTTGTCTTTGGGTTTTAATGCTGCCATTGGTGCTCATTCTATATTTGAGGAAGTTGCTGGGTTTTCTCCTTTATGGTTTCCCGAGGAAAATAATTGTCTCTATTGTCTATTTTGATTGATTTCTGGACATGTTATTCTCTCAGATAAGATCCTAAGATCATGCTGCTTAAATAATAAAAGTCTAACAACCATGGCCTAAAAGAAACACATAGGAGATATAAAAGTATACTTAATCTTTGATTTGGATATGGGAACCTCTAGGAGGATTTTCACACTGAGTAAGGATTCTAAGGTATTGACCATGGTCAAGTAGGAAAAGAAGAGACAAATGGCCTAACTTATTAATTCATAGTTCTAGGCACAAAGGGAAGTCTTGAACCATTACAAACACCCATTAGAGGGGAACTTTAGATAGTGAATGTGATACATACACCATTAGGGGAATTTTTTCACTAGTTATGTGTTTCAAGGCCTTATTCATGGTTATATGGGATCCATTATGAGTTTTTTCATTGTAAATATTTCTTGAGACACTACCAATGGTCCATTGATAAAATTCAATGTCTTAGAGACTAAAATATGTGTTTATGGTTTATGGACCATGCATTGTAGCATCCCCATTCATAATTCTAAACTCTAAATGGGTAGTTATGAATTCCCCACTTCTAAACATTTTCCACATGTATGCCATTTTGATTTTAGAACTAATATAATTATCCTATGTATGAAAAAATTTAAAGAATGCTGGTGCAAGTACATAAACATAAAACATTGTAGACATAAAATTATATTCAGACATACACATGAATAAAGAATCCTATTCATAACAAAAAGTAAATATAATTCTTCATATTCATAAACAAGAATGAATACTTATATTTTAACAGAAGAAAATAGAAACAAATGGATGTGTAAAAGAAATTTTACACCTAGCCATAAGTATCAACTACATATACCACCGCTAAGCCAATTTATGAGGCCACCATGGTGAAGGAAACACCTATAATGTCACAAACCCTCAATTTCCATAAATATTTTTTTTTTGCTTTTACTTTACTATTTATTAGTTCTCCTTTTTGTAACATGTATATATTGGTCACAACACATTTTATTTCGTCATTACATATTTTGGTTCACATGCATGGATGAGTTTAACTCGACATGTTAATGGTTGAATGATAGGTCGAGTATTCCATTTGGTGTGGTCTCCATTTGTAGCGACAACTTGGTCGCAACCTCTCTAAGGTGATGTTTAAGTATTTATTACTACAAAGGTTTAATTACTTAGGACCTAATAATAAACCTATGGATTAGTCCTAGCTATGATTATTAGTTTTGAACTTATATTAGCCCCACCCTTCATATGAGATTATTTAGCAAAGGTGGTTGCATAAATGGTTAATGGATTGATGTTAGTTTATTAAAAAATATGTTTAGAAGTTTGTAGAAACCATAAGACTTGGTCTATGGTTTAATCCCTAGCTCCTGTTCTTTACACATCGTAAGGGTGATAGTTGTAATGCAAGTGTTTATATATAATTATATGCACAAGACAATATAAGTGGATGCTGGGAATTGTATATTTTAATGCCTTGCATTAAATTTTTAATGTCTTAGCCATGTATGTGAGTTGATAGCATAGTCAGGCGTATTTAATGACATGGCTTAATCACATGTATGGTGGCCAACAATGGATCTCGACCCTCCACTTGTCATGATGTGATTCAAGGTTTTTTTGTAGTATTTAATGTGACTTTATACTATTGTGGGGGTTTTTGTTGCATTCATTTGGCCTATTTTATTTTTATGTGAATGAGCTCAGTCACTCTATGGCTGTGTCATACCAGTCTTGCCCTTCATATTTCCCTTCACGATCTGTTATGGAAAGTTTAGTTACAGGTCTGTAAATTGAGTTTGTTTGCAAGTTTTTATCACTCAATTAATAGAAATGTAACTGGCATTACACCCTCTACCTTCTAGGCTCGTCGTAAGGTTAAGAATAAATCTAGTCGCGCTCTTTTGAGTTTTGGTGGAGGATTTACAGCATGAATATTTAAATGAATATGTAGGAAGAAATTATTCCATATTTACTCTGCAATTTTGATTTTAAGGGTTTATTAGTTAGATACATAGTTAATCTTAAATGCTTCTATTATTGTGCAGGAAGAGGAGGAAGGAATATCCAGGAGGAGTTGACTCTTGGCCCTCTACGCAACTTAATAAGGTAAGTTCTTCCTAATTGGTTATTTTTGGTAAGGTTTACATTTATAAAATGGAGTTATTTTGACTCTGTCATTTTGTTGACAAGAGAATTCAAGGTTTGTACGAAAGATTTGGGAAAATCCTGCTTCACCTCCATAACCCAAACTTAGATTGCAAGTAAAGATTTCAATTGGGTTTTCCTTTACCTTTCAAAAAGTTATAATTTTATTAATGCACCAATTAAAATTGTTTGCATGTGAATGTAGGTCACTAAGCATGGCCTGGTGAGAGAGGTGACAGGGTCACCTCCTCTCAAGCCTCCTTCTTTTTCCAGAGGTGAGGTATTTACTCAAACTCTGTTAAATAGGAAGAATACATATGTAATTTTTTGTCATTAAGTTTATAATAAGGCCAGTAGGTTTCGTGCATGTGAACACCGACATGACTTGGCTTGTGGACTCTACATCTGGATCATCTATTATTCATAAGATAAGACTCTTGATAGGGTTCATGGTTAAACTTGTTCCCCAGTTGCTTTGGTTCGCAGTCTATGTAAAGATAGGGATTTTACAACCACTACAAAGATACGTTTTCTTATTTAAGCCATAATATGTATTGGGTTTGTACTTAGATGTATTGGTTTCTTCTGAGGGATTTGTAGCCTTAAAACTTGGGATGCATTGATTTTTATAGTAGTTTTGTTATGTAATTATATATAAACCCTTAAATTACAACTATCACCCTCACAATGTGTAAATCATGCGAGATAGGGATTAAACGATAGACCAAGTCTTGTGGTTGCTACAAACTTCTAAACATAGTTTTTAATAAACTACCATCAAGCCATTAAACATTTATGCAACCACCTTTTCTAAAGAATCTTATATGAAGGGTGGGTCTATTATAAGTTCAAAACTAATAGTCATAGCTAGGACTAAGCCATAGGTTTAGGCTTAGGTGCGATAAAAACTCGATCGAGCTTATACCTCGATTGAGGGCCTAAAAAATAGAGATTTATCCCTCTTACAGGAAAATCAATGTTTCTTTGTGTCTTCTAGGGATGTAAACCTTGCCATTCATGGCACACAACTAAGCGGAGTTCATATTGATAGATTCGTCACCGAATCCTCTGTCCATTGAGATATCATGCATGCGTTTTGGAATTCATATGTTTTTTTTTTAATTAATTCTAAAACTTACACTTAGAAAAGTAGACAATAACTTCGAAGAGGCTCAAAGAAAAATCCACAGGGTAAAATATACACATCGAAAAAATTCTTAAAAATGCACATCCCACACATCGGCGTGTCCTCTTCAAAAGGGTATCTTTGGTTTTCGATTTTTCAAAATAGTGAAAAAAAAGATGGGATGGACACACATGTGTATAAAATCATGCTGAAATCAAATGTGCTCACTTTTGAAAAATAATAAATAATTGTATATTGAGAAATAAATCAACAAAAAAATATGCAGACCATAGTGCATTTTGTGTAGATCATGCTCATATATATATTATTACTGTGAGATTGAATTATTGGGGTTGGACACGAGCCCCTTATTAACTTCTTCAAATTTTTAAGGTCACACAGTTCATTAAATGAAAAATTTCACACATTAAATTACATCGGAATATTTTGAAAAAATATCATTGAGAAGTCAACATAATACTCTACAATTTGTTTTTTGTACTGTAAGTCGAAATGCACATGGCATATATGTGTTTCGAGGGCTTCTATATAGCACATGAGTAAAAAATCAGGTTTTCATCACCAATGTTGGCCAAAAAGTGTTACCCACCTTTACGGAATCACCCATGTGCATCTTCTTAGTCTGGTTTATTTATGGTTGAGTGGTAGAAATGCCATCTCTCACCTTCATCCAAGACCTAATTGCCCTCATTATTAGCTTCATCTCTCCCTTGAATCAAGACCTTCAAAACAACAAAATCATTCAGATATGAAGCTCTTGCCTCACTCCAAAACAAATAAAATCAACGCAGCCCAATTTTTAAGTATTACAAATCTGGTTGTTGTGAATCCATTTCTGGCGGTTTCAACTGCCTGCAATTCTTCACTTATCACTTGATTCTTTACAAATGATAAGGGATGTTATTCATTGTTGGATTCTTTTTTCTATAAAAAGGAAATTGAATGAGAATTTTTAGGTGTAAATAAATGATCTTAATGGGAGAATATCCAAATTATAAGTGACCATGCCATCTGTTTTGGAGATTCTGCGTTAAATTTATAAGGTAATATATCTTTTAGACAGAGATGGTTTCAACTGTCAACCAAATAAGCAATAAATTGGCAATAAATTTAGGTCAAGGATAGCGATCTTCCCAATCTCTACAAAAAAAAAGTAACGTGTGAAAATTTATTGAGTTTACACTTGTAAAACAACCTACGGTTTCTTGGGACTAACTTGGAATTAAACACGTGCATATGGTTTTTCTAATTGTTGGTTACAAATGCCACATGCATATCATTTTTTATATCTGCCAACCTAGTCATCTAGCTCAATAGCCATTCCTCCCATCTTAAAAATAAGTCACCAAACATTTATGTTGTTTTCAATGCCTCATTAATAACCTCCTGTCCACTTGCTGAAAATTTTCGATGGACAATGGAGAAACGTCACCCCCATTAATGGAAGAGGGCTCTAAACATAGAATTCCAAGCTTGAAGGACTTGTTTTAGGAGTAGTTGACAGAACATTGTATTTTTTTCAATGCTTGGTTGGCGATAATCTTCACGTTAGAGTTAATGTGTTGGACATTGACGGAGATTTATGAAAATGGAAGGAAGTATTTACAACTGAAAATCATCATAATATTAACTGGTATATATGTAGATAGGACCGAGCTGCAGGTGAGATTTTTGTATATCGCAGATGTTTTGAAGAAAGTAATTCGAAGATAAATTTTGAGGTAAGAGAGATACCTGCATGGGAACAAATAAGTGATACAACATAACAAAACTCCAAGTTGTATACTCTGAGAGGTAGGTTAGAGAATTAGATAACGAGAAAAAACATTATGCCATGGATAGCCTAGAAGAATAGAGAATGTTTGAGGAATGTGTATCATTACAGAATATAATTCTAGCTCTCAATGATAGATGTTAGAGCCAAAGTGATCAAATTGATTTTGTTTCGGCTGGCATGGGATTAGGAGAATATTTATTCAAATCTTATTCCTTAGTTGAAAACTATCTCTATTATCTTCACGTGGGTGGCCTACAATACTCTTTAAACTCTCCCCAACCATTTTCTTGGATTAAGTCTCAGCCAATAGTGATGAGAATGACGAATTTTCTAGAAAAACATCCTCAAATTCCAACACATCGCCTAAAAGCTTCCACTTAGAAAACAATGTCAACAATTATTCACTGTTGTACCGTTCCTAAAATACAATTATTCATTGGATACAACTGTACCCTAATTGAATATTCAATAAGAAAATTATTGCGTGACAACTCAATAGGCACGTAATCTCATAAAAAAAGATAATGGTTTGAAAATTATAAAGTGGTTGCAATGATAATGGTATATTAAAGAATAATTATATTGTGGATACAGGTTTGAATGGGTACTTGTACTGATAGAAAAGTTTTACCAAATTGGATACACATGTAAATGGGTGCCTGTACTGTGTAGATGCTCTTTTGTGCGTTTAGACTCTAGATATTTCTATTATGTTCAATACGGTATTCATGACCTTTCTGTATTCATATATGCTATTTCTTAGAGTTGGATCTTGTTATTGATTTCCTTTTCAGAATATCCATAGATCTGATTTGCTGATTGTAAGTTTTATTTCTTCCATTGCGAATAGTTTTGATAGCCACATCTTATATTTTTGTTGGATGACACATCTGATATAATAGCTACATCATCCTCTCAATAAATTATCCTAGTGCATGTCTCCCTACTCTATTCAACTATCCCTAACTAAACAATGGCACATACATTCCACCTCAGCAAAGCCCAGTTCTAAAAATCAAGATGTGACCACAGGAAAAATTAAGATGTGAATATTTATGAGTGCTCCAACCTGATTGATCATATTTTCCTTGAATTTTATTTGTTATTTTCATCTGGGAAAATCCAATTACAACTGCATGTTGGTCAAGAAATGGAACTGGGAACTATATTCACTATATTCCCAGTTTTCATCATTAAGGAAAAATGATGAAAATTAAGCTGTAGGGGTTGAAGTACCACTTTAACATCCATTAAAATACTAGTATCCTATGGAGTTTGAACCCACTATATTTATAATAAACAGAGAATATTTCCTGCCTACCTAGCACCCAATTCACTGATGGTGATATCAGTTATGGAAGGAACCAAATGACTCTGTGTAGAGGCAGATGACACAGATGACTGGTGAGTCCTGCTTCTAGATCTACTAGTTGTGGACCCTATGTAGCTTCTCTCAATACTTTTCATAAATGTTGGCTTTGTTGGATTTCCTAATGTCACCGAAGTACTCGAGATCATCAGTGTAACATTAGATATGATTGAACAGAGGTCAGGATCAGCTTGCGTGCATAGAAGGGAAATGTGAATGCACCTTATAGATTGATCCTTTCTAGGTATTTCTATCAGTATAAAATCTATCATATTTGGAAAAAATTGTCTCTTGTATAATTTCCATGCCTGCATCACATCCAAGGTAAAAGCATACTCACTTCTAACATCTACATTACCTCAAACTAATCTTTCCCATAAAAAAAAGAATTATTGAATTGAAGCCTTTCAGTGGTAGAATGGACTTATTTGGAGTGTTGAGACTATAAAATTTTCATAACATATATATTCTCTCCGCAATTATGATGGATTTGTTTTTGTAGGTCACATGTTTTCAGGATCGACGTTTTTGTTTATTTCTAGGTTACTATTTGTTGCAGAGAATTGTATGCTCTCAAGATTTCATATGGTTGATACTGTACAGTCTAATTATGTGGAAAAACAATCAAAATTAATGCAAAAAATTTGAATAATTGCTTAGATAAATTGGACAAGAATCATATTTAAACTTTCAAAAATTTAGTAACATGAATCAGCAAGCAACCGAATATTGGATAACACCTAGGCAATATTGCTCTTAAAATATTTTACAAAGAATGCCAATGTCACATTCCCCAATTTGAAAAAACAATTTTATAATTTTTGAGGAACATTATGTTAAATTTTATGCTAAGTTGTAATTCATGACCCAGTGGGGTCAAGAATATTGAATGTAAATTCAGAATATTTTATTTATAAATAAATAAACGAGGAGACAACAGCTTAGGGAAGCTATTAAAAGAGTTTTTACTGGTTAATTGGTGGAGGAGACTGGGTAGAGAGAAAACTAACAAGTGGTAGAATCCTCAACCACTTCCAACTACTGCAGGTGGCAAATTCCCTATATTTGTGGTCATGATTCCCCAAGAAAGTGGAATCAGACTAGGTGGCTCATTAAATAAAAACTGACCCAGAAGACCTAGGCATATCTATAAATTTTCCCATTGAAGAGAGATGAGGCTGCTCTTATAGAGAGGTGATCATTCAGGGTGAATAAATTTACTCAAGAGAAATTCAATGGAGGGGATTCTGGAGTGTGTTTGAGGGTTAACTACTGAGATTGAACTAGTTACATCTTCTAAGCTGAGGTTCATATTGTTGAGAGTATATTTTGATTACTGAGGTAATCAGACCAGTCAGGTGATAGAGGTCTTACAGTTGCATTCTCCACCCAGTTCTCAGCCAAGAAGACCAGGAACAAGCTCGGGGGTCCTGAGGAAGCATTGTCTTAGAGCTTTCCAAGAGTTTGGTTGGGAGGAACAACCTCCTTAAGCTGTTGTCATCTTGTCCTCAACAGGTTCTATTTGATTTTATTGTCTTCAGTTAAATATTTATTAGTTTTTCTTCTACAGGAATGTTAGTATTTTAGGGTTTATGAATGAAGAGTAACTGAGTAATGTTGGATTCAATAAATTATAGATTATAGTAGAAATATAAATGATTATGTGAAAAGTGAAACAGATAGAGTTGAAATTTCCAAGCTGCGTTTTTCCACACTTGAACTCAGGTCGTACTCTAGCACAGCTGGATTGCTTAGGTGAATGAAATGATTCTTTTATTTGAATGAAAAAGTAGTTAGATTTTACTTCATTGTTTATTAATTTCACTAAATTGCAGTGCTATGTATTGTCTGCATTTATTTACTTCAGCTAACTAAATAGAAAAATAGGTATGAAAGAAAACAGTAAATATTATTATTATTCCAGTATTAGTATGCTGATAAAAATATAGATATTATATTTTAACATAAGTAAAGTAAGTAAATTAGCATCTAAAAACCATGTGAATAGGAATTTGTAAAACAGTTATAAACATTAACATTCTAGACCAAGGTGTGTTTTTATCCAAGACCAAAGGATTCTTTTGCAATCCTTTTTACATTACAAAATTTACTGAAAGTTAACAATACCCTAGTTTTCGAGTAGTCTGCATTAAAACCCTAAGTATTCTCTTAACTAAAAACTAAAAGCAAAAACTGTAAAAATTGTTTAGATTTCTTATTTTTTCATAGATCTAGCATCAAACATATAACTGTAAGTCATATCATCATCCATTATCCTATTTTTTTAAACAGAGTCAAGAATGACGTAAGTAGAAACAAGGACTTCATAAATTGTAGGGTTATACAAAAATTTTAAACCCTTAAAAAAACCGAATTCTAGAAATTAAAATATCATCACAAACAGTGCTTTAAAAATAATTATAAATATAGAATATTAATACAGACATTACATATGTAAACTATGGACAAATAAACCAGTAATCGTTAACCAATTACAATATAAAGTCCTAAATCAAGGATAGGCTTATAGCCTATAAAATCGAAGGGTCGAAACCCAAGCCTGCTAGTAAAATCGATTATAGAAAATTATTTTATATTAAACTGTAAATAAGATACATTACTAACAGGAAAAGTAAAACCTAGCTCACTTTACAACTCGACTGTTCCACAGTCTTCATTTCACTAAATTCAAATGTAAAAAGGAAAATTGAAGCAACACAAGACAAAGGTCACTTAGCATATCTGACCTCAGAACTGGGATCTGTATAAATCTTAAACAAAAGCATTTACATTGCTTAAGCCATAAGGATGAAACTTCATAACCAAAACCACATATACATCACGACTTCAAGAGCTTGTGTTACCCAGCGAAGTATCATGAGGGTTTTTAAGTTAAAACATGGATAATACTTCACAAACTAAAAATCATGACCAATAGAGAACGGAAGCCTTGTATCCACCCACAGGAACCACATCCAACAACCTAGACCGTATGCAAGGAGAACCCTCAATGAGACCGGGGCTTACCAGTTGGAAGCCCACGAAGATAACTGGTGCACAAGCTTGCATTCCACCCATAGCCTAGAGTTGATAGCAGGAGCCTGCAAAACATATTTTAAAAACAATACTTAAACTCTGATCAATGGTAAAACCCTAGCATGGTAAATCGATTGACAAGAGGAAATTGAGTAGGGTAAAATGTTTACTTGTGAAAAAAAAGAATCGAAGCCAAGAAGAAACAGCCACACCAGCTCTAATGCACTGAACCCAGAAGTAAGAAAACCCTTAAGCCAACTCTGTGATAGAGACAACGAAGAGATAGACTCAAGTTCACAATGCCAAAGCAATGAACAAGCAGTCACAAGGGTAAGGCCATTACAGGCTTTGAGCCACTTGAAGAAACCATTAACCAATCTCATAGTGTAATTCCTTACTCACAAGAGAACATGAAACCATAAAATATGATACCAAGATTCACTTAACAAGCAATACAGATTACAGTGCCAACGATCAAGGAGGTTGTAGGCCTCTCATGGCCGCAAAGACTCACAACGCAACTAGCAGGAGGAAAAACCCTCGAACCAAAATGCAAAGGAGTAGGGTTATGACATTTTAAGCCAACCAACGTATGGAGGAGGCCATGTCCATGTGCCCATCCAAAAATATCAAGAAGTGTGGGTCGAGTTCTAATGTCAGCGCTGCACATTTTATTTTCAAACTTATCATTGCCAATACTTTTAACTGTATGTTTTCCAATAATTAAATCATGCTATTGATCATAATAAACCAATTTTTATGATTGCTAATAATATCAAACATGCCATCAAATATATCATGCTTTGGAACTAGTATGGTATAGGATCAAAACTTATAAGGTGTGTTTCCATTAGTTTCGACTACATTATAGTAGTTGATAGATAGGTAAAACTACCTTAGGTTATAATTTAGGATCATTGTTGTATTTTAATATTGATAAATTATAAATCAACATAGTATTATACCATTGCAATAATAATTGTATCATGGTTATAATCTAAAGACTATAAACACAGCTTGTCTACTAGTTGTTCCAAGAAGATATTCATACTTACAATTCAAACAAGTTTGGTATTGTGCTAGAACTAGTAAAGGAAAATAGGGTTTAGATATGATTTTTAAGTATGATTCTTAATAGACTGGAAAAGCCTTAAACTTCTCCAAATAAAAACTCGATGCTGATAAATGAGGGAGTCTTCAAGAAGACTGAAGACTAACTTTATTTTAAGAGTTTCTCATAAGAAGCTATTCACTCATGGTAAACTTTACCATCGAAAAACATAAGAATATGTTCATACATAAAGAGCAGTACACTTGAGTATTAAAGTAAAAATAGTAGTAAGACCATGAAACAATTGAAGTAATTATGTACCAAGACCATGAGCTCTATGCTCACTGTGGGAATCTATAAATATCCATGTACTATAATTTATAAAAGATAATCATCTTATGAGAGAAGGGACGTTGGAAGAACTCATTCTTTTAATAGCATTGATTATGTCAATGATAAAAGGTCAATATGGCATTAGATATAAATACTGTCATAGATTCAAAACAATGAAAGAAATTTACTTTACCTCGTTGGAGACTTGCAGCTTAAATAATTGATTCTTATACTAGCATCTTAACATTCTAGGGAAGTACTTTCTCGACATAATTTTTAAAATAAAAACCTACATGATCTTATGCTTACCTGCTGAACTTGTAAGAACCAGCAGTCCATTTGAGTTAGCAGAACGCTAGGTAAGCCCCAATTTCAAACAAGGTTTCTCACCTACTTGACAAAACTAAATCATCAGTATATCTAGCAGCAACTAAATGCAAGTCCTCTTTCTATCACAGTTGAAAATTAAAGCTGTAAAGTTAACACGGGTGTTTAAGATTATATCCTTTTTGGTATAGAATTTATTTTATGAAACAAACACTTAATTTTTGTTAAACTATTTCATTTTCCGCTAACCGCTAGCAGTTACTAAACTGCGACTTAAGACATTTTATGTCACTTTAAAATTTTTAAATTTTTAGAAAATTTTTGGTCATTACATGTGGTATCAGAGCACAAGGTTCAAACACTAGGCCTTAATGAAGCTCAACTTGCTTATATGGAACAATAAATTTAAATCATTATGCTGATGTTGTTTTATTTGAATGATATACACAGAGAAATTTGTTTCTGAGTTAATGACAGGCATGGAAAGATTGGAAGAATATTTGGAAGAGGAATCCCCTTACACTGAATGAGATAATATACAAAAGGAATCTATACAAGAAGATATAACCAATAATTCTTTTGAACTACTACAAACAGCTAAAGAATTAAAATCAGAAATGGAATCAGTTAAGAAAGAAAATGAAAGGATTTTGAGAGCTCAGGAGGAGTTGAATCGGATCTTAATAGAAAGATTTCATACTGAGGGAAAAAGTAAAAGAGCTGATTCTAAAGATATAGGTTATCAAAATAAGTATAAAAAGACTAAACAAACTAAAAATGAAAGTAGCTCATCTTCCGAAGTATATGGTGATTTACATAACTCTCATTATACTAGTGACAGTAGTGAGGATAACCACCATACTAGGAAAAGGAAATATAAACCTTATGAAGAAATATCTGGGGAGTTTAAGAAGCCTTCAACATTTAATGGAGAAACTTAAAAAGGGGAGGAAGCAGAATCCTGGTTATCCGGAATGAATAAGTACTTCTAGATTTATAACTATTCTAATCAATTGAAGGCTAGGATGCCTATTTATAATCTTACAGGGAAAGATGATATATGGTGGCAAGAATTAAAAAGAGTGAAATGTATAAGAGAGAAAAACATAAATTGGAGCACATTCAAGAAATACTTCAAAAATAAATTTTTATCTGAACAGTACTATGAAGAAAGGGCTAAAGAATTGTATGAATTAAAACTAGGTACAATGAATATGAAATAACTGAACAGTAAGTTTCTAAGTCTGCTTAGGTATGTGCCATACATCGTGGATGAGAAACCTAAGCTACATCGATTTCTCAGCTGTTTACCTTATCATATAAAGAATAGGATTGAGTATGACAATCCGAAAACCCTAGAAGAAGCCATGAGAAAAGCAAATTTCTGTTATGAACAGAATCGTAAAAAGGAGAGTATGGCCAACTTAAAGGCCAAAAAGAATAATAACTTTGATCGAAAGAAGAAAGAGTTTGTGCCTAATCGAAATTCTAAAAATAATAACACCATAAATTTTCCTAATAAGAATTTCCATGGGAATAAGAGTAATTCACAGACCAATCAGAACAATCAAAGGAATAAAGAGTCAGCTAACAATCATAGTAACTACACAAAGAACTTTGAATGAAAATAACCCATAAAGTGTTGGGAATGCAATGGTCCACATCATGCCTCAGTTTGTCCCAATCGGAAAAAGACTATCAGCAATATCCACACAATACAGGAGGAGATCATTGTTGGTGATTTAGCAAGGACAATTCCTAGGATCAATGCAACTTTAGAGAATCCGGAAGCAGACTACCAAACTTCCATGGTGGAAGTGGAAGGTAAGATAAATCAAATACCCATATCTATTTTAATTGATCCAGGAGCTAGTTTAAGCTATATTTCTCCTAACTTGGTAGAAAAGTGTAAACTTCCAGTTGAAAAGTTTTTAAGTTCTTGGTTAGTTCAGTTAGTTACTGGTGCAATGAGAAAGGTAATTAGCTTTGTAAAGAATTGTGCAGTAACTATCGATCAATTTGAAACTTTTGTTAAGCTCAATATACTACCTTTAGGTTCATATGACATATTAATTGGTATGGATTGGTTAGAGCAGCATAGGGTGGTCTTGAATTGCTTTGATAAAACCTTTACTTGTATAAATGATGATGTAAAATTAATAAGCGTAAAGGAAATCCCTAGGAAAACAACTGTAAGGCAGATTTCTGCTCTACAACTTAAGAGAGATGTTAGGAAAGGTTGTAAGGTTTATGAAGTAACAGTAACCAATGAAGAAAATCTAAACAACATAGATAAATTAAAATTGGAGGACATACCAGTTCTAAAGGAATATTCAGATGTATTTCTGGAAGAAATTATGGGACTGCCTCCGAAGAGGGAATTAGATTTTACCATTGAACTGGTACCTGGTGCAGTATCCGGCTCAAAATCCCCTTATCGAATGAATATACTTGAAGTAAATGAACTTAAGTCATAGTTAAAAAAAATTATTGACAAGAATTACATTTGACCCAGTGTGTTTCCCTGGGGGGCACCTGTCATATTTGTTAAGAAAAAGGACGGAACTCTACGATTATGCATAGATTATCGTCAATTAAATAAGATGACTATCAAGAACAGATACCCGTTAACTCGCATAGATGATAAGTTTGATCAACTATGTGGAGCTATGGTATTTTCAAAGATTGACTTACAGTCTGGATATCACCAAGTCAAAATTAATGACAAAGACATCTTTAAAACAACTTTTAGGACTCGATATGGACATTACGAGTTTGTTGTTATGCCATTCGGGCTTACTAACGCTCTAGTTGTTTTTATGTGTCTAATGAATAATGTAATGCACAAATATTTGGATAAATTTGTGGTCGTATTTATCAATGACATATTAAGTGATTCAAAATCTGAAGAAGAACATAAAGAACACTTAAAAATTGTCTTGCAAGAGTTACGAGAACATCAACTTTTTGCAAAATTTAGTAAATGCGACTTCTTTAAAGATAAAATCTAGTAATTAGGTCATGTGGTGACTAAAGAAGGAATTTTGGTGGATCGCAAAAAGATAAAGGAAATCAAAGATTGGCCAGTTCCAAAAGACGTAACTGATGTCAGATCATTCATGGGGATTACCGGTTATTTTTGTAGGTTCATTGAAGGGTTTTCGAGAATCACAAATCCGATAACCTTTTTGCAGAAAAAAAGAAAGAGATTTGATTGGAATCATAAGTGCGAAGATAGTTTTAAAAAGTTAAAAACCTTATTAACTAACGCACCAATTTTAAGAATTGCTGATCCAAATAAAGATTTTATAGTATGTACTGACGCCTGCAATGACAGTTTAGGTGGAGTATTGAATTAGGAAGGACATGTCATTGCTTACGAGTCTAGGAAATTGAAGATTCATGAAAACAATTATGCGACTTATGACTTGGAATTAGTTGCTGTCATACATGCTTTAAAGATGTGGTGTCATCATCTAATTGGAAGAAAGTTTATCTTAATGACGAATAATAAGGGATTAAAATATCTGTTAGATCAACCTAACCTAAATGCTAGGAAATATAGGTGGCTAGATTTTCTAAGTGAATATGATTTTGAAATTCAACACATTAAAGGGAAAGAGAATAAAGTTGTTGATGCATTAAGTAGAAATGCAAAGATGAATTTTACAATAGCTATCAGCACTTATACAATAGATTTGGAAGAACAACTTAAAGCGGGAATAGAACAAGATGAAAATTACCTAAAGTTACAAGTTGATCAGAGAACTGAACCGAGTTCTCATATGGCTCAACAACCTAATATATATGATTACAAAATAGTTATGAAATAAATACCTGTCAGTTTGGTGAACCGACACGACCTTAGGTGGCCGACCTAATCTCTAGTTTAGTTAGTCGATCGACTTAGTCGGCTGATTGACTAAGTCAGCTGTCGTTCAATTCGACATACTGACTTGCTCCTCCAACATCTCCCCCATGAAAAAAATGTTTCTTTGTCCTGAAGGAACACGGAGGTAGAAAAATCTTCCTGTTCATTTTAGTGGTCATTATGATGTGCTTGGTCTTTGTCTTGATGCTACAAATATCTTCACTGGCCTCTTTACTTTGCTGGTATTTGTCTTCTATTATGCTCTTCTTCTTGAATGTGCACTCAGCCTGGTGTCTTCTTCTTGTTTTGAATGCTGCTTCATTTATTCACTTTATAACCCAGCAGTCTCTTTTATTTTTGTTCTTTACAGAACCTTCAAATAAAACCAAAGATACTTTCTTTAATTCTATCTTCTCATGTTTTTGGACTTCTTCCTTTTTCTTTAGATATTCATATTTCATCCATAGAGACAAAAGATAAGAACAAGTAGAGGAAAATAACAGATTATATTAACAAGAGTGGGTCCGTACAATACAGAGAACTGAACCGAGTTCTCATCTAGCTCAACAGCCTAATATATATGATTACAAAATAGTTACGAAATAACTCCCTGTCAGTTGGGTTAACCGACACGACCTTAGGTGCCCGACCTAATCTCTAGTTTAGTTGGCCGACCGACTTAGTCGGCCGACTGACTTAGTCGGCTGATCGACTAAGTCGGCTATCATTCAAGTCGACATACCGACTTGCTCCTCCAACAACAAGTAAAAGAAAAATAAAATATAATAGAAATTCTAAGTACAGGGTATAGCTTGAATGAAAAAGGATTATTACTGTATAAAGACATAATATATGTACCTAATGTACCTAAGATTAAGTTATTAATTTTGGATGAAATTCATAAAACTCCTCATTCAGGGCATCTAGGTTATCAGAAGACTATAACCATGCTAAGAAAAGATTATTTCTGGCCAAACATGAAGACTGAACTGGCAGAATATATTGCTAGATGGTTTGAATGTCAGCAAGTAAAAACTGAACATCAACATCCAGTTGGGCTACTTCAACCTTTGCCTATCCCTAGTTGGAAATGGGAGATAATTAGCCTTGATTTTGTTACTGGACTGCCTAAAAACCAGAGCTTAAATGACTCCATAATGGTAGTGGTTGACAAATTGAGTAAAGAAACCCATTTTCTACCTGTAAAAACCACTTATAAAGCTGCAAATATAGCTGATATTTTCTTAAAACAAATTTTTCGACTACATGGAATACCGAAAATCATAATTTCAGACCGAGACCCTAAATTTACAGGTAAATTTTGGAGATCTTTGTTTAAAGGATTAAATACCACATTAAATTTTAGTACCTCCTTCCATCCTCAAACTGATGGACAGACTGAAAGAGTAAATCAGGTACTAGAAGATCTACTAAGAATGTATGTAAAGGAGCGGCCAAGTAAAAGGGAAGATTATTTACACATGGTAGAATTTGCTTACAATAATAATTATCAAGCTGCAGCTAGGTATAGTCCTTTCGAAATTCTATATGGAAGGAAATGTAACACTCCCATCTCTTGGAGTAATCTAGTGGACAAGTTAGTATTAGGACCTAAATTATTGAAAGAAATGGAAGTAATTGTAAAGAGGGTACAACTTAATCTGAAAATTGCGCAAGATCGACAGAAAAGTCAAGAAAACCTTAAACGAACTCCAAAGGAGTTCCATGTATGTGAACATGTTTTCATTAAGGTGAGAACCATAAAGAGTTCTCTGAGGTTGTGTAGTTGTGCCAAAATAGCACCTCGTTATTGTGGTCCTTTTGAAATACTGTCCAAGATCGGACAGGTAGCCTATCAGTTAGCTTTAGCACCAAATTTAAGATTCACAATGTTTTTCACATTTTTGTATTAAAGAAATATGTGCATGATGCTACTCATGTTATTAACTGGAATGATGTGTAGGTGGAACCCGAAGGATATTTTATGGTGGAACCGAACTATATCCTCGAGTGGATGGAGATCTCAGTTCAGAACTGCACCATTGGTCAAGTGAAGGTGCAATGGAAGCACCTTAGTCCAAGGGAAGCCACTTGGGAATTGGAAAGTCATTTGCGGGATGCATATCCAATTCTATTTTAGGGGAAATATGAGGACCGGGAATAAATAACATCGAGGATGATGTTATAATTTAAGGGGGTGTGTATGTCATATGCCCCAATTTTCAAAAACAATTTTATAATGTTTGAGAAACATTGTGTTAAATTTTATGCTAAGTTGTAATTGATGACCCAGTGGGTCAAGAATATTTAATGTAAATTAAGAATATTTTATTTATAAATAAATAAATGAGGAGACAACATCTTAGAGAAGTTGTTAAAATAGTGTTTGCTGGTTAATTGGTGGACGAGACTGGGTGGAGAGAAAATTGAAAAGTTGTAGCATCCTCAAACCACTTCCAACGGTTGCAGGTGGCAACTTCCCTATATTTGTGGTCATGACTCCCCAAGAAAGTGGAATCAGAGCAGGTGGCTCATTAAATGAAAATTGACCCAGAAGACCTAGGAATATCTATGAAATTTCCCATTGAAGAGAGCTGAGGCTGCTCATTCTAGAGAGGTGATCATTCAGGGTGAATGAATTTACTCAAGAGAAATTTTCAATGGATGGGATTCTGAGGTGTGTTTGAGGGTCAATTGCTGAGATTGAACTAGTTACATCTTTGTTGAGGCCTGGAAATTCGCAGGCAACAACAGAAAGGGATTCTCCCCAGTCAATGTTCCCAACTAGCCCGTGATTGTTTGGTGTAGGGAATCTGTCCGGTTTGTGGTCTGGCTACCGTAGGTCAAGTAACAAAAATAAAAGGTTTTACCGGTTGCAGCCCAGTCCACCGTGTATATTTTTGTATTTTTTGACTTAAGTATGATATGCAAGTTCCTATTTAACATGCAGATTGACGTAGAATACGAGGAGCGGTCACAATGTGATGTGCAGGTTCTTACCTCTCATCTTAAACTCTCTCGCACCTAAATCACACACAGTAAGAAATTACAACTAACTACCTAACCTATCCCTAGGGAGAAAAGTTATCATTCATTAATGAGTAATGTAATTTGTACATGCATTATGAAAAATCACAGATAGCTGGTACTTCTTCCAAAACGCACGAACATTAAAAGATATTTGAACAACCAGATAGCCAATTGTTTATGAACAACATTCATTACTCATAGTGAAAATATTCATAAAATAAACCAGAGAACATTCATACAAGAACATAGGTTCAAAGAGTTAGAACGGTCTCACAGTTAATGGACACAAAGCTGAAAATGAAATAGTTCCTCTTCAACAAATCCATAGCACAACATTTGAATATTCCACCAAGCTTTCTCCAACATGCAAACTGTAATTATCTATTGCAAAAGGAAATAGTTCTTCTTACAATATGTCTTTACAAATCTAACTGGGAAAAAGTCCCTAGTAACTTCTAACTTTCAAATATTTAAACAATATCAGTAGACCGCTTGGGTTCCCCCCCCAAGCGTGTGACTCTTCGGTTCTTCGAGCGTTTCATATTCCTCCTTTTCATCTTTTCTGTGCAAGCTCATTATCAGCTGAGTAACTGATGGAATTTTCAGCTTTGCGTATTTTGTTGCTCTCGATTTTGTCTTTTCCTTCGCTTGTCTCCCTTGCGACCCTACCAGTTTCGATTTGATTTTTTACAAAACTGTCAAGCTATGCCTTCACACTGTGGTCGCCCCAACAGTCCCTTGAGTTCTACCTACAATCAATTACTGTGTGTCATTAGTTGGAATGGCATTTTAAAACATTAACTTAAAACAGCTGAAATGGCTAATCCACAAGAAAACGGCCAGGTGCATCCCTTAATCTGAGAAGTTTAACAAATGGAAGAGTTTTGACTAAGCTTCGAGTGGGAAAGTTCTAAATCAAAAGTCTGAAGGCTTTTACATCGGAAGCTGAATGACTTTCCTAGCCACAACGACGGAAGAAGAAAAGATACAGGCAAGCGATCAAAAGACCAATACGCATTGGCAGTCGAAGCGCTTTATGCTTTGGGTGCTAAGCCGCTTTGGGAGCCGCAACGATGGAAAAAGAAATAACAAATCCTTCCGATGTAAACCAAAAGATCGACTGATTTGAGAAAATGTGTCGGAGAAAACTTAGAAGCCAAGTCTGATTATTTTGCCGCAACGGTGGGATTCAAAACGACTAGACGTCCGGAAAAGGAAAAGCATTTTTCCGCCGCAATGGTGGAATCCTGAGACTTATGGGGCCGGAAAAAACAATGAAGCAGGAGAAAAACCAAACATTGATTGGGAGAAATTGTGATTTGTCGTCCGCAACAACGGAAGGAGAAGTGATATAAGTTCCGATGCCAAAACACAAAAGCAGCTGATGTGAAAACAAACAAATTGGAAAGGAATTCGAAGTCAATACCGATTATCCATCCATAATGGCGGGAGGGAAAGAAAATACCTTCCAATTCATTCGATTAAAACCAACATATTGGAAAGAAAATTCGAAGTCAAGACTCGGTATTTTGCCGCAACGGCGGAAGCTTTAACCAAACAAATTTTCGATTCGAACAAGCTGAAAATGCATGCAAAGGCAGGGATAAAGTCTGATAAAAAATTAGATTTCTTCAAGCATCAGAGGAGGAATCAAAACAATTGGTAGATCAATCCCAGCACTTAGAAATTCTTTCTGGAAAATCATTGAATTAACTCAAGGAAAAAGAACTAATCCAAACAAAAGGAGGGTCCCAATTTTTTTGGAATTTGGGAAAAATGTTGCAACTGCAACAATTGGCGACTACTTGGTGAACCCCAGATTTCTGAATTAACTCTTTCCCAGTTCAATACCATCTAGATGAAAGCTGAAATCTTCTAGATGTTTGTATCCCTAAGCAGGCCAAATCATGCATTTAGATCATTAAGAAGAAGTTCATTCTTTGGGGAATGGTAACATCAGAAATATTGCAAGTCTGAATAACTCTTTTGAGGCCTGATAAGTGAGATTTATTTTGCCCATCCTTAGGTAGTTTCTAGCTTTGACACCATAGGATTGTAACAGATAGTAAACAACACTATCCTTTTGTTCCTCATTCCCATGCCAACTGCACTTTTGTGCTAATTGAACTTTTAGTTCTTTTGAGTCCTCCATTTACCTTTCTTTCTGAATTTTATTTAGGCTCCTCTATCCATAGTGTCCTTTTGTGTGAGAGAAGAATTGGTTTTTCATCTCACGGACGGAGAGGAACTTTGGCAATTTTGAGATTCATGCTTTTTAAGCTTGGCTTTGATATGTATTGTTTCTTTTTAAGGAGTTTTGACTCTTTATAGCTTTTAACTTTTATGAAATCATGGCATGGGATCATTTATATATGATATACCATTTACCCTGCTTCCTTTCCATGGGTCTTTTGCTGTCACCCCCTTGGAAATTTAAGATGTGAAATGGATGGAGCCTCGAAATAGTATTCCAGACCCTTTTTACTTCTGAGTTATTTACAGGGGTTAAGTAGGACTTTAATGAATGCATGGCCAGTTAGGAACACTGCTACTAGAAGACATTCTATACTTTAAAAGCACAGTCTTTTGCTAAATATTTCAGTTAGTTAAGAACCCTGATGTTTCCATTGCAACCAAAAGTTTGCCTCTTTATTCAAAACCAAAAGGACTACTAACAAAGCAGTAAAAATAAAGAAAACAACATCAAAGCAATACACAAAGAAAAGGCATCAAGCATTGAAGAAAACAACATCGATTTATTTATGTACAAAGCAAAAGAAAAGAAAAATTTTGCTCACTCTTGAAAATCTTTAATCCTGGGAAGTTAAGGGGTGGGATGGATTATAGACATGAGCTATCTAACCATGGTCTAGCTGTGTTGGTTTTGAAATTGAGCACATGTATACTATCCTACAGTCATCCTTTTCAGCCTGAGGAAGTTGAAGGAGCTCAGGCTGAGTGTCAATCATAGAACTGGTCTTTCTTGAGGTCTGATGTCTTAGCTTAATCTCAGTTAGATAATTTCCCAGGAAAGAATCAACAGATTCATTACCCTCTTCCAGTCCAGTGACATTGTGCTTCATGTAGGGCTCTCTTAAAATATTAATCAGGTTTGGGATACCCTTCTAAGGAAACCACAAGTGTGACCAGTCTGAAGCAAAGTACCCATCTAGTCGAGCTGACCAATCTCGATTCAAAATCAATCCATAGCCATCAGGTATGTTTGCTACTACAATGTTAAGGCACTGACATATCTTTTTATTTGCAGACAATCGAATCAAAACATTCTTCATCTCCCCCACTACTTTGACACTAGTCTTTTCTAGTTGAGTGATGTCCCAATCAGTAGGTTTTGGCTGCCCATTAATTTTTTTGCAGATTGCAAGAGGCATAACATTCGCCGATGATCCAGAGTCCACAAGACAATTATGCACCTTATGGTTCAAAATTTCCAGAGTTAAAAGGAAAGGTGGGGTGCTAGTTTTCCTTTCCCCAGTTGATTCGACTTTTTCTTCCACAGGTTGGTTTTCGGTGGGTATCTCCTCTTTAAATTCCTTAACTTTTTCAGCGCTTCCTTCCTCAACATCTTCCACAGGTTTGACAGTCTCATTGCTCGGCTCTGCCTCCTAGTTGAGGGTAGTGGCTTCAGTTGTTTTGTCTTCAACATTCACTTCTACCTGTCTCTTGACATTCTCCTGCAGTTTTTTAATCTTCGAAATTATTGCATTGTCCTTAATTGTTAGGTTCTTATCTTTTGTTGCTGTAGGTGTGTATTGATATTTGAGAGTGCTCTCGTCAGTGTCAAAAAGCGAGACACCATCCCATGAAAACATGGTATCCTCACCTTGTTTCTTTATGGTCTGTTTTTTTCCTCCTTCTTCATCATTGTATTCAGTCAATTTAGAGTTCAACAACTTATTCATCACCAATGACATTGAATTCAACCATTGAGGACACTTCTTTTCAGAGTGAGGTTGCTGGTGAAAAGTACAGAAATTATCCCCCCCTATTTCTGTTATGTTCATTGATGCTAAATTTGGTGGAGGGACTCGCCATTGGTTGTTATCCTCCATTTTTTGGTAGTGGGGTTTATAAGTTTTCTGAACTTCCTTTTCTCTCTCCAGATCTATTATTCGGTTAGATAGCTTCTGAAGCATTGTCATCATTCCCTGATAATCATGTGATTTTTCATCTTTAGGTTTAGACAGCAATAAAGCTCTTCTATTTGTATTTTTCTCTCCAGGTAAATCAGGATAATATTCTACACTTTCCCTTTCAGCCTCTACCCTTTCTGCCTCTTCATAAGTCTCTACCAATGTAGGTTTGGCTTTCATCTTGGAAAACATGGACAGCATAGGTCCTAGGGATGAGGTATAATATTCAATTAAGACCTTGTCTGAGGGTTTTCCAGCTTCAGAAAAGTTCTTTAGGTATATTGAAAATATTTGAGTGAAACTATGTACCTTCTCGTTCTTCTCTTTTCTTAACAAACCAAGACCCTTCATCAATGAGGCATGTGTTTTTTGGGCTATGTATTTACTTTTGAAAACCCTTTCGAAGGCGTCCCAATCAGGAATAGAGTTTGCAGGCAAGCTGAAATACCGGGATGTTGATGCTCCTTTCAGGGTGTGTGGGAATAGTCTACAGACCACATCTTCATACTCCCCAGCCCTTAGCCCTTCTAATGCTAAATAAAATCTTTGCAGGTGGTCATCTACAACAGTCCTTTCCTTAGGGTCAAACTTAGGCAACAGCTTGTCAAAGGCTTGGGGTAGGTCATGCAAAGGAGGCGTGAGGTTCAAAGGTGATCTAGATCTCCATGCCGGCAGAGGGTTGGGATGATTTACATTTATGCCAGCCATAAGCATAGGTATAAGAACAAGAGTCTGAGCAAAAAGCAATGTAGGATGAAACTAGGTTTACCTGCTTCAATGGTAGAGCAAATTGGTAAGTCCAATTTGATCAGGTTGAAAGCTCCCAGATATTTGCTAGTAGGGTAATCTCAGTAAATTAAGTTTCCATGGCCAGCCATGCACTGGTGGCCCTCCTTCTAGCGCCAGCACTGGTGAGGCCTGGAAATTCACAGGAAACAACAGAAAAAGATTCTACCCAGTCAACGTTCCCAACTAGCCCGTGACTGGTTGGTGTAGGGAATTCGTCTGGTTTACGGTTCGACTACCGTAGGTTAAGTAACAAAAACAAAAGGTTTTACCAGTTGCGGCCCGGTCCACCGTGTATATTTTTGTATTTTTTGACTTAAGTATGACATGGAAGTGCCTATTTAACATGCAGATTTATGTAGAATACGAGGAGCGGTTACAATGTGATGCGCAGGTTCTTACCTCTCGTCTTAAACTCTCTCGCATCTAAATCACACACAACAAGAAATTACAACTAACTACCTAACCTATCCCTAGGGAGCAAAGTTATCATTCATTAATGAGTAATGTAATTTGTACATGCATTATGAAAAATCACAGATAGCTGATACTTCTTCCAAAACGCATGAACATTAAAAGATATTTGAACAACCAGATAGCCAATTGTTTATGAACAACATTCATTACTCATAGTGAAAATCTTCATAAAATAAACTGGAGAACATTCATACAAGAACATAGGTTCAAAGAGTTAGAACGGTCTCACAGTTAATGGACACAAAGTTGGAAACGAAATAGTTCCTCTTCAACAAATCCATAGCACAACATTTGAATATTCCACCAAGCTTTCTCCAACAGGCAAACTCTAATTATCTATTGCAAAAGGAAATAGTTCTTCTTACAATATGTCTTCACAAATCTAACTGGGAAAAAGTCCCTAGTAACTTCTAACTTTCAAATATTTAAAAAAAATCAGTAGACCGCTTGGGTTCCCCCCCCAAACGTGTGACTCTTCGGTTCTTCGAGCGTTTCATATTACTCCTTTTCATCTTTTCTGCGCAAGCTCATTATCAGCTGAGTAACTGATGGAATTTTCAGATCTGCATATTTTGTTGCTTTCGATTTTGTCTTTTCCTTCGCTTGTCTCCCTTGCGACCCTGCTGGTTTCGATTTGATTTTTTACAAAACTGTCAAGCTATGCCTTCACACTGTGGTCGCCCCAACAGTCCCTTGAGTTCTACCTGCAATCAATTACCGTGCGTCATTAGTTGGAATGGCATTTTAAAACATTAACTTAAACCACCTAAAATGGCTAATGCACAAGAAAATGGCGAAGCGCATCCCTTAATCTGAGAATTTTAACAAACAGAAGAGTTTTGACTAAGCCTCGAGCGGGAAAGTTCTAAATCGGAAGTCGGAAGGATTTTACATCAAAATCTGAATGAATTTCCTAGCCACAACGGTGGAAGAAGAAAAGATACAGGAAAGCGATCAAAAGACCAATACGCATTGGCAGTCGGAGCGCTTTATGCTTCGGGTGCTAAGTCGCTTTGGGAGCTGCAACGGCGGAAAAAGAAATAAAAAATCCTTCCGATGTAAACCAAAATATCGACTGATTTGATAAAATGTGTCGGAGAAAACTTAGAAGCCAAGTTTGATTATTTTGCCGCAACGACGGGATTCAAAACGACTAGACGTTCGGAAAAGGAAAAGCATTTCATTGCCGCAACGGCGAAAGCCTGAGACTTACGGGGATGGCAAAAACAACGAAGCGGGAGCAAAACCAAACAGTGATCGGGAGAAATTGCGATTTGTCATCCGCAACAGCGGAAGGAGAAGTGATATAAGTTCCGATGCCAAAACACAAAAGCAGCTGATGTGAAAACAAACAAATTGGAAAGGAAGTTGAAGTCAATACCGATTTTCCATCCGTATCGGCGAGAGGGAAAGCAAATACTGTCCAATTCAGCCATAGATTTTGTCGATTAAAACCAATGTATCAGAAAGAAAATTCGAAGTCAAGACTCGCTATTTTGCTGCAACGGCGGAAGCTTTAACCAAACAAATTTCTGATTCGAACAAGCTCAAAATGCATCCAAAGGTAGCGATAAAGTCTGATCAAACATTAGATTTTTTCAAGCATCAGAGGAGGAATCAAAACAATTGGTAGATCAATCCCAACACTTAGAAATTCTTTATGGAAAATCATTGAATTAACTCAAGGAAAAAGAACTAAACCAAACAAAAGGAGGGTCCCAAATTTTTTGGAATTTGGGAAAAATGTTGCAGCTGCAACAAGCTTCTAAGCTGAGGTTCATATAACTGAGAGTAGATTTTGATTACTGAGGTAATTGGACCAGTTTGGTAACAGAGGTCTTACAGTTGCATTCTCCACCCAATTCTTAGCCAAGAAGACCAGGAACAAGCTCGGGGGTCCTAAGGAAGCATTTTCTGAGCACTCTCCAGGAGTTTGGGTTGGAGGAACAGCCTCCTTAAGCTGTTGTCATCTTCTCCTCAATAGGTTCTATTTGATTTTATTGTCTTCAGTTAATATTTATTAGTTTTTATACTACACGCATGGTAGTACTTTAGGGTTTATGAATGAAGAGTAACTGAGTAATGTTGGATTCAGTAAAATTATAGATTATAGTAGAAATAGAAATGATTATGTGAAAAGTGAAACAGATAGAATTAAAATTTCCAAACTGTGTTTTTCCACACTTGAACTTAGGTCGTACTTTAGCACAGCTAGATTGCTTAGGTGAATGAAATGATTCTTTTATTTGAATGAAAACAGTAGATAGATTTTACTTCATTGTTTATGAATTTCATTAAATAATAGTGCTATGTATTGTCTGCATTTATTTACTTAAGATAACTAAATAGAAAAATAGGTATGAAAGAAAACAATAAATATTATTATTATTCCAGTATTAGTATGCTGATAAAAACATAGATATTATAGTTTAACATAAGTAAGTAAATTAACATCTAAAAACCATGTGAATAGGAATTTGTAAAACAATTATAAACATTAACATTCCATACCAGTGTGTGTTTTTATCCAAGACCAAAGGATTCTTCTACAATCCTTTGTATGTTACAAAATTTATTGAAAGTTAACAATACCCTAGTTTTCGAGTAGTCTACATTAAAACCCTAAGTATTCTCTTAACTAAAAACTAAAAGCAAAAACTGTAAAAATTGTTCAGATTTCTTATTTTTTCATAGAGCTAGCATCAAACATATAACTGTAAGTCATATCATCATCCATTATCCTATTTTTTAAAACACAATCAAGAATGTTGTAAGTAGAAACAAGGACTTCATAAACTGTAGGGTTATACAACAATTTTAAACCCTTAAAAAACCAAATTCTAGAAATTAAAATATCATCTCACAAACAGTTAAAAATAATTATAAATATAGAATATTAATATAGACATTACATATGTAAATTATGGAAAAATAAACCAGTAATCGTTAACCAATTACAATATAAATTCCTAAATCAAGGATAGGCTTATAGCCTATAAAATTGAAGGGTCGAAACCCAATCTTGCTAGTAAAATCGATTATACAAAAGTATTTTATATTAAAAAGTAAATAAGATACATTACTAACAAGAAAATTAAAACCCAACTCACTTTACAACTTGACAGTTCCAAAGTCTTCATTTCACTAAATTTAAATGTAAAAGGGAACACTGAAGCAACACAAGACAGAGGTCACTTAGCATCTCTGAGCTTAGAGCTAGGCTCTTTATAAATATTAAACAAAACAATTTACATCACTTACGCCGTAAGGCTGAAACTTCATAACCAAAACCACATATACATCACGGCTTCAAGAGCCTGTGTTACCCAGCAAAGTATCGTGAGGGTTTTTAAGTTAAAACTTTGATAATACTTCACAAACTAAAAATCATGACCAACAGAGAACTGAATCCATGTATCCACCCACAGGAACAACATCCACCACATCCAACAACCCAAACCGCATGCAGGGAGAACCCTCGATGAGACCGAGGCTTACCAGTTGGAAGTCCGTGAAGATAACTAGTGCATGAGCTTGCATTCCAATCATAGCCTAGAGCTGATAGTAGGAGCCTGCAAAACATATTTTAAAAACAATACTTAAACTCTGATCAATGGTAAAACACTAGCATGGTAAATTAATTGACAAGAGGAAATTGAGTACGGTAAAATGTTTACCTATGAACAAAAATAATCGAAGCCGAGAAGAAATGGCCACACCAGCTCGAATGCACTAACCCAGAAGCAATAAAACCCTTAAGCCAACTCTGCGACAGAGACAGTAAAGAGACAGTTTCAAGTTCACAATGTCAAAGCAATGAACGAGCAGTCACAAGGGTAAGGCCATTACAGGGTTTGAGCCACTTGAAGAAACCATTAACCACTCTCACAGTGTAATTCCTTACTCACAAGAGAACATGAAACCATAAACCACGATACCAAGATTCACTTAACAAGTAATGCAGACTACAATGCCAATGATTAGGGAGGTTGCAGGCCTCTCATGTCCGCAAAGAATCACAATGCAGCCAACAGAAGGAAAAAGCCTTGAACCAAAATGCAAAGGAGTAGGGCTACGGTTTTTTAAGTCAACCAACGTATGGAGGAAGCCTTGTCCATGTGCCCATCCAAAAATCTAAACAAGTGTGGGTCGAGTTCTAATGTCAACGCTTCACATTTGATTTTCAAACTTATCATTGCCAATACTTTTAACCGTATGTTTGCCAATAATTAAATCATGCTATTGATCAAGATAAACCAATTTTTATGATTGCTAATAATATCAAACATGCCATTGAATATATCATGCTTTGGAACTAGTATGGTATAGGATCAAAACTTATAAGGTATGTTTCCATTAGTTTTGACTACATTATAGTAGTTGATAGATAGGTAAAACTACCTTAGGTTATAAGTTAGGATAATTGTTATAGTTTAATATTGATAATTTATAAATCAACATAGTATTATAACATTGCAATAAAAATTGTATCATGGTTATAATTTAAAGACTATAAACACAGCTTGTCTACTAGCTATTCCAAGAAGATATTCATACTTACAAATCAAACAAGTTTGGTATTATGCTAGAACTAGTAAAGGAAAATAGGGTTTAGATATGATTTTTAAGTATGATTCTTAATAGACTGAAAAGCCTTAAACTTCTCCGAATAAAAAATCGATGCTGATAAATGAGGGAGTCTTCAAGAAGACTGAAGACTAACTTTATTTTAAGAGTTTCTCATAAGAATCTATTCACTCATGGTAAACTTTGCCATTGAAAAACATAAGAATATGTTCATACATAAAGAGTAGTACACTTGAGTATTAAAGTAAAAATAGCAGTAAGACCACGAAATAGTTGAAGTAATTATGTACCATGACCATGAGCTCTATGCTCACTATGGGAATCTATAAATAACCATGTACTATAATTTATAAAAGATAATCATCTTACGAAAGAAGGGACCTTGGAAGAACTCATTCCTTTAATAGCATTGATTATGTCAAGGATAAAAGGTCAATATGGATTTAGAAATAAATACTGCCATAGATTCAAAACAATGAAAGAAATTTACTTTACCTTTTCGGAGACTTGTAGCTTAAATAATCGATTCTTATACTAGCATCTTAACATGCTAGGGAAGTACTTTCTCAACATAGTTTTTAAAATAAACACCTACATGATCTTACGCTTACCTGCTGAACCTGTAAGAACCAGCAGTCCATTTGAGTTAGCAGAACACTAAGTAAGCCCGGATTTCAAACAAGGTTTCTCACCTACTTGAAAAAAGTAAATCATCAGTATATTTAGCTGCAACTAAATGCAAGTCCTCTTTCTATCACAGTTGAAAATTAAAGCTTTAAAGTTAACGCAGGTGTTTAAGATTATATCCTTTTTGGTACAGATTTTCTTTTATGAAACAAACACTTAATTTTTGTTAAACTGCTTCATTTTCCGCTAACTGCTAGCAGTTACTAAACTGTGACTTAAGACATTTTATGTCACTTTAAAAATTTCAAAATTTTTATGAAATTTTGGGTCGTTACAGCCAAGGAATGCAGATCCGACTTTGATTTGAAGTGTTTTGTTTTTATTTTGGTGTGTATTATCACAAATAAAACAAAAAGAATAAAAAGAATATAAAATCATAAAAATGTTTCGTTTGTTTTATAGAAAGAAAACAATAAAAAAATTCTAAAACCATGAAAGGAAGAAAAACATTATAATATAAAAAAATCAAAACAATGAAACTACATAAATTGCAAATGGACATCTCATTCTTGAAAACCATATCAATACATGTTTTTTTCACTTAAAGCGATTTTTTTTTTCTTAAGTCACTTCATGCAAGAATTGACAATGAAACAATAGCAACGGAAATAGGTATCAAAACATATTTTATTTCTTTGATTTGCCACACTCATACTTATTTCTGCATGTTATGTTTTTCCTGAACTTCTCATGAGTTTTCATGCAGGCTTTGTACTAAGTTTTTTTTAGGTTCAGAGACAGCCTCACTTTGTTGCTAAAGTGATTTTTCAATAATCACAAAACGTTTTTTGACAAACATGATTTGATAAACATCTTGAAGGAGTTGTTACTCATCATAAACATTATGATGTTTGTTGTTACATAGAAACCATTCATAAACCCTTTTGCATCATGAATGTTTACCCATTTTTCCTTCAAACGCACATTAGTCATCCATGTATAGAAGTCCACTTTCCACTACCTTAACAGTCACGACTTCACACATGCCTATCTTTTATGCGTTGCATACATTTTTTCTTTCTTGTTCCATTCCATTTTTCCTTCTGAATAAAACCAAATCCATTTCCATGATTACATTTCCTTGATTTCGTTGCCATAAACCCTGTTGCTACTGAGATCTTTCTTATAGTCCTATAAATTTTTTTGTAAAAATTCACATTAACTGGTGTGGGATTCCATAAGGCCCACCTTTGAACAAGTATGGTCCCATCGACCTTGTCAACTTATCTGGGATATAGACTAGAGTCCATTTTGAGTACCTAGAGGCTTGCATGCCTTAATGGAAAGATCTCTTTCTGAAAATCATGGGAATACATCAATGTCCCTTGATCCTCAAATCTTGCAAGTGGCTCAACATCAACACATCCATTCGTACTTTGCAATATGTACTTGGGTACCTTGGCACTCATTGACATCAATGGTGAGTTTCCTCGCATTGGTTAATGACATTAATCAGTGGTCAGTAATCCAATTATTTCTCTTTATGATTGACATCGACACATCCATTCAAATGATTAGAATTGTACCATCGGGTTTGTAGTGGGTCAAGACTATACACTTTTGCCTGAGTCCCTTAGCAGTTACAGTAGCAGAACTTCAGCTATATGAGAGTACCACAGTTCCTCTTTCATACTCCCTCTTTTCCATGATTCATCAGCATCGGTTCAGATCCCTCCACTTCACATTCTCTGATTCAACAATTACAAAAGTTGCAACTACAACAACAATAATCTTTCACATGATCTTGCAGCAGTAACATCTTCCATGGAGCCGTATCAGCCATATTACTATTGCATAGTTCATCAATGACTAACATTTTGCATGGATGACTATGGAAACACCCTAGAAACATTCACTATTAAAAAGACATTATCAATCAAATCCATAGTTCAGATGCAAAAAGTTCTCAAGAATATCCATGCAAGGTTGCATGAGGACATGCAACAAGTTCAGTTGGGGAGGATGTTGGGACTCATAAATGTCATATTTTCATCCACTTTACCTTTCGCTATTCTTCACATTTCATCATCCCATTAACCTTTCATTATACCATTTCCTTACATATATTTGGGTTTCACCTTATTATTTTCCACTTTATTAATTTTAGTATTAAAAAGGAATTAATGATTAAATGTTAGAAATTAACATATTTTTCATATATATCTCAAAAATGTGTGAGCTTTGAAATGTGTAGGAATTAATACAAAAATACTTCTCGAATATCTCCTCCACCATTTCAAGGAGATAGTTATTCAAAGCATATTCCAAGGAGAAGATCATGGAAATTTGATTGGCATATCTTATCTAGGATTTGTGAGAGACATGTGGAGAATTTGTGAGAGACATGTGGAGGATTTGAAGGGATCATATTTTTTAATAATAGGAGAGTAGTTGAGAGTAGTTGAGCGAATAGTGGATATGTAATTATGAGATGGTTATCTCATATTCAAGGCTCTCATGTATAAAGGAGAGTGCCCTCTCTCCATTCAGGGGAGTTAGAATTTTGATTTAGTCTTAGAGTGTAGAATTTAGTCTTGACTTTGTAATTTGGAGAAGGGGATTCTTAGCTTTGATTCTTAGTTTGATTTATGTTTTCATTATTTTTTCATGATTTCTTGTAATATAATTTGAGATAGATTTATTGTGTGATCTCACATATGTTTTTTGTTGTTAAACTCTTCACATGTTGTATTGCTTATCCTTCATGTAAATTTACATTCATAGATTAGTTTGATTTCATCAATTTCAATTCAAAAGTATGTTTTAGCTTCTTAAATTAGTTTCTAGATTAGATTAGTTCCATTTCGATCCTACGCATATAGTGTGTGTGCTTTGTAAGCCTATGAACCTCAAATTGAAAAATTAAATGGTTGGGAAAGTACTGCAACGCAATTAAAATGACATTAATTTCACCCAACAGCTGGTGGAACCCATCCAACCTCTACAGTTCATTTTGGGCCCAACCACCCATCCTATGGTGGTCATACTGGGGGGAAACAGAAAATCAATTCAAGTCATGTTGACACCGTTGAGAAAACTAATTGTTCAAAATGCAAGCCTAAGTTCCCTTATAAGTTATGCAAGGGATATCATCTTACTCACTAGTTCCCTACTATTGCATAGGTGTGAAGAGTGTGGTCCAAGTGTCAAGGATGTCCTGATTCTGAACAACCTGTAGTTTCTCAACAACCTATTCAACCTTCGGTTGATCAAGTGGTTGAACCAATGCAATATTTAGTTCACCCCACTCTCCCTTCATAGAGTGACCTTTACCAAGTTATTGAATTAATGCAATCTTTGTTCAATCCCATTCTCACTTCGGAGAGTGACTTTCATTAAGCGGTTGAATCGATGCCACCTTCAATCAATTCCACTCTTCCTTCGGAGAGTGAAGTGTTTGCTATTCACATTTTTCACTTCCAATTTAGAACTTTCTAAACAAGGAGGAACTGACTTCATTTTAAATGAATCCTCACCAATTTCTTAGATTGCTTCCTTTGATTGGGATAGCCTAGTTGATCCACCCCTTCCTCCGACTGCACCTTTCTGGATAAAGGTCCAAGTTGAACACTACATGATTACTCATTTTATTGTAGATTAAGGATCCTTTGTTAGTATTTTATCTACACATGCTTGGAGAGGCATCAAATATCCCAACCTTATGTCAACTGATGATCGGTTGTTGGCTTTTGATAGAAGAGCTAGTCAATCTATGAGAATTATTACTCAAGTACCTATTACTTTGAGTGGGAAGAATGTCTTAGTTTATTTCATAGTTATTGAGGATCCCTTAGACTTTAATATTCTCCTTGGACATGATTACGTATATGTTATGAAAGTTTTGTTGTATACACCCTTTAGTGTGATGTATTTCCATCATAACGAAAGAATTTCCAATGCTAATCATATGTCATTTCTTGATCCTCCTCCTCAACCGACTATAGAGAAAATATTTCCTTTATAGATTCCTAGTGTTTCAGTAGACACTTACCTACCATGGGTGAATTATGTGGCCTCATATCCCTTGTGTCCAATTGCCACTACGAAGAAGCCTCTGGATTCATGCTTACCTTCTTGGGACTTGGACCCAAAAATTGACCAGGTGATCTACCTAATGGGGACTTTGGAGTCTTCTCTCCACCCTATTGATCCAATTGAATGTTTAGACATGTGTCCTATCTTGGATAATATCCTTCGTTCAGATGTATCCTTCCTAGAGTCTTTGATACAGTCTAAACTTTTGATGGATTTTTCCTCAGTTGTGATTAAATGCAACTCTGGCTTGATTGTTGAGTCTAATATTTCTGATAATTGATCCTTCTATGCTTGAATTGTTGAGTCTTTGGATTCTCTCATCACACAAAATGTCAATGGTCCTGATGAGTTTGGTTTTGCTTGTAGATTTTTTGACTTTTGTGACAATGAGTTTGTTTTTACAGACTCTATCATCGCTGTCTACTTTATCTCTCCTCGTGAGGTTGATATTATAGATTATAGATCCTTGTGCCTTGGAATTATAGAGTCTTCTTTGGCCAATTCTTCCTTGACTACACCTTTTGTAGAAGATAGAAAAGTTGCAAGTGTTTCTACCAAAGTGACCTGTATCAAACCTTTTCTTTTGAATATGATCTTGATACTATTTTTTCTTAGAGACGGGATTCTTAATGGAATTCACAACTGTTTTTTGTCCTTGCATTGTTGTTCAATTTGTAATTGTATTTTCTTACACCCTACATGCACTTATGAGAATGATGCTAGATTCCACACTTTTAGCTCGTTATATACGCATTCATCTCTTCTCTCATCGTCGCTCAGCTTTGTTGCATTTTTCCACTGAAAATTGACATCTTTTACCTAGAGGAGATGCTCCCCAAGTGTCATTATCTTCCTTGTGTTCTACACTATGCTTAGGCTTGTTCCTTGCACTTGGGACTAGTGTCGTATGCCTCTGACACTCATCTCCTCACAGTTAGAGCATTCTTCCTTATTTCCATTAACCTCCTTAAAAATAGTAAGGAGGATGCAAGTTGACTTTTTTGGACTCGTTAAAACTTTACCGGAATATATGGAGTTATCTTCAAGCCCTGGCCTGACTCCTTAAGTGTGACTAGATCACCGAGTTTAGTTGTCCCTTCAAACTCGTTAAAGGATTTGGAGGAACATCCACATAGGTATAAGTTTACCCCTTCTTTTGGGCCATGTGGATTACTTACGAAAAATGAATACTCTATTTTCTTCAGAATCTAAAAGAGTATCTTCAGTTATAGATTTATCTTTTTTCTGGTCCTAGAGGACTAAACTTATGGAAAAGGAACCTATTTGAGCTTAATTTTCTCTTTTTTTGTGCTTTGTACCTAAACTTGAAAAAGATTCTGAGCGTTCTTTATGCCATTGTCATGCTCGTTAAACCCTATTACAAAGCATCAAGTTTACTATTGTTCATACCATTCTCATAAATAAATGGAACTTCTCGAGTGATCTTGATTCCCTTCACAATCATTAAAACTAAAGTGTTTATGCTTTCTTTTGAAGGAGCGTCGGTACAGTGATAGGTTACCCCTTTTTTGGACCTTTTCGACTAACTACAAAAAATGCATACCTTAGTTCTACTGTACTAAGAGAGTTCTCCTCTGGATTTTTTTATACTTTTTTAGACTTAGGAGAATCACCTTACGAAAAAGTTCCACCCTAGAGTCTTCTTTGGAGTTTTCAAACTCTCAAAAACATGAAAACATCATTGAGCATTCACTAATTCAGGCTCATAAAATACATGGATCAGTTTTTTATCAAGCATTCTTCTATCTCTACTTCGATCTTGCCAACAATGAATAAGGTCCCGAGTTTTCTTTCTTGGCTCTTTAAATCTTTACAAGAAAGAGGGAAAGGGAATTTCATTCACATGTATTTTACATCATGGCAACAAGTATTGTGTACTTGAACAAAGAACTAGTTTTGAGTCTATCAACAGTTGGGTTCTAGCTTTTGAATTTATCCCGATTCAAAGTTTTACTCCTCTAGTTAGCTCCTTTTTCAATTATATTGGGAATCTGTCAATGTCTCCTACATTACAGATTTGTATCATTGGTCCCTTCATGTCAAAATATGCCTTAGTCACTATTGTGTCGTTCTCATTGTTTAAGGATAATACTTTTTCGACCATTCTACAGTTGTCTTGACCTTTTCTATTGTCCATTCCCTAGTATCAGTTCATTACATCCAATCTTCAGCATTCCTTGTTGCAAAACTTTGTACCAATTCTAGATCCCATTAGTGTTTGGCTTACCTCATGTTGGATTATGGAGGATGCATTAGTGATTTCCTTCCAATGGATCTCTTCCTATCGACTTCAACACATATTTCTCTGGAATGCGATTTAGATTTTATGACAGTACCTTGGGTATTGCAGTCAACAATGGAATTTTCCCTCGCTATTGGGTAGCAGGAATTCCTTAATGTCTCCTACTTGATGGATTCTTCAGGTGTTCGAATTCAAGAAATTTTATTCACAGTTGTTAGAATTTACTAGGTAGCTTAGGGACCACTTTCATTAATGGCAGTTTCCCTTGCATTTTTTAACGTTTCTCATCCATGACCGGTAATCCAACAATTTCCTCCATGTTCGACTTCATATCCTTTATTCACATGGTTAGGATTCATACCTTTGCATGGTTTGTATTGAAGACCTTGGGTCAGCTATAGCAGCATCCTCTTTTTCTATTGACTGAATTGCACAATACCTTGTCACACATCATATGACATTTGCTGAGACATAGATCCACCTTTTATTCTTGTGACTATGATCGATTATTTAGCATGGATCCACCTTGTTCATTTGTGGACATGAATCCTTTAGATTTCATATGGTTCCTTTTTCGATATTGTGCGATCATGATAGTTACATCAGTTATACATATGTTGGATATGCATGTCTCTTTATAGCGATCATTTGTATATGGACATGTATGTTCCATAGATCAGTTTTGTCTAACATGTATCTCTCTCTCAAGTACCTTTATTCGAGCCTACAATCTTGGATTCTCTACTCTGTTCGACTCCATGAATCAGTTGTTTTATAATGTATTTCAGCTATCATATTCCCCTATAATCTAATACATTAATGGGTATTTGTTATAGCCCAAAATACCACTCCTTCTTCTGTGACAACTTTTATATGTTTTCATTGCATGATGGCAATTCCATGATGACACTTAATGAAAACACCTATCAGTCACTTAAAAAGGCACCTGTAAAGAAGGAGCCATAGCTTGAGTTATGTAACATCGTTTAACCTCTTCTCTGAACCATTGGAAATGAATCAAACCAAGGAAAAAATTTCCATAAAAAATGAACCCATTCAAATGATGATAATTACCCGAAAATGGCTCTTTTTACCAACTCATGAGTTTGCCGAAGAAAACCCACGTTTTTCAACTGTATACTCACGACTTTTCAGAAGAAAACCTGCAAACTCACAACTTTGATTAAGAAAACCCACAAGTATCTCCTTTAATAAGAAAAAAATATATAAAAATGGGCAAACAAAAAAGTTGAGGTGGTTTGAGTGGTTTTGGATTTTCTCCTTTGGTTGTAACCGATCCCTATTTGACCCTAACTCTTCAGAAAAGTATATAAGAGAGGGAGAGGGGTCCATGAAAGGGGACTTAACATTTTCATTGTTATGCTGGTGGAATTGGGACTCTAATACACCATACCTTTTCCCTAGATACCATCTTTCTATGCAGAGCTTGGAGGCTGAGATCCTTGGAGAAGAGAAGCAGAAGATCTAGATCAAAGTTTTGTGAGGTGCCTAGCTTGAGGAGAAGGTAAAATTTTCCCTTCTTCCAGTTGATAATAAATATGTGATGTTCTCCCCTTTACAAATCATTGTCTAATGTATGTTATTCCTTTGTTTATTATCTGATGTTAATGCTAATTAGATTAGGGTTTTATGTTATTTTGATTATCATTGCTTTACATAAAGTAAAATTGGTTTGAGGAAGGTTGAAGCTTGTTTTGTAGGTCTCTTGGATTGAGGAGCAGGAGGAGGTCTAAATAAAATATTGGATCAACATTCAGTGAATCAAGTATGATTTTTTATTACCTTTGAATCTTTCTTATTTTTTCTTACAGAACCTTATACATCTATCTTTACAACCTTAGTATGTTGGTGGCCTCTTAACTCCCAGCCGTAAGAACACTTTCGTCCACAACAGTAAGAAACCTTTGTTTTTTTTGGGATCAATGGATAGTTTATCCAAAAAGAGGATATATAGAAAAGAGACAAATGTGTAGAAGTATTAAGGAGGATTATCAGAGTTTGCGCATATACAGAGAGATCTTAGTACTGAGATTTGCGATGGAAGTAACAGAGGAAGTTGAACACCATTGACATCGCAGATCACAAAAGTTGGAAAACATATCTATTGAAAAGAGTTATTCATAGATATTGTGAAGCACTTATAGTTGAAAAGGAACAAATCACGGAATTTCATTGTCAACCAAATAAGACACAGATCAAGAAAATATTGTTGTTAGATGAAAAGACACAAATCAAATAAGTCCACTATTAAGTTGGAAAAATACATAGATAGTTGAAAGAACAAAATATGTGGATCAATGTAAGTTGCATAGTGTTGAATGTGAAAAAGATGCAAAAAGTAGAAAGAATAGAAGACAAACATGATCATAAGTTACATATCAAGACACATATAGTAGGAATTGTTGTTAAGGAATAAGTAATCCTATGTGACTAAGGTATGAGGTCAACAACATATTGGGTTTACAAATATACTATGACAAGATGCATCTAATCACAAATCAAACTTATATATTATCAAAGTGGAACAAAGTTCTATGGATGGAAGAGGCATACCTTATTTCAGAGTTCGATCCTAGATTTAACTTATTCCAAAGAAATGATTTGATCTACTACTCCAATACTTGCAAAAGGAAAACTACCATTTTCAGAGAACTTTCAGATATTACAAATTAGAGACATGAACAAATAATAGGATTCAAAATCAATATAAAAATGCAATCATAATCATAACTCATTCATAACTGAAGAGTGCATATCAAATATTTGGAAGGAAATAAATCTCTTTATTCATAAAATATTGGAACAAATACATTCACCTCAACTTGATATGATCTACTTGAAACTTGGTTCTCGAACCTCTTACTTCTCTTATGTAAGGAAAATCCTCCAGCATAACTCTATCTCTAGAATTCCCCCCTTTCCTCTAGCCTCTCTCATTTTTTTATGGTCAATTGAGAGGAGGAGTTACAAGGCTATGGTAGTTAAGGAAGGTGGGGTGGTCTCCATATCGATACCAACCACCTCATTAGAGTAAATTTCAACTCAAAATGGACCTTTTAACTCTAATTCAAATTCCATGTCATTATGTGTTATCCAATGAAATTGCTTTAAATTTGAAATACTGTATAGGTCTTAAACAATTTTTTAATATAAATCTGGGGATAGGTATCATAAAAAAATTACTTTTTTAGTTCGTATTTTTGACATATCTCCATGTGTTTTTACTCAAATTTTGATTGGGAGAGCTCGTTGGATGCATAATTAAATTCCGCATCCAACGCGTACCCACTCGGCATGCTTTTGACGGACCCCACTACCCCAAAAACATGAAATACCTGAAAAAATGTATGATGAAATTTCGCATCCAACGAGCTCTCCTGATCGAAATTTGAGTAAAAACATAGGGATATATGTCGAAAATACAAACAAAAAAGTAGTTTTTTTCTTTTCTTCCTCCAAAATTAATAAATATTATTTTATTATTTTAACTATTGTTTTATTAATTTTCCTTAGGAGGCCCATTTTGAGTTGAAATTTCCTCTGATGCATAATTCATATTTTTTTAAAACTTGTTTTTAAGGGTAACATTAGTAAAACACGAGAAAATTGTGTATAACATGTAGGTTTTCTTAAGGAAACTCATGTGTGCAATTTTTGAGGTAAAACATGAGTTGGATATGGAGAACTAGTGTGTAACACATGAGTTGTGAGAATGAAAGCCATGTTTATGTCTTAAGCTCATAACATAGAATTATCAACACTAGAGTAATCATCAAGTGATCCATACCAAATCCTTTGATAGCCATAAGGATCTTCAATCCAAGTTGTCCTTTTCTGTGATGAAACACTTAGTATCATCACTTAGACGAAGAAGTGTCCTTTTGAGGTATAAAAACCCCGCGATCTTAGAATTACCCAGTGGGGTGATGTCTTATTAAGGAAGGGGGTGGAGATATCAGATGTGGGTATGACAATGATTTCCATTCATGGTGGAGTCAGCAAGTTCCTGCTTTCGAGTAGTTTCCCTATGCATGATTAGATTTTTGAGGTGATCCTGAACTCATGCTTCTTCCTGGTGAAACATGGTGAGAGATTGGTATGTTTTTTTTTTCCATATATTTAGTTTTTATGATTTTTTATAAGTAAGTATGTACACACATGTATATTTATGAATATAGGTCTAGTCATAATATCTGATTCTAATATTGGACCTGTACGGATGGATGGACATCCCAAGACATTTTTATGACCAACTGAGGTGGGTGGGGCTTATGCTATGCTTAGGACTATTGACCGCAATATGGCTCATATAAATCATGACATTCCTACCCTATGGATGTATAGTATTTAGATAGAGATGTAGGAGCATGTAGTGGGAGTGCCCATGCATGGTTGAGACTGCTCTGGAAGGTGTCTAAAATTTTCCTTTGTTACCGAGAGGTTGTAGCAGAGGCATCTATGGCTTCAGACTCTCCTTAGGGTTTAGCATCATGAGGGATTATGTGTAACACCTTGGTTTTGACACAGTTTGCATTTAAATTATATGATGTAAATAATCATGGCATGGAGCTCAAGGAAAAATCCCCACCATCAATTTAGTATTTATGTTTTGACGACTAAGATTTAGGACGATGGTGTTTTTATGCTAGCTGAACGTTATAGTTTGGACATCATGTTAATTTGCGATTTTCAATTAAAATATTATAGCCAGCTATGTCAATGAAACAAAAGGAGATGGGGGCATGATTTTCCTAAGGATAAGGCAAGGGGGGGATTGGAAGAGTGGGAGGAAATTCGAAATGGGCAGAGCACCATTTCTGGGAAAAACATTTTTTAAAAATTTTCTTGGGAGATAAAATGTATTCCTTTCCCTCATGCAGTCGCATTTCACCTTCCCCTCATGATTTGGAATATGTTGAATGTTTTTGCAAGGGGGATTCTGGCATTCATGCAGCAAGAAAAACTGATCTGAGTCTTGAATATCCTTTAGTAGTTGGTCTAGCTTAGGGAATTCTCAAAAATTCGTAATTGTTGTGTGTGTATATTCCTTGGCTTCTGTTACATTTTGTTAAATCTAGAACTAAGATCGTTGTGTGTGCATCCTCGTTTGACATCTGAGCTATTTTTGGGAATGGAAATGGAGTCTAGACTTGATTGATAAAACTTGTAAGTGAAGGAACCTCATAGACCAGTATAGAGGGTTGGTTTCTTCTTTGCATACCCTAAATAACACTAGAAGGGAAGGCATGGCATGAGGGACTCTATAGTAGAGAAGGGGATGCTTCCTTGTGTTGGGTGTGTAAATGCTTAGATGTTAGGCTAGATCCAGTGTAGGTTTCCATAGCTATGGGATTGAGCTCCCTAGCTTAGCAATCAATATTTCCACCTCCTTGGAAGCCTAATAAACCCAACTAGAAGGATGGCTTGGCTGGTAGCTTGATAAACCCATCTGTTGGCTTGGATGTGTCTCATGTGAATTTTGGCTAAGTGTAAACCACTGCCTATGTAATCTTGATAAACCTAACTGGAAGGATGGCTTGGATGGTAGCCTGATAAACACATCCATTGGCTTAGCTATGACTTGTATAAAATTTGGCTATGTGTAAATCATTGTCTGTGTAATCCTGATAAACCTAACTTTGTTGGCTTGGCTGAGTTTCATTGTATCCTTGGCTATGGGGAAGTCTACTAGTGTTCCTTATTCCTTGGGGAAATCATGCTCAGCTCAAGGGTGGCAGTGTTGTTGAGAGATTGATGAGCACACTATCCTATGGTTGGGTGGAACGTTGTAGCGACATAGTTGGTTGTGGGACAAGCTTCCAATAAAGATAAGTATTTCTTGTGTTTCAATCCCTACAACTGTAATTGTTTATGAATGAATATGAATATGATGAATGATTGAATAGAATGTATTTGATGCAGATGTATATTTCATGAATGATGTATATGTGTATGTAATTTTATTTCAATGAATTTTCTTATTTTTTATGAATTTAGATCGGCCAGATTGGTGATGGCCTGGATGTTGGAACTAAGTTTTATACTTAGAAATTTTCATTAGCAGATCAAAATTCTGCAGATTTAACCCTTTCGCAACTTTATTTCCCCAACTTGCGGGATGCGGGATGTGGAAAATTTCTTTCGAAATTTCGATCTCCACATTTTCCCTTCCGCATTTTCCTTTCTGCAATTTTTGGGATGCAGGATGCGGGATGTGGAAAATTTCTTTGGAAATTTTTTATCTCTGCGTTTTCCTTTCTGCAACTTGTGGGATGTGGAATCCAGAAAAGACATTTTGCAAAATCTAATTTCCGCAATTCCTTTCTGCAATTTCCCTTCCACAATCTACGGAATGCGGGATGCAGGAATGACTTATGGTAAATTTTGATTTCTGCAAATTTGATCTCTGAAACGGCCGTTCCACATGCGGCATGCAGGGTGTGGGGTGCGAGAGTGAAATTTTGATATGTTTCGATTCCACAAGTGAAGCTATCCACACCGTTTATTTTTTGTGGGATGATTCTCCACCGTTTGATCTCTCTACGATTGGAGAAGATAAAAGTTATACACGGTTTGGATCAAAATGTTAGTAGGAGAAATTCTTAAATTCTTACTTGTGTATATATTTAAAGAAAAAAAGAACTAGGAATCATCATACAAATGTAGAATCAAAGATAGGTAACTTAGGTAGAAGATTTGGGTCACGTTCTCTCCTCCGGGGCGGGAAGGGATGTGACAGTGTGGTATCAAAGCTGCTGGTTGTAGCATTGGGATTGGATGGGCCAGAATCACTTGTTAAAAATATAAGAGTACCCTTTGATACCAACCTGTAGTACAATTGTGTTATCAGAGCTACTGGTTGCAGTGTTGGTCCTGGATGGGCCAGAAAGAAAAGTTGTTATAGTATTAGGACTTGATAGGCCAAGTTGAACAGTTACAGATCTGTTGGTTAATAGTTCCTGTAGTAGGGATTTCTCCCTTTCTACAGGGCAGGAATGACTACCTTCCGTCTATAGGATGGACAGATAGGTTCCTGTGTGGAGATGCAAGAAAAATAAACAGAACAGAAAGGAAGAAAAGAAATGGCTGGAAGCCCCTCTGCAAACAAGGTTAGGGATTGACTCTAGCTACCTGCAAACAACTATTAGAAACAATAAAATTGCAAAAACATGTTAGAAATAAACCTGCAAAGAGAAAATGAAAACCTGAAAACAAGCTACGGATTAGATAAAAGCAAAGAAATAAAGCAAAACACACTATTCTAATTCCTTGTTTGCAGGACTGACTACCTTCTATATATAGGATGGAAGAATAGGTTCCTATGTGGAGATGCAAGAAAAATAAATAGAACAGAAAGGAAGAAAAGAAATGGCTAGAAGCCCCTCTGCAAACAAGGTTAGGGATTGACTCTAGCTACCATCAAACAACTATTAGAAACAATAAACCTGCAAAAACATGTTAGAAATAAACATGTAAAGAGAAAATGAAAACCTACAAATAAGCTATGGATTAGATAAAAGCAAATAAATAAAGAAAAACACACATGTATACCTTCTCTTTGGTGCAATGGGCCACCATGCCCTGGATGGAAGAAGCACCTCTCTCTCTCTCTTGGCTATGGAGGAGCTATGGCTCAATGGAGGAATGAATGGAGGAGAGGAGGGATGTGGGTGGCTTGAGAGACAAAGGGTCTCAAGGAATCCATGAGCAGCATAACAATATGCAAGGGAGTAGTTGTTTGAGAGTGACCCCCACCCCTCCTTTTATAGCTTTTTTGGGGACTTTTAGGGTTTTAAGCCCTTGGTCAGGGCTTTAGCCCCTTTCACACTAACTTTAGATCCTTTTAGGGTTTTAGGCTCCTTTGAGGGGTTTTAGCCCCTAGGAGAGTTATTTAGGCTCCTTTTGGGGGGTTTTAAGCCCTTTTACTCATTTTTAAGCCTTTTTGAGGGTGTGGGGGTCTAATGGGGTGTTACGAAGGTCGTGCATGGGTGTCCTTGGGTGGTGTAGGCCATGTAGCACTGAGTGAGATATTTTTTGGGTTAACACATTGCCCCCTAATGTGTGAGGGAAGGAGCTCATCGTATGGCCGATGAACATCATAGGATTTGCTGTGGAGAGGTGGTGCTTTCGGGGCTGGGGCATGGTGGCTTTTTGTTTTTGTATTAATATGGTTCCCATCAATGGGTGAGATATGTTAACCCAAAAATCCCCCACATATCTCTCTATGGACTACACCACCCAAGGACACCATCTCACAACCCCCATATCACTCCATCATACCTTCCATTAGACCCCCACACCTCCAAAAGAGCCCTAGGATGAAGAAAAGGGCTAAAAACCGCAAAAAAGAGCCCAAAATAGCCCCCTAGGAGCTAAAGCCCTAAAAAAGGGGCTAAAGTTAGGGTGAAAGGGGCTAACATCCCCCAAAAGGGGTTAAATCCTTGACCAAGGGCTTAAAACCCTAAAACCCCTTGGAAAAGCTATAAAACGAGGGTGGGGGGTCACTCTCAAAACACTTCTCCCATTGCCTATTGTTACATTGCCCATGGATGCTTTGAGACCTTTCCCTCTCAAACCACCCACACTCCCTCTCCTCCATCTCCATCCCCATTGATCCATTGCTCCCCAACCAAGAGAGGTGCTTTCACAAGCTTGGGCATGGTGTCCCATTTCCACCAAAGAAGGTATACATTGTTTTATTTATGTTTCTTAGTTGTTTAATATGCTTTGCTTTCTAACCCTTTTCCCCATTTGCAGGTTTTGTTTTTCTTTTTAACATTGTTTTGCAGCTTTTATCATAGCTTAGGATTTGTTTGCAGGTTTTGAAGGCGGAACCCTAACCTGTGTTTGTAGAGGGGTTCATCAACATTGCTTCTATTTCTTTCTCTCATTAGCTTAGCCTTAATTTAGTTTACTGTTCTGTCATTTCCAATTCTGTTTTATTTTATGCATTTCCACCCATGTAGGAACCTATCCTTCTATCCTATAGACAGAAGGAATTCATTCCTGCCCCTGTAGCAGGGAGAAATCCTTGCTACAGAACTAGCAACCATACTAGGTCGATTCCACAGGATCCCTGGTTCAAAATTTTTATTTTCAAGTTTTTAAAATTTTTGCCCAAGTTTTTTAGAAATTTCATGTTAAATCCATCTTAGATTCTATTTATTTCCTATTTTAGTTACTACCGAAGCCTCTGCTAGGCAGAACCGAGTCAGATTGACCCATGTACTACTTACTGTCGGCCAGATTTGACTCTGTCTCACCAAAAAACCCCATTTCGGAGTAGGGCGCTCATATCGGGGCAAAAGGTGAGATTGCGCGCACTTAATGGGAAAACAGGTGTGCCCACGGCGCACTTAATCCCTTGATAAGTGTGAATTCAGTCCAGAAACTTAGGTTGCAACTGTTTCTGCATTCTGTGCGACCCCCTCGCTCATTATGTAAATGTGTAAATGTGCGACCCTCCTCGCTAGATCTGGTTAGAAATGTGTGGCCTGTCAAATAGAGCTTTAATTTAAGATTAATATATAGTAATTTTCAGTTTCATAGGACTTTTAGTGCGGCCCAGTAACCTCTGTTCACCATTGCAGGTCATTTTCAGTTTCTACTTTTATTTTCTATAAATTATTTTATGAACAATGTGTAAATGTTAAGTAAACCATTATGGCTTTATAAAATGAACCTAGTCTAAATAAAAGAAACTTAAAAGTAACCATCTTGCTTCCCCCTTCCTCCTCTACCCATTCATCACCCTTCGGGGTATTCTGGGATACGACGAAGGGAAAGCTCATATAGATCTAGGCACTCCATGATATTATTCCAAACCACTAAAATTGGGTGACCTAGAAGGTAGAGGGGGTAGAGAAGGAGAGATTCTCACGGCACTAATCGTCCTCCCTGTTGACCAGCCTAGCATCCGTGAGATGACCTAAGGATCTACAGATGGGATTAGTCCCATTGTGTTGAGAGCCCAACACCTTCTCTTGGTTGAAGAGGAATATCACTATGAGGTAGACATCTAGTTAGGCCAGCAAACATTCAGGGTTAATCACTGTACTTGTTTACAATTTCTGTTTATGCTTGCATACAAAAAAACAATGATATGAACTCTACCATGATAAATTCATAAACCATATTGCAGCAACCAAATACCAAAAAAACAAGTGAACAACTACACCACACCAAATAATTAACCCAACTCAGTTCATGACGCTTAGTAAGCCTTAAAATTTACTAATTTACACTAAGTCAAAACAACTCTGCAGTCTTTGAGGAAATAAGTCCCTGACTTCCTCAACGGTGGGAAGTACTTGGGATTTTCCTAGAAACTCATTGTGAGGAGTACCACAGGAACCCCAAAGTAGCTGGCCGCTGAGAGGAATTACCAAGCGAAATGGGCAACAACCCCTTCCGATTAAGTAAATACACCTGTGAGGAACAAGCCAAGCGCTGTCTTATAGCAGTCTTGGTGGCCTAGTGACCACCTTCATCCAATAGGAAGCCACTGAAACCTGGGTCTAAACATCATTCCCACAAAGTTTCGAACATAAGTCTAACACAATTGATCCTCCACGATCTTCCTCATGCCTAAGAGGTGAACCACCACCATTTAGAACACTTAATCGACACCGTTGAAGCCTCTCTCAGTGATCTCCCACACCATCAGAGGGCCACACAGCCTCTGATTCTGTTTTAGACCCATATAGGTCTGAACCAGACCTCCATACCGCACCATCAAGCCCCTTGGCTAGTGCAAATCCGGATTCATTTTCCGGCCTAACCTTAGCAAGTGGACCCATTTCCACACCAAAACTTGTCACCCACAACCTGGCAAGTGGCCCAAGCCCAGTCATGTAGACTGTCATTGTTATGGAGAGAAATTCATATGGCTTGGGGTACCACAATAGACAACTTGACTCTAGAAATCAATCTTTCCCAATATGCAATAGAAATAAAATGTCTAACACTAAAGGATCAGACCTCGTACCTTATTCCAGACGATTGAAGTAGATCCCCATTGAGCTTTCCAATCTTCAGCTTGAATTGCTATATTAGTTCCTCAACAACAAGTAAACAATACAAGCATTCTATATATCATGGTGTTAGATCTATTCTAGCATATATAATCAATAATGTAAAAGCATTTGACATAATCCCATGGATAAAATATTCATTCAAATACACATCATTGGACAGGAAAAGATATTTCTATTAATATAAATCATAGATTACAAGATACAACCTCTAATGGCACATCTGCGAACCGGAGAAACTGAATCCCCCACTTGGGCCTCCACCACTTCAATCCTCCATCTCTCGATAGCAGGCTCACAAGCAAAGGGAAAGCTTGGTAAGAACACAAAAGTGCTCCAAGGGACAAAGGGATGCAGACTCAAGCATAAGTTTCGGCAACAATGGAATATAGTTTCGTTTCTCTCAATTCTCTCTTATGCATTCAATGTACCAAGGGGTTCCTTATATAGATTTTCAAAGGGGTAATGAAAGGTCGAATCCATGCGATCTCAAGGCATATGGAAGGCCAGGAGTCAAATGAGTCGGATCCATGTCACGGAAAACTCCAAAAGGATTTGGATTATTTACACATCCCGATGTACACGGTTATATGGCTCAAACCCGTGTGTGTACACGCTTATAAGGTTAAAAGTCGCATATAGCATTTTCCATGTGTTTTTAGGGATGATCAAGGAAACATCAAAGGACAAAAAGTGGTCCATAGGGGCTAAAGAGTCTGCAGCGGGACAGGGGAAGGCCATACAAAGTGTGATTCACCTAGATTGGTAAAATCCACTATAACAGATGCCTCCTAATGTATGAGATCAGAGGGGTTATACGATGGCCTAAATTCATTATAAGTCCATCCCAGAAGTGGAGTGATGAAGGATCCCAAATAAAAGACCAGCCACCCAATCAGCATAGTACCATAATATAACTCTGCATATAGAAATCCCGGATACATAAGAGTACAATGTCCATGAATATGCATGATACATGATATCACATATGTGGTCATCACCACGTACAATATACATAGATCAGAATCTCCATGATGAAGATATACAAAGGACCATGATCTCCAAAATGGTTGAAGATATATAGTAGATCAAGATCTCCATAGTGGCTGGAAATGTCTGACATACACTGGAATCAAGTCATGAGAGCTGAAATATCATGAACGCTGGAACGATCAAGGAGGTAGCATATAAGAGAGGCCACCAATCTGGAAAGTCTTCTACACAAACCGCTACGAGTACATGTCCTACTATGCGAATAGAGGTGTCGAGGTCAAACATAGTAGTCCATCATCTGATTACCGATCATTAATGTATACCGTTAACAGACGCAAGATCACCCACCAATGATGAAAATGGGAATCAAAGTACTAGAGTGCAAACTAACAAGTGTGAATAGATGTGTTGAGGTCGAACACTTGAAAGGATCCATCAATCAGGAGACATTGATGTATTCCCAAGAAATTGTCGATGGCGAGAGAACCTGCCACTGATGACTACAAGTCTCAAGGCACTCAAAATGACTCTAGACTCCAATCCTAGAATAAATGATCTCAAGTCAATGGGATGAAATCCGCTGGAAGAAGGGCATTAAGGAATCCCCCATCATCCAACACGAGGTACTCAGCAAGGCTGTATAATGTGGAAGGAATCGATCATAGGTGCACGAACCAGTAACTGTACCAGGAATGGCCGACATGCAAAGTCAAGGTAACTGAGGAATGGACAACTTAGGTTTCAACTTCCTTCGAACAAGACCATAACGGCATATGGTGACTGAATGAAGGTAGCATAGACTCGATATACAAACTGGGACATCTTTGTGACACAAGAGGCATCAACAGAGGCTCCATAGGGACTGGAAGCTTAACCGGTCGGTGGAGATAAACTCAGATAAACGAGTACAGCTCCTAAAGTCAAACTATAACCCAACCAATGGATGTGATATAGAGTGCTTTGTTCGAAGGCGACACGACTTGACATCTGCCAAAGATAACATCTTTCCTTGTCCAGCTTTTTGGTTTTTTGATTTTTTTTTGGACTTTTTCAGTTATTTGAAAAGATTGAAAGAAGAATAAACTAGCTTTATAGTTACAAACTAGGAGGAGACGAGTGTCATAAGGGCAAACAAACTAGTTCCAAGCAGTGGAACATACCTATGCTCAATGCAAGGATACATGTGTGGGATATCAACACTCGGGGGAAAATCCCCTCTTCGTAAAAAGGGAATCAAGCTGCGAAGGATATAAAAAATGGCTCTGCATGGATAGACATGAGACAAGCTTGGGATATATGGCTGAAACGCAATTTCAGGAGAGCCGGCATAAAGCTCAATAAGGCAGGCAAAGCTCATGATAATGCATTCACAACTTCACATGAGGGAGTCCTGAGGGAAATAGGCCAGCATAAGATCAAGAGGAGTATGAGGCTCTTGTGAAATGTCATGGCAAGACTAAAAGGGACTCCTAGACCTAAGAGAGGACTCACAGCATGGGTACCAAATGAAAAAGGGATCTAACTAGGGCACCCATGTAAAGGAAAGATCTACCATTCATATAGTACCACTTTTAACGGCAGCATGAAGGTTCCGTGATACCATGGTATGGGTTCGTACCTAAGGTTCAGATGGAACAGTCATAAGCCAATGCATAAGTGCAAGCGGATGTGAGATCCTAACCTATATGCCAGTTCAGACATAATACCTGTGATAGGCACGAATGGGTCGAAACCTCAGAGAGAGTGTACAAAACTTGGACCCTACATGACAACCATATTAGTCCAAAACAACCCAAGATAGTCAATAAAGAATCCAAACTATAGGATATAGGGAGGAATTATCATGACAACTGCACCCAAAGGAAACAATGCAGTGAACAATGGGACATAAAAAGGAAAGTAAGGTGTAGATCCAATGTTCACGCATCCACTACCACCCCCATGAGGGTGACCACCAGTGTAAAGACCGAGTGAAGGGAGTAAAAATCCTCCATAAATGGAATGGAGGGAAGAAGGTGACCACTCCCAAATCTATGAGCACGGTAAGGGGTTGTGATGCCCCCAAGTATGACACCAGCGTCCATACTAGGACCAAGGACGGGTGATGAGATACTAGGCATGCCAAAAATAAAAGGACCCGAACTCAAGAGAGCATAAATATACTCAGGTAACCGCGATCCCAAAGGCCAACTAGCGCACAAAGAGCACACTCCTAAGAAAATCTACAGCCAAAATACAAGCAAACCAAGGGGAGGATATGTGAGCTCCCGAATGCAGCAGATATGTCTCACCTAGGAGAGGCTCGAAACTCCCATACACTACAAGCAGAGGTACATAGCCAATTATTGTGGCCCTCAGCTTCAACATGTAAAGCGACTGTGCTATCCGACCCCAACCTGGCCGGGACACATGTAGAATAACCTCTACAAGTACCCCCTCGATATCCTAGGTAAGGCCACTAAGGTCACTTCAATATACTCAATGCTCAGGTAGACAGTTGCAGGTGGGATTGACTGTATGGGCAGGGTAGCAAAGCTCGAAACTCTCGAAAGAGCCCCCAGATACGAATATAATCCTGGAAATATCTCCGGTGCTACTCAGTTATGACTAGGGGTCATCCCAATCAATAACCGCTCACACTGCCTTGTGCTTAACTCCCTTTTGAGAGGAGGATCCTAAGAACATTGGTTATACTAAGGATTTCACACACTCACCTGGACAGACACCTAGATGTTGTTGTTTAGTGATCTTGGAGAATTAACTTACAATGAACTATTCCAAGATCCTAAAACCGAAGCTTGTTGGTGCACCCTAGAAAAGAAAAGAGTGTAATTGATTTTATTTAGCGTTGATTTTAGTTGGTTGTAATTACTCAAAGGTAAATGGCCATGCAACTAGTGAAGTTATGACTCAGCAGTGAAGTAAATATGCACACCATAACAAACAATGCTAAGTGCAATCTTTGTGAAATGAAAAATAGGGTATTCCACTACATGAGATGCATAAATACATATTCCTTTCCGAATGTCAATGCAATCCTTCCTATATGAAATCCTAAAAACAACTCTCATCCAAGGAATCCAATGCAAGTACCTCCTCAAATCCATATCTAAGATGCAACTAAGAGTGCAACTACTTTGTATTTTTCAATATAAAAGAATGAAAAATGCAATAAAAGTCATCTAAAACTCTTGGTCTCTGCAGCAAGTATAAAAGGCAAGCCCAGCAAGACAGCGAGACAAAAAGAGTAATGCACTAATGGAAAAACAAAAAGGATAAATGACTAAAACTACTTTCAAAGAAAAATCAATGAAAATGCGGTCTCTGGTCACAAAAGAAGCATCCAACAGGCAACAACAAACCCGAGAAAGACCCAACCACACTCACAACCCACCCAGCAACTTCCCACAACATCAAACTCACCAAAAGGGAGGATGTACGCGACTGTTTAAAGAACGACTGCGTATATATGCGACTTTTGGCCAAAAACCTGAGTGTATACGTGGATTTTGGCCAAAAACCTGCGTGTATACGTGACTTTTGGCAAAAAATCTGCGTATGTACGCGACTTTTGGCCAAAAACCTGCGTATACAGAGAAGGTAGTGGTAAAAAGTAGGCCAAGGGTCAAACCAATAAAGGGGAGTGTCAATGGATGAACATACTATAACATGAAACACAGAAACAGGGAGAAACAGAGAGCAAGTCAAGAATATCAAGCCCATTATACCCCCAACCCCAAAGAAAAACAAGGAACATCCCCAGTAGAGTCGGCAATTCTGTTACGGATAGAAATTCCTATGGCTTGGGGTACCACAACAGACAGCTTGACTCTAGAAATCAATATTTCCCAATATGCAATAGAAATAAAATGTCTAACACTAAAGGATCAGACCTCGTACCTTATTGTGGACGGTTGAAGTAGATCCCCATTGAGCTTTCCAATCTTCAGCTTGAATTGCTATATTAGTTCCTCAACAACAAGTAAACAATACAAGCATTCTATATATCATGGTGTTATATCTATTCTAGCATATATAATCAATAATGTAAATGCATTTGACATAATCCCATGGATAAAATATTCATTGAAATACACATCATTGGACAGGAAAAGATATTTCTATTAATATAAATCAGAGATTACAATATACAACCTCTGACGGCACGTCTGCGAACCAGAGAAACTGAATCCCCCACTTGGGCCTCCACCACTTCAATCCTCCATCTCTTGATAGCAAGCTCACAAGCAAAGGGAAAGCTTGGGAAGAACACAAAAGTGCTCCAAGGGACAAAGGGATGCAGACTCAAGCATAAGTTCCGGCAACAATGGACTATAGTTTCGTTGCTCTCAATTATCTCTTATGCCTTCAATGTACCAAGGGGTTCCTTATATAGCTTTTCAAAGGGGTAATGAAAGGTCGAATCCGTGCGATCTCAAGGCATATGGAAGGCCAAAAGTCAAATGAGTCGGATCCATGTCAAGGAAAAATCCAAAAAGGATTTGGATTATTTACACATCTCGATGTACGCGGTTATATGGCTCAAACCCGCGTATGTACGTGCTTATAAGGTTAAAAGTCGCGTATAGCATTTTTCATGTGTTTTTAGGGATGATCAAGGAAACATCAAAGGACAAAAAGTGGTCCATAGGGGATAAAGAGTCTGCAGCAGGATAGGGGAAGTCCATACAAAGTGTGATTCACCTAGAGTGGTGAAATCCACTATAACAGTCATCAGTGAGGTGCCACCACCTATAGTGACCAGCCAAACTGGCCCACTCACAACACATGGGGGTAGTGGCCCCTCCACACACACTGTCCGTCCTGCCACACAGGGGGGCAATGGACCATCCACTTACATTGTCGCTACTATCATACATGGGGGCAGTGTCCCTGCCACTCATACTATCCTACCCACAACACTTGGGGCATTGGCCCATCCGCAGTGGTGCCACCACAATCACCCCCAACTGTGCAGATGCACTATGCACATGCAAACCCCACCACCATCGCAACCCCATCCCACATGAATTTGGGGTCAAATCTTCCCTTCATGGCTCGTCTCAACTTGCCTGAGTTGGCCAGATTAACAAATGACCCCATCCGCCACCAACCTTTTTGGCCACCTATGCCAACTAAGCTGCCATCAAACATCCCCAAGTTTGAAGGCAAAGCTAGGGTATGTCTCCAAAACCACATAATGACATTCCATCTATGGTGCTCATCCAATAGCATCATAGATTACTCTGTCAGGCTGAGGCTGTTCCAACGCACCCTTACAGGTGCCGCGGCCAAATGGTACATTGAGCTGGCACAAGCCAAGTACCCCGACTTCAACTCCCTAGCCTTCATGTTCCTATAGTTTTTCCTACTCCCTGTCAGATATGATGAAAGGGTGGAGATCCTGCTATCCTTCCATCAAAGCACTACCACTCACATAACTAACCATATCCATGAGTGGTGGCGACGTCGTAGCTTATGCAAAATCCAACTAGATGACAGGATCTTCTTGGATTAGTTCCTTAAGACTTTGCTCCCACCCATCGCAAAGGACGTCGCATATGAACGTCCCCAATTTGAAGAAGAGGCCATACTGAAGGCCCAACAATTTGACCTCATCTATGCCCAGTTTGGATACTTGTATACCGTCATTCTAGACGCTCCCCATCTAAGTACTTCCTGTCGTGATGCACCGGGGGTATCCCATGCTACGGACGGCATCATAGGATCAGTCTCCCAACAGTCGCAGCCCTGACTGACACCACCTGCCATTACACCACAACCAAGCAACATTGCTAATGTTGCTTACCAAAACTAAGCTCCAGACTATTCTAGAATGATGTCCAAGTCCGTAGCAACAACGTCTTATGCACAACTCATGCCACCGTAGTAGGCTCAGGCCATGGCTTGGCCAACACAGCAGTATGTGTGGCAAATGCCCACATTTTTGGCACCACCATGTCGAAATTGAACCCAGTGATAGAACAATTTTACTCACAACAATTATCAATTGATCATGCAAAATCACTCACAAAAGAGACTGAAAATGGAGCTAAACACTAAACTGTATTAGCTCAGTGTACAATAACCAACCCTGTAACATAATAGGTTGCTTCATTAAATAATTACATAAGGTATTTGAATGCATGAGGAGGCAATTCGAATCTAGCCAAAAGCAGGCTTACTAAAATTAAGCAATTCCCCCATACGTGCATAAAGTAGTTTCCAAATCAGTCATGGAGCTCACGAATTGGAAAAATCACTTAGGCAAGATAAAGAGTGATGGAATTAAAACTCATACATGATTTTCAAAGGATAAAAGAGTGGAGGATGTGGAGGACAAAAAACTAGTTAACCTCACCTGGTCAAACTTTCCCAATTGCCTTAAAGCACTGAAAAAGCAGGCAATAAAGAAGAAAAAGCAGAAGGGCACCTAGGAGGCTAGGAATAAAGCATTATTGATTCCTTGAGGTTTCCCAAGTGCTACATGAGTCAAAATAGGCAAGTTTGACCACTATTGATAGGTAAATGAAAACTTGCATAAGGTGGGACACATGAACTAGGCAAATAAGACAAAAATAATTAAAGTAATGTCTAAGGTAGCTAACTATGGGTTGATTATTCTAACACCCCCCCTTTAGCCTGACTTATGAGTAATATATCAGAAAATTATAGGGCCTAGCAACAAGGCTTAGTCACCCTTTACATACTGCATGTCCATTTAAACAAGGAAAGAGGAAAAAACCACATGGGAAAATCCTCCCTTAAACATGGACTGTAAAACAAAATTTTGAAATCTTGTCTTCACTCATGCTTCACAGCATGATCAGCAATGCCCAGTAGTGATTTGAGATTTCTGAAGGTCTTCTCACAAAATTCTTTGGTGAAGATATCAGCTACTTGTTCTGAAGATGAACAGAAGAGTAGGTGAATGGTGCCATCATGCACAAGCTCTCTGATGTAGTGCATATGGATCTCAATGTGTTTGGTTCTCTGCTTCTGAACTGGATCTTTGCGGATTTGAATGGTACTCTGGTTATCACAGTATATGGTAGTTGAGTACTTTGATTCAAAGCCACACTCTCGAAGTAAACCCTGCAACCATAAACATTGAGTTGCTGCATTAACAACTCCTCCGTACTTTGCTTCTGTAGATGAGAGTGCAATGGCACTCTATTTCTTGCTTGACCAGCTGATTGGCCCTTCTGCAAGCATGAACACATACCCTGATGTGGAATTTCTATCTGTGCTATCACCTACCCAATCACTGTCAGTAAATCCAATCAAATCAAGATCAGATTTTGCTTTATAGAAGATCCCATGTGTCCTTGTTCCCTGAACAAAGTTAAGGATCTTTTTGGCTGCTTTCCAATGGATCTCATGAGGCTGATCCATGTATCTAGAAGCCACACTTACTGCATAATAAATATTAGTTCTAGTATGTGTAAGATACAAGAAACATCCAATCAATTGCCTATACAGTGTATTGTTCACCATAGGTGAAGAATCAGCTTCTTCCAGCTTCACTCCTGAAAGGAAAGGAGTCTTGCTTGGTTTGCAGTCCTTCATTCTGAATTTGTTTAGAAAATCCAAGGCATACTTGGACTGGTGCACCTTGATTCTAGCTTTGGTTTGAGTAATCTCAAGCCCCAAGAATTGGCTTAAGAGCCCCAAGTCTGTCATGGAGAAGGCTTGGTTCATTGCACCCTTCAAGGAAGCAATCTCATCCTTTGAGCTTCCTGTAATGAGGAGGTCATCAAAATATAACACAATGATCATTAATGAACCATTAATTAACTTCAAATAGACATTTGGATCTGATTTGCATTGAACAAAATTCAGTGATAGCAAGAAGCTATCAATCTTGGCATACAAAGCCATGGGGGCTTGCTTTAGCCCATACAATGACTTTCTCAACCTGCACACAAGAGAAGGGTTAGTAGCAAATAATTGAGGCTGCTGCATATATATCTCTTCAGTGAGATCTCCATTCAGGAAGGCACATTTTACATCCATGTGATGTACCTCCCATTGCTTTGAGGCTACAATGGCTAAGGCTAGCCTAATGGAGTCCATCTTTTCCATTGGTGCAAAGGTCTCATTGTAATCTATGCCATGAACCTGTGAGTATCCCTTGGCTACCAATATGGCCTTTTACTTCAGAGGTGAACCATCAGCAGCAAATTTGGTCTTGTATACCTACTTACACTGAACTAACTTCCTCCTTGGGGGAAGATCGACTAGCTCCCATGTGTTGCTCTTCTGGAGTGAGCTGAGCTCTTCCTTCATGGATGCTTTCCATCTTGGATCTCCTGCTTCTTCTTCATATGTTTGAGGATCAGATTCTACCATCAAATATCATTTCTCAGCAAACATAGGATCCTTCATGCACAGACCACTCTCAAATTGAGATCTAGTCCTCCTTGGGTCATTAGGATCCCCAGCTAGCTCTCCTATTGCATGTAGTGTCTTGGATGCCCATTTTGGCCTTGTAGGTCTATTAGGGTCTGCAATAAACTTGGAACTATCAGACATCTCAGAATCAACATGTTCAACAAACTCTTCACTTACTTTCAGAGGTTCAGGTGGTGAAGAGGTTTCTCCAACTTCCACTGCTGCAAGGGGTTCTTCTTGAAACTGAACACACCTTTCAATAAAGGATTTGTTTGTGCTCAAATTTATCAGATTGTACCCTCTTGAATCTTTAGAGTACCCAACAAATAGGCACTCTTGGCTTTGGGGCTGCAAAGCCTTTCTCTTTTCTGTTGGAATTCTAGCCCAAGCCCTTGAGCCAAAAATCCTGAAATGGGTCACATCTGGCTTGTGCCCACTCCATGCTTCGAAAGGAGTCATACCATCAAGCTATTTGTGAGTTACCGTATTCTAGATATAGGATGCACAGTTGATAGCTTTGTCCCAATACTTTGGTGGCAAATTTTTGGCCTCCATCATGCATGTTGCCATCTCCTTCAGTGATCTATTCTTCCTCTCAGCAACACCATTCTGATGTGGTGTGTAAGGGATAGAATTCTGCATCTGAATACCTGCATCTGCATAATAATTAATAAACTCAGATTTGACATACTCACCACCATTTTCAGATCTGAGGACCTTGAGTTTCCTCCCAGACTGGTTTTCAACCAAATCCTTAAAGACTTTGAAGAGGCCAAAAACTTCATACTTGTGTTTCAGGAAGTAAACCCAGCAATACCTGGAAAAGTCATCTATGAAAGTCAATGCATATTTGGCCTAACTCATGGACATATGAGGGAATGGGCCAGCAACATCACTGTGGATCAGCTCGAGGGGTGTAGAGGTTCTCTCATGACTAGCTCTCTCAAATTTATGCTCTGGGTGTTTTCCTAGGATACAACCTTGGCAGACTCGTTGGGAAAATTTTATCTTGGGAAACCCTATGACCATCTCTTTTTCACTAAGATCAGAAAGATACTTGTAATTTAGGTGGCCAAATCTTTCATGCCAAAGCTTTCTTGCCTCATTAGCATGAATCAGAAGAGCAGAGGGGTTTGAGTAGGGTAGGAAGTGTGAGAACATGTATACCTTTTGAGCATGATTTGCAACTCCTTTTGCAATGACTTTACCACTTGAGATATCTGTGATCTCAACTTCATCAAGGGAGAATATGACCTTCTTTGGAGACCTAGTGTGAGTCATATGGTACACTAATAAGAGGTTGGAGGCAAGACCAGGCACATACAACACATTGCTGAACTGACCATGATCAAGATCAATCCTCCCTTTTCCCAAACTTTCAGTGAGAGATTCATCTCCCAGTACTATCAGTGGTCCTTTTGACTTGTCAAGTGAGGAGAATGCCTCCTTGGTTGAAACCATGTGTCTTAAAGCTCCAAAATCAATGATAAAACTGGGTGAGCTTGATGTGCCAGCAACCAATGCATGAACTCTCTCTCTGTCATCTGAACTTGATCCTCCTTCTCTCTTCTTTGAGCTGTCTGGAAGGGAGATTCCATTCTTCTCCAGGAGTTGGGTCAACATGTCTATTTGATTCTTCATACAAGATATTTCAGTGTTATTTCCCTTATTGCAGTATGCGCACTTGCTCATTTCTCCTTTGTTTTTCTTCTTCTTGTAGTTCTTCTTGGAACCTTGTGGCTCCTCTGGAGACTTGTTCTTGTCTCTCTTTTGCTCAGGTGGATTTTTAGCTTTCTTTTTGCTTTTTGAATCCACCTTCGAATCTCCAGCAACCAGACCTTGGTCTTTGGATGGTTTGATGGTGCCCATCATCACCAGCTTGTCCTGTTCTTGTGTGAGAGATTCCATGAAATCTGCAAGGCTAGGCATCTTCCAAGTTTGAGCTGTCAACTTTGTCACATAGAAGGTAAAAAAAACACTGAATAGTCAAGGCCAAGTTTCGAGAGAATGGCCAAGACCAGCTGATCATCCTTCTTTTCGATCCCACATTGTTTTAGCTGCAAAACAAGTGCTTTGAACTTGGAGAAATAGAGTTGCAGTGATTCAAAGCTATTGGGACTCAGAGAAATTGGCTCATTTTTTATTTGATGTCCCCTCATCTCGTCTGTCTTTCCAAAAAGATCAGTAATCTTCTCCCATACTTCATTCGGTGATGTCAATCCATCAAGATGGAAAAGGAGGTCTCTGGAAATACTCAGACACAAGAGACCATAGGCCTCATCCCTCCTGTTGTGCCATTTTATCTTCTCTGCAGCTGCATTGGGCTCTGCTTCTGTTGCCATAGACACCCTGTAGAGGCATTTCGCTCTCAATAGTATCTCCATCTCTGCTTTCCATTCAAAGAAGTTGAAGGGAGTCAAGATGATCTTCTGAGATTGATCCATAGCTTAGAAATTGTCCCAGCTGTCAGTAGAAGGCTCCCAATCACTAATGTCGAACCTGCAAAACAATTTTGAAGGAGAGAAATCAATCTACAATGGCTCTGATACCATGTGGAAATTGAACCCAGTGATAGAACAATTTTACTCACAACAATTATCAATTGATCATGCAAAATCACTCACAAAAGAGACTGAAAATGGAGCTGAACACTAAACTGTATTAACTCAGTGTACAATAGACAACCATGTAACATAATAGGTTGCTTCATTAAATAATTACATAAGGGATTCGAATGCATGAGGAGGAAATTCGAATCTAGTCAAAAGCAGGCTTACTAAAATTAAGCAATTCCCCCATAGGTGCATAAAGTAGTTTCCAAATCAGTCATGGAGCTCACGAATTGGAAAAATCACTTAGGAAATCTAAAGAGTGATGGAATGACAACTCATACATGCTTTTCAAAGGAGAAAAGAGTGGAGGATGTGGAGGACAAAAAACTAGTTAACCTCACCTAGTCAAACTTTCCCAATTGCCTTAAAGCACTAAAAAAGAAGGAAATAAAGCAGAAAAAGTAGAAGGGTTCCTAGGAGGCCAGGAATAAAGAAAAATTGATTCCTTGAGGTTTCCCAAGTGCTACATGAGTCAAAATAGGCAAGTTTGACCACTATGGATAGGTAAATGACAACTTGCATAAGGTGGGACACATGAACTAGGCAAATAAGACAAAAATAATTAAATTAATGTCTAAGGTAGCTAACTATGGGTTGACTATTATAACACACCACCCCCACAAATCTACTATGCACTTCTAGTACAACCTGTACAATCCCCCGCCCCCACTCCACCCACTTCATTGAGACAAGTGTTCACACAACAAAACCGTCCCAACCAACCTGCCCCCAACAATCAACAAGGGAAAGCTAGAAACAACTGGCCTTGCAACCAAGGAAATAACCAACCGCAGGGTGGCAGTCAACAACCGAAACCTCCCAACAATGCCGCGGCAAACCGGCTAGCCCAGAACCCCTCGCGACCAAATGCATCAAGACGCAATGCCCCATTATGCAAAAACCAACCATGTACACTCTATGAAGTCTATGGGCACTATACATTCGAGTGTCCCTTCATGGGTTGCATGAAGTAGGCCATTCGAAACAAGGCCCAATAGGCTGCCAACACTACAAACCAAGCACAACCCAACCCAGCACCTCAAGGACCTCCCCCCATGGTGCTTCAAAACCCACTTCCAGTCCAAGGATTGGTGGTAATGGCTCCCCCTCCCCAACCCAATCCCAATGCTCCAGGGGCACCTCCCATGGCCAAAACAGGTGTTCACCACCTGCTAGCCATGACGACTAAAGAGGTCAACTTGCAAACTCGACAGAATTAGTACGGTACCACCACCGAACCTGTTGAATCATCAGCAACATCCACATCTAAGATAGTCAACCTCCCTCTTCAGTTACCCCCATTCCCATGCCTCCCCATACGCAAAGTTTCCAATAATGCCACAGCTAGAGCTGCAGTCAGCTATAGCATTGTGGATGAATTGGCTCAAACACCAACCACCATGTCTGCTCTTGAGGTACTTAAAATGTGCCCAATGCAGCGGAAATCCTTACTAGCCAGGTAGTAGACCCCCTAGACTCCAAATTGATCACCTTTGGCATGGAGAACGGGGAACCGTGTATGCCCTCCACTATTGCCTTTCAAATCCCAGTGTCCATCCAGAACTTGGTTGTGCACCGATTCATAATGGATGAGGGGGCATCCATGTGTGTCATGTCTACCTTTGTTTGGTAGAAGCTTGGATCACCAATTCTACAACCATCCTCCACAACTCCGCGGGGTTATGATGGACATCCCACTAAAGCCCAAGGAATCCTCCCTCATGTCCCCATCATGTTAGCCAGGAAGCTAGTCCTGATTGACATCGAAGTTGTCAATGCTCAACTAGACTACAACCTCCTCCTCAAAAGGAGGTACATGTATGCCATGTGAACAGTTGCATCAACTGTCTTCTGCCTCATGATGTTCCCCCATGAAGGGAAGATTGTAATGGTTGACCATCTCACTTACCATGATCTGCAAGTGTTAACAACGCCTACCAATGTTATCCCTACCATCACCACCATTGAGCCGCAAGTGGTGACCACACACGCTAACGTCATCCCTGTAACCAAAATTGTGGTTCAAAACACACCAGTCTCCCCACCGTTGAATGTGGGCCTTGGGTAGTTTATCGATCCCACCATGACGGCTCCTTTCCTGTTGGTGTCACCACCACTGACACAAAAGCAAACTATAGATGTTCTATAGACTTGTGCATGGTCTCATCTAGCACCGCTGCACCCAAACAACAACCATAGCCGTAGCCCCAACCACAACCACAACATCGTCCGCAGCAGCAACATCAACAGTAGCCGCAACGTCACCCACAGCAGTAGTATTACACGCAGTCGCAACCATAACCTCGCCCCCACATGCAACCAGGAAGGAGTTACCTGGGCTCATCTCTAGTCCATACGATTCCCTTCCTCTTTCCCCCACCTGGTGTCATGATCAAGCCAGTCATGGCCACCTTAATCCTACCCAACTTTATGTTGGGCATCCCAGTGTGGTATCTTGATCCACCAGCTCAACCAATAATGTCTTAGGTTGTTTTAACCCCGATGCAACCTATCGCAGCCGAGTCTCACCCTCTACTGGGTCTACACAAGCCAACCACTGCACCTGCACCTACACCACCCCAACCCAAAAGGGCCAGGGGAAACAATACCAATGCCACCGCAGAACCACGACATGTCCCACCTTGTGCCGTCTGTGAACAACAGGGCCATCCAACTTAGAATTGCCCTAAAATTCTAGTGATCTGTGTGCATTTGGATGCCATGGATACGAATGAAAACATCCCTATGGTTGAACTACCAACGACGCCAGTAGTCAGGAACAAGGCATTGAGGACAAACCATGCTTGCTCCGTTTCCAGGTTGTATGGAAGTTACTCCCACCATTGCTAAGACCTGCTTGAGTTTTGAATGGCTCTCGCTGACCTCCATCACCATTCCCTTGAGTCTGAGATCACCTTAATCGAAGAATTTCACCCCCCACTGCCTTCTTCAGACATCATGTCCATTTACATGATGTCTAATTCTACCGACCCGCTCATGTCCTCCTCCACCGACGGTCCATCAAACCTGTCTCTTCGTTGCTTCAACAATGATGAGGAGATACTTGAAGCTCTGACCACCCTGGAATACCCATGGGATGACATGCATCATCGCTCGTTCTTCCTCCCGGAAGAACTTGTGTCATAGTCAGACCAGTTTTCCATGGAGACCAAATATTTCATCCATGGGAAGGTTGACTGGTTCAAGAACCCAATCCCAGAACCTGATGCCTTCAAAGAGGGAACATGGTGAAAATTTTTCCAATCATTAAAATCGACATCTCAACCAACTATGAGATCATTAAACAAATCATGCTGGGGGTATCTTGCTCCCCGGAAGAGGTCGATGCCTACACAGCTCTCTTCCAAGAATTTTGCAACATCTTTGCTTGGTCATACACTAAAATTCCTGGCTTAGATCCATCCATCGTAGAGCACCACATCGACACATGGCCTGATGTGGCACCCGTACGTCAAAAACAATGGCCCATCCATCCATCCAAAGTGGCTGTGGTGAAAGGCGCGATAGAGAAGCTACACACAGCTGACTTCATTTATCCCATTGCATACACAACTTGGGTTTCTAATCCTGTTCTCGTGAATAAAAAACTGGGTACTATTCGCGTTTGCACAGAATTCAGTGATCTCAATGGGGCATGTCCCAAATACAACTTCCCCACACTGTTCATCGACCATATCAGTGATGCATGCGGTAGACATAAGGCCTTCTCCTTCGTAGAGGGTTTTTTCGGATACAACCAAATCCAAATCAGGAAAGAAGGCCATTACAAAAGGGCAGTCACAACCCCGTGGGGCACATTCGTGTACCGAGTCATGCCCTTTGGCCTCAAAAATGTTGGAGCCACATTCCAGCGCACCATGACATATTGTTTCCATGATTTAATTCACATCATCTTGGTCTACTTGGATGATCTCACCGCTCGATCATGAAAACAAGCACAACATATAGATGACTTGCGGCAAGTCTTTTTACGATGCCACAAATACAACATCTTCCTGAACCCCCTTAAGTGCATTTTTTGTGTTCCAGCAGGCCGTCTACTCGGATTCATCGTCTCCCATAAAGGGATAATGGTATATCCCCTCAAATTTCAGGCCATCCTTGATATTCCTTCCCCAAGAACTCGACACCAACTACAAAGCCTACAAGGCAAGGCCAACTTCCTTCATTGCTTTGTGCCAGAGTATGCAACAAAATCTTATGGATTCATCCGCTTGCTTTGCACAAAAATCCCCTTTGTTTGGGATGAACAAGCACAAGAATCATTCGAGGCACTCAAACAAGCCCTGGCTTCTGCACCATTACTCTCACCACCATATTTCACTTGAGACTTCATCCTTTATGTGTCATCCTCGAAAAAGGCCATTACTGGGGTCCTTGTCCAAGAAGACGATGCTCTCCATGAGCATGTGATTTACTATATTAGTCAGAAGCTAATAGGGCCCCCATTATGATATTCACTCGAGGAGAAATTGGCCCTCGCCGTCGTCTTCTCAACTCAAAAATTGCGCCACTACATCATTGCCAACCATACTCATGTAGTGGCTAATTCAAACCCAATCCGGTACCTCTTAAGCTGCCGCCTTCTACAAGGTCGAGCAGCCAAGTGGGTAGTCATCCTTTAAGAGTTTGACCTAGAGTTTGTGTCTCCAAAAAGCACAATGGAACTCGCACTAGCCACCCTCATGACCGATCTTCCCCCATTAACCGCATTATCACCCCCCAAGTATGATCTCCCTGACAATTTCCTATTCGTCATATCCACAGACGACCCATGGTATGGGGACATCCTTCTCTATTTATGAACGCAAAAGTTCCCATCGCACTTCAACCGTGAGGATAGGCGATGCATCCGACATCAAGCCATTTGCCACTTACTGATTAGAGATGTTCTGTATTGTCGAGGCATTGATACCATCCTATGTCGTTGCCTCACCTGAGACGAGTCCGATACCATCCTCAACAACAGTCATAGTGGATCCTGTGGTGGCCACCTTTCAGGCCTAGTAACCACCCAAGATATTCTACACGATGGCTATTTTTGGCCCTCCACCTTCGTCGATTGCATAGAAGTAGTCAAACATTGCCGCAACTGTCAAATTTTTGCCCCCAAGGCAAGAACCCCCCTTCACATCATTACACCCCGTAGTCATAGTCGAGCCCTTCTACAAATGGGAAATCGACTTCATGACCATCAACCCCATTTTGGCTAGTGGCCGCAAGTACATTATCATGGCAGTCGATTATTTCACCAAGTGGGCCGAAGCCATGCCCACATTTGATTGCAAAGCCGAAACCGCGGCACATTTCTTCCTCAACCATGTTATTACACAGTTTGGTGTCCCTAAATAGTTAGTATTAGACCATGGGGCACACTTCCAAGATGCCATGTGGGATGAACTATCAACCATGTTGAAGTTCACACACCAGTACTCATCATCCTACTATCCCCAAGGAAATTGCCAAGTTGAAGTGGTCAACAAAATCATCAAAACAATGCTCCAATGGATGGTAGGAAATCACAAAACCAATTGGCATCACATGCTATTCTCCGCCCTATGGGTTTATCGCACATCCACAAAAACCGCAACCGGTTTCACCCCCTTTTTGCCTAGTACATGGCGTTGAATTAGTGCTCCCAATAGAGTGCCAAATCCCATCTCTCTGCCTTATGGTGGAACTCCTTCCTGATACTTCACCTTTAGAAGAATGACTCCTCCAACTCGAGCAAACCATAGAAGAGCGTCGAGCTGCCCTCCAAGCCGTCGAAGTAGCAAAAACACGATCAAAGATCCAATATGACTCCCATGTCCACCCTTGCACCTTCAGCAAAGGAGATATGGTTCTAGTCTACGACCAACCCAATGATAAATTGGGCAAAGGCAAGTTCGAATCAATGTGGTATGGCCCATACGTCGTCCACTGTTGCCTTGGAAAAGGGGCATACACCCTCATTGACTCTGATGGACAACTCTTGGAGAACCCCCACAATGGGCTCTACCTAAATAAATTTTATGCTTAAACATCACCAACGAGTCACTTCATTTTCTTTTTTTTGTTTTTCAATGTTTTTCACCAAAAATCAAAGGCACCACCATCAGTTGCTAGTCAAAATTCACCCGGAACCGGTTTGAGACACCTCTCACACCTCCGGGCTCAAATTTTTATATTCTTATGAGACCATTGTCTCATGTTTAGCAAATAAATTTTGAGACCATTTCCCACGAGTCACCTCAATTTATGAGCCATGACATGATGATGCAAGTGTCTATGGACCTGTACTTGTATCACACTTCTTGACCACTACTCATGCGATTTTTCGGGCCACCGCCCAGTAAGGAATGTAATTTTAGCTTTTATTTTGTATTTTTAACACATAGATTGTCTTTTCTTTTTACCGTACCTTACGCGGACCTCTAGACCATTGTCCACAAAACGATTTCTTTTCTTGCACATATTTGGCATATAAATCCCTCCGGACTTGTACTCACATCGCATGTGGTCAAGTTCATCCACCACAACACACACACATGCTCTCCTGACCTCTTTCCGAGAGCCACCTCGGTTTGCATGCCTCTGCCACACCGACTTGCAGGCCTCTGCTGCGATCTATCCCATGCATGTATTGGTATGTTTGAGAGCCTTCTATTCTGTCCATACTGCGTAGATGACCTTTGGACCTCTATCCACCATGCTGACATGGGGCACCACTCGTCCCACCGCAGTCGGTTGACCACATTGGAGTTTCATTTAAGCTCTTTTATGAATCCTTAAAACAATGAAAAGATCATCGAGCGTAGCTGCTTCCTTTTCCGCTCGCTAAAGTATAGGAAAGGGAATCTACATCATCTCGTTTACCTCCTTTTTCGGACCATGTATACCATTTCTTTAAAAGGACATCCTTGGAACACTCAAGCCAAGAGCGTTCCCCTCTGCATACTTTTATGCTTTCTTAGGTAGAGGGGCTGCACTTTATGAAAAATCCAACCACCAATTGTCGTTAATCTCTTTTCTAGCCGTTTCATCAAGAAAATATCACCGAGCAAACTTGGTTTCATTCATGCTCATAAAAGTATCTGAATGACGGTCTAGTTAGTATATGTTTAATCTTTTCCAGCCTGATTAGACTACCAACAGTAAATATGTCTCTCATCCCCTCCAGGATGAGCGAGCTCTCCCATGTATACTTTTATCCTTTTCTGGGCATAGGAGACTACCAATGAAAAAGGGCCCCCGCTGGAGTCTTCTTCGTGCTTTTAGACTCTTTAAAATTGAAAGCACCATTGAGCATTTACTTTCTCCGGCTCACCAAAAATCCACGAGATCGTACCACAATGGTGTCCCTAGACACCACCCCACAGAAAATAGCTTGCCAGCATCCCCAAATTGGGTCGCCTTTGTTTAGAGTACTCTGCAATGTGTCCTCCTTGGATCCCATTAGTATCAAAAGTGTCCACCTCCTCCAAGTATTTCCCATCTGCAGCGACATTCCCGGTATTATAGCTATGATCCCATTCCCTTGAGTCAGTTTCATTTGCTACCTAGTCTGACTTTCCATTATACTCTGAACAAAGAAAGTTTGAGTCTCCCACTCCCCCCTTGCCCCTACTCAGTTCTTTCCCTTCCCTCCCCTCCCCCCCCTGGAAATTCAGTGAGTCAGTCCGCAGATTGCTTCACACCTTTCGGTTTTATCCCTCATGCTCTTGGTTAAGGAAACATCATTGCCTTGGCTAGAGGTAGGTCCCCCTTTGTTGATGCCAACACACATATTCCAGAGGATAGACCCAGAGGTCCCTGTACCTTGGTTTCATTAACATCATCGATGAGTTCACTGGACCACTTGAGAGGAGTCCTTAGTGTCTTTCAGGATGGTTGTTTCTCACATGCTCGAATTCAACTCCATCATTGCAGCATTGAGATTCGTGTAGGGTTTGATCCAGTAGACCATCAGTCATGAATATATAGCATTCCATGAATGGGTCTAATGTATCAGATCGGTATTGTATTCATCCTCACATGGAGGAAACCATTATTGTAACATTAGTTGTATATGATTGGCTCTTGTATTTTAGAGCATAGATCAAATTATTCTTTTGACATTGTCACAAGCATGGGGATGCCCACCTCATCCATATACATGTCACACATTTATTGTATCTCACCCATTGATGGGAACCAAATTAATACAAAAACCAAAAGCCACCATCCCACAGCCCCGGAAGCACCACCTCTACACAGCATCCTATGATGTTCGTCGGCCATACGTTGAGCTCCTACCTCACACATCAAGGGGCAATTTGTTAACCCAAAAATCCCCCACATAGCTCTCTATGGCCTACACCACCCAAGAACACCATCTCATAACCCCCATATCACTCCATGAGACCTTCCATTAGACCCCCACACCTCCAAAAGAGCCCTAGGATGAAGAAAAGGGCTAAAAAACCCAAAAAAGAGCCCAAAATAGCCCCTAGGAGATAAATCCCTCAAAATGGGGCTAAAACCCTAAAAGGGGCTAAAGTTAGGGCAAAAGGGGATAAAATCCCAAAAAAGAGGCTAAAGCCCTAACCAAGGGCTTAAAACCCTAAAACCCCTTGGAAAAGCTATAAAAGGAGGGTGGGGGGTCACTCTCAAAACACTTCTCCCATTGCCTATTGTTACGTTGCCCGTGGATGCTTTGAGACCTTTGCCTCTCAAACAACCCACACTCCCTCTCATCCATCTCCAACCCCATTGAGCCATTGCTCCCAAACCAAGAGAGGTGCTTCCGAAATCTTGGGCATGGTGGGCCATTTCCACCAGAGAAGGTATAACATGTTTTATTTATGTTTCTTAGTTGTTTAATATGCTTTGCTTTCTAACCCTTTTCCCCATTTGTAGGTTTTGTTTTTCTTTTTAACATTGTTTTGTAGGTTTTATCACAGCTTAGGATTTGTTTGCAGGTTTTGAAGGTGGATCCCTAACCTGTGTTTGCAAAGGGGTTCATCAACATTGCTTCTATTTCTTTCTGTCATTAGCTTAGCCTTAATTTAGTTTACTATTCTATCATTTCCGTTTCTGTTTTATTTTCTGCATTTCCACCCATGCAAGAACCTCTCCTTCTATCCTATAGACAGAAGGAAGTCATCCCTGCCCCTGCAGTAGGGAGAAATCCTTGCTACAAAATACAAATAATGTGTGACATGTATATGGATGAGGCGGGCATCCCCATGCTCGTGACAATGTGAAAAGAATAATTTGATCTATGGTCTAAAATACAAGAGCCGATCATATACAACTGATGGTACATAATGGTTGCCTCAATGTGAGGCTGATCTGAAGAGCTGCTACATTATACCCATGGCATTCTCATGGAATGCTATATCTTCATGACTAACGGCCCGCTGGAACTGGGACGGTACATAGCTGTATGGACTCATTGATTGAGAGTCAGAGTCTCTGTGGTACAAGTATGGTGCATCAATCATAAATCTATATAGAAGCACGAGTGGGGCTTCTAAACACTATCTCCAATGCAACCTAGAAATCACAAGGGACATAACCTGTTTAGGTCCCTCGAATAGACTCATCAATGTGCTAGAGTCAGGTGAAATCTAGGGTCTTCAACCAAATACTGCATGGACCCAACCCTGTACAAATCTCAACGGTGCGATGATGTAGTTGAAGTCGAGCACATGAGAAACAACCATCCCGAGAGGAACTAAGGAATCCTCTCAAGTGGTCCAAGGAACTCGTCAATGATGTTAATGAAACCAGGATATAGGGACCTCTAGGTCTATCATCTAGAAAATGTGTGTTGTCATCAATAGAGGGAGGCCTACCCCTTCAAGGAAATGGTGTTTCCTTGACCAGAAGTGGGAGGGAGATAACCGAAAGGTGTGAGACAATCTATGAACTGACCCACTGAATGGGGTGGGGAGGGAAAGGTTTAAATAGGGGTAGGGGGAGTGTGGTAGGCTCAAACTTCCTTTGTTCAGAGTATGATGATAGGGCGGACTAGGAAGCAAATGAAACTGGCTCATGGGAATGGGATCACAGCTGTAATACTGGGAATGTCACTGCAGATGGGAAATACTTGGGGGAGGTGGATACTTTTGATATTTATGGGATCCAAGGAAGACACATTGTAGAGTACTCTAAACAAAGGCGACCCAAAGTGGGAATGCTGCCAAACTATTTTTTGTGGGGTGGTGTCTAGAGACAACGTTGTGGTATGATCTCGTGGATTTTTGGCGAGCCCGAGAAGGTAAATGCTCGATGGTGCTTTCAATTTTAGAGAGTCTAAAAGAACGAAGAAGACACAAGTTGGAGATATTTTTCATTGGTAGTCTCCTATGCCCAAAAAAGGATAAAGGTATACATAGGAGAGCTCACCCATGCTATAGGGGATGAGAGACTTCTTTACCATTGGTAGTCCAATCAGGTCGAAAAAGGTTAAACCTGTACTGACTCCACGGTCATTCAGATACTTTTACAAGCATGAATGAAACCAAGTTTGGTCGGCAATATTTTCTTGATGAGAAGGCTGGAAAAGAGTTTAACAACAACCCATGGTGATAGTTTTCGTAAAAAGCGGCCCCTTTTCCCGAGAAACCATAAAAGTATGCATAGGGGAACTGTCTTAGCTTGAATACGCCATGGTGGTCCTTTTCATTTAATGGTCTACATGGTCCACAAATGGAGGTAAATGAGATGATGTAGATTCCCTTTCCTATACTTTAGCGAGTGAAAAAGGAAGCAGTTGGGCTCAACTATCTTCTCATTGTTTTTAGGAGTCAGAAAAGAGCTTAAACAAAACTCTAGTATGGTCAACTGACTGCGGTGGCACAGGCGGTGCCCTATGTCTGGACAGTGGATAGTGGTACAAAGGTCATCCATGTAGTATGGATGGATCAGAAGCCTCTCAAACATACCAATACATGGATGGGATAGATCATGGCAGAGGCTCGTGGGTCGGTGCGGCAGAGGCATGCAAACCGAGGTGGCTCCCGGACAGAGGTTAGGAAAGCTTGTGTGTGAGTTGCGGTGGACGGACTTGACTACATGTGATGTGAGTGCAAGTCCAAGGGAAGTTCTATGCCGAATACATTCAAGAAAAACAAATCGTTTTGTGGACAATGGTCCAGAGGTCCGCATAAGGTGTGGTGGATGGAGAAGACAACTATGTGTTAAAATACAAAACAAAACTAAAAATGGTGTCCCTTAAAGGGTGGCGGCCTGAAATCCCGCATGAGTAGCAGTAAGGAAGAGTGATACAAGTACAGGTCCATAGACACTTGCATCATCATGCTGTGGCTCGTAAATTGAGGCAGCTTCTAGGAAATGGTCCTGAAATTTATTTGTTAAACATGAGACGATGGTCTCATAAGGAGATAGAGGATGGAATTCTGAAACTAGTGGCATGAACGACGTCTCAAACGGACTTCGTATGGCCCTGTTATGTCAAACGGGAGAAATTAGGTCAATTAGGTCCTATATAAGGGTGGAGACCACTTGGTGAGTTGTCATTGTCACTGTTCACTGTGGAGTTGGAGAGGTGGGCCCTAAATTTTCATTTGCTGATTTCTCCTATTCTGACCAGTGATTTTGAGTTCTGTGACTTACAGGTAAGAGCTCTCGTTGAATCTCTTCTTTTTGGTGGTTTACATTCTACATTTGGTCACCAGGAAGGCCTCCATGAGGATATTGGGGATTCATGGTGCCAAGTCGCACCTTTCGAAGGAAAAGGAGTGACCTGGTCACATCCGTGGGGCATTTTTGAGTGGCTTGGTCGCTCATTTTTCCCAAACATGTGCGAATTGGCCTCGGGGTGATGTTTTTTGATGAGAGTAGTGGCTGACATCTATTTTTTTGCTTGTACAGGATGGCTAAGATCAAGTGGCGAGAGAGAGATTGTAGAGACCTCCAAGAGGCATCATTACGAGATGGGAATGTGCGCGATACACTGGCCCATTGCAGTTTACTGAAGTTCATGGGGATACCCCTCTAAAACAAAAAAGGAGAAAGACTATAATACAAGTTGTACTGTCGTCACTCAAAGGGGTGACATTAGAGGGAAAGTCATTTGGAATTTCAAGGGATCAGGGGTCATTCCTTTGTGTGACATGATGAACCCTAGGAGACGGCTTGTTGGGACACGGAAAACACATTTGAAAGATTCAAGTGGATTTCATACTTGGACATCTTAGGAAGACATGTTGTAGGTCATTTATGTGTTGTGTTTGCTTCTGCGACCGCGCAATGAGGTTGTCGAGACAAACCAACATGATGTGAAAGAGGTCGTGGAAGCAGTGTCTCATGGCATGCTGGAAGGTGGATCCAGTGTTTTTCAAGCCAAAGGGCATGTATCGATACGCGAATGTGCCCCACGGGGTTGTGAATTCCGTCTTATAATGGTCTTCTTTCTGGATATGGATTTGGTTATATCTAGAAAATCCATCCATGAAGGAAAATTCCTCATGTCTGGCGCATGCATCGAGAATCTGATCGATGAAGGGTGTTGGGAAGTTGTCTTTGGGACACACCACATTAAGGTCATGGAAGTCTATGCAAACATGAATGGTACCTTGTTTTTTATTCACAGGACCATGATTATAAACCCAAGTGGTGTAGGCAATGGGATAGATGAAGCCGACTATGCGCAGCTTCTCTATCTCGGCTTTAACGGTGGCCACTTTGGAAGGGTGAATCAGCCACTGCTTTTGGCGTACGAGGGCCACATCGGGCCATGTGTCGATGTGGTGTTCCATGATGGATGGATCTAAGCTGGGCATTTCAGTGTAAGACCAGGTGAAGATGTCGCAAAATTCTTGGAAGAGAGCTTTGTAGGCAGCGACCTCTTCCAGGGAGCAAGCTGCCCTCACCATGATTTCTTCAACAATATCAGGATTGGTTGAGATGTTGATTTTGATGGTGGGAAAGATGTTGGCCATGTTCCCTTCTTCAAAGGAATCTGGTGCCGCTATGGGGTTCTTGAACCAGTCGACTTTCCCATGGATGAATATTTGGTTTCCATGGAAAACTGGTCAGACTGTGACACAAGTTCTTTGAGGAGGAAGAACAACCGATGGTGCATGTTGGCCCATGGGTATTTCGGGGAGGTTAAAGCTTCAAGTATCTCCTCATCATTGCGGAAGCAACAAAGAGACATGTCTAATGGACCGTTGCTAGAGGTGGAGATGAGTGGGTCTATTGAACTGGACATCATGTAAATGGACATGGTGTCTGAAGAAGGAGGTGTGGGATGAATTTCTTCGATCAGGGTGATCTCAGAATCTAGGAAATGTTGATAGAGGTCAGCTAAAGCCATTTTAAATTTGGTCAAGTCTTTGCAATGGTGAGAATAATGTCCATATAAACTGCAGAGGGCACAAGCATGGTTTGTTCTCAGTGACTTGTTTCTTACTATTGGCGCGGTTGGAGGTTCAACCACATGGAGGTTTTTGGTTGTGTCCATGGTATCCAAATGCGCACGGATCATTGGAATTTCAGGGAAATTTTGAGTTGGATGGCCCTGTTGTTTGCAGATGGTGCAAGGTAGGATCTGCCGAGGTTCTGCGGTGGCTTTGGCGTTCTTTCTCGTGGCCCTTTTCGGGTGGGGCGGTGCAGGTGCGGGTGCGATCGTTGGTTTTTGTGGACCAGGTGGTGGATGGGACTTGACCGCAATGGGTTGCACAGGTGTTAATACTACCTGGGGTATTGATGGTTGAGCTGGTGGATCAAGATACCACACCGAAATTCCCAATGTAAAGTTGGGCAGGTTGAGGGTGGCCATTACCGACTTGCTCATGACACCAAGCAGGGGAAAGAGGAAGGGAATTGTATGGACTGAAGAGGAGCCCGGATAACTCCCTGCTGGTTGTATGTGGGGGTGTGGTTGTGGTTGTGGCTACATGTAATGCTACAGCTATGGATGATGTTGTGGCTGCTGCTGGTGTTTCGGCTGTGGATGGTGTTGCGGTTGTGGTTGGGGATGTAGCTGCACTTATTGTTTGGGTGCAACTGTGCTAGATGAGACCATGCACAAGTCTGTAGTCTCATTTTGTGTCGATGGTGGTGACACTAAGGGGAAATGAGCTGTCATGGTGGTATCGACAAACAACCCATGGCCCACATTCAACAATGGGGAGGCTGGTGTGTTGTCAACCATGGTGTTGATTGCAGGGACAACATTGGTGTGTGTGGTCGTACTTGGTGGCTCAATGGTGGTGATGGTAGGGATAATGTTGGCGAGTGTCATTAACCCTTGCGGATCATGATAAGTGAGTTGATCAACCATCACGATCTTCCCTTCATGGGGGAACATCATGAGATGAAAGATAGTTGATGCCACCGTTCGCATGGCGTACATATAACTCCTTCCGAGGAGAAGGTTATAGTCCAGTTGAGCGTTGACAACCTCTATGTCAATCAAAATTGTCTTCCTGGCTAATGTGATGGGGACATGGGGGAGGATTCCTTGGGCTTTAGTGGGATGGCCATCATAAGCCCGCAGAGTTGTGGAGGACGGTTGCAGAATTGGTGATCCAAGTTTCTACGAGACTAGGGTAGACATAATGCATGTAGATTCCCCCTCATCTACTATGCATTGGTGTACAACCAAATTCCGGATAAACACCGGGATTTGGAAGATGATGGTGGATGGCATGCATGGTTCTCCATTCTCTGTGTCGAATGTGATCAGCTTGGAGTTGGAGGGGTCTACGGCCCAAAGGGCGGCAAGTAACGCTTTTTGCTGCATTGGGAACGTTTTGAGTACCTCTAGAGCAGACATGGCCATTGGTGTTTGGGCCAAATCATCCATGATGCTATAACTAACTGCAGCTCTAGTTGTGGTGTTATTAGCCACTTGGCATATGGGGGGGAGGGGGAAAGGGGGTAACTGAAGAGGTGTATTGACCGATTTGGACGTAGATTCTGCTGATGTGTCAATGGGTTCGGTGGTCGTTTCGTACTAATTTTTTCTAGTTTTTAGGTTGACCTCTTCAGTCGTCATGGCTAGCAGGTGGTGGACACCTGTTTTGACCGTGGGAGGTTCCCCTGGAGCGTTAAGATTAGGTTGGGGAGGAGGTGTGGTTGCCACCAATCCTTGGACTAGTAATGGGTTATGAAGCACCATAGGAAGAGGTCCTTATGGTGTCGGGTTGGGTTGGGCTTGATTTATAGCGTTGGTGGCCTGTTCAATCTCATTCTGTATGGCCTGCTTAGTGTGACCCATGAGGGGACACTCAAATGTGTAGTGCCCGTAGACCTCACAGAGTGTGCACGATTAGTTTGTGCGCAATGGGGTGTTGCATCTTGGTGCATTTGGTCGTGGGGGATTTTGGGTGGGTTGGTTTGCTGTGATATTGTTGGGAAGGTTTGGTTGTTGATCGCCTCCATGCGGTTGGTTATTGGCTTGGTTCTGGGGCCGATTATTTCTATCTTTCCCTTATTGATTGTTGTGGGTAGGCTGGCTGGGACAGTTTTGTTATGCAAATAATTGTCCCAATGGAGCAGGTGGAGCAGGGGCGAGGGCTTGAACCGCTTGCACTGGTGGTGCATAATAAATTTGGGTGGGTGATGGTGCCACAAATGTGGGAATTTTCCCTGCGTATTGTTCTGTCTGACATGCCAAGGCTTGATCCTACTGCGGTGGTGCAAGTTGTGCATCAAAAGTTGTTGCTCTAGAGTGGGACATCATTCTGGCATAGTCTAGAGTTTGGTTTTGGCAAGCAACACTAGCAGTGTTGCTTGGTTGTGGTGGAACTGCAGGTGGTGTCGGACGGTGTTATGGCTATTGGGAGACTGAGCCTATGATGCCATCTACAGCATGGGATGCCCCCGATGCATCCCGGTAGGAGGTACCCAGACGGGGAGCATCTGGAATGATATTGTAAAGGTATCCAAAATGTGCATAGATCAGGTCAAACTATTGGGCCTTCAGTATGGCCTCCTCTTTGGATTGGGGACATTTGGATGCGACATCCTTTGCCTTTGCTATGGGTGGGAGCAAGGTTTTGAGAAACCAATCCAAGAAGATCTTGTCATCAAGTTGGATATTACACAAAATACAACATCATTTCTACTCATGGATGTGGTTGGTTATATGGGTCGTGGTGCTCTAGCGGTAAGATAACAATATCTCCACCCCTTTGTCATATCTAACGGGGATTTGGAAATACTGCAGGAACATGAAAGCTAAGGAGTTGAAATCTGGGTACTTGGCTTGTGGTAGCTCAATGTACCATTTGGCTGCTGCACCTATGATGGTGCATTGGAACAGTCTTAGCCTGATTGAGTCATCTACAATGCTATTTGAGGAGCACCATAGATGAAATGTCATGATGTGATTTTGGGGACACTTCCCTACCTTCCCTTGAAACTTGGGAATGTCTAAGGGAAGTTTGGTTGGCATGGGGGGCCAAAAGGTTTGCTGGCGGATGGGGTTGTTTTTCAATCGAGCCAAATCAGGCAAGTTAAGATGAGCCATGAAAGGTAGATTTCACCCCAAGTTGATGTGAGATGAGGAAGGTATGGTGGTGGGGTTTTTAGGTGCATAATGTACCTGCATAGCTGGGGGTGCTCGTCGTGCCATTGTAGATGGGCCAATGCCCCCAAGTGTGGTGTGAGGAACAGTGTGGATGGAAGGCCCACTGCCCCCATGTGTGATAGGAGGGGTAGTGTATGTGGAAGGGGCACTTCCACCCTATGTGACAGGAGGGGTAGTGTATGGAAGGTCCACTACCCACAAGGGTTGCAGGTGGGATAGCTTGAGTGGTTACTATGGGTGGTGGCAGCTGACTGATGACAGTTTGCATGACCATGCTGGGGCCACCTGTAGTGTTGTTGGTGCTAATTTGTGGTGTGGACATGGGTCCACTAGTGATTGCTATGCCGAAAAATGGATCCAGGTTTGCACCAGCCATGGGGCTTGATGGTGCAGTGTGTAGGTCTGGTTTAGACTGATATGGGTTTGAATTTGAATTAGAGGCTATGTGGCCTTCTGATGGTGTGATAGGTCATCAAGAATGGTATCGACAGTGTCAATTCAATGACACAAATTGTGGTGGTTCGCCTCTTAGGCATGAGGAAGAGCGTGAGGGATCAATTGTGTTAGATTTGTGTATCAAACTAGTGGGAATGATATTTTGGACCCTTATTTCAATGGATTCCTATTGGCTGTAGGTGGTCACTCGGCCACCAAGACTGCCAGAAGACAGCGCTTGGATTTTTCCTCATGGGAATTCTACTCAATCGGTGGGGGTCGTTTCCCGTTTCACTTGGAAATTCCTCTCAACGGCCAGCTACTTTGGGGTTCCCGTGGTACTCCTCACAATGAGTTTCTGGGCAGAGCCCAAGTACTTCTCATGGTTAAGGAAGTCAGGGACTTATGTCCTCAAAGACTGCAAATTTTTGAACTTAGTGTAAATTTATCAATTTTAGTGGCTCTCTTAGCGTCATGAACTGAGTGGGGTTGATTTACATGGTATGGTGTGTATGTCTTTCTGTGTTTCTGTTATTTGGTGGCTGCAAATGGTTTATGAATTCATCATATTTTGGTTGAAAGAAGTAAATGAATAGGAATTTTGTAGATAGATACCATTTTTTACCCTGAAATGTGATAGCCTAACTAGGTGACTACCTTACACCTATATTCTTCTTCAACCAGGAGAAGGTGTTGGGCTCTCAACACAATGGGACCAATCCCATTCATATATCCATAGGTCACCTCCTGGATGCAAGGTTGGTCAATAGGGAGGATGCTTAGCACCGTGAGAAGCCCTCCTTCTCTACCCCCTCTACCTTCCAACTCATCCGTTTTTAATGGTTTCGAACAATATTGGGCGAAGGGCTTATTACTATACGAGCTGTGCCCTCCGTCTTATCCCAGAATACCTCAAAGGTTGATGACTGGGTAGAGGAGGAAGGGTAAGCAAGATTGTTAATTTTATGTCAGTTTTAGTTAGGCTATGTTGATTAACCAATTAATTTTTTTTGAATTTATACTTTGTTTGTACATGAAATTGCAGTAAACTGAAACAAAAACAAAAATGGGACTATTGTGCTGGACAGAGGTGGCTTAGCCGCAATGAAAGTCCTTAGTAAATTGAAAATTAACTTCTGAGTGACAGACCACATGTTTCTGGTCAAATGTGGCGAGGGGGTCACCAAATATTTCCAGAAACAGGCGAGGGGGTCACACAGATTTCATAGACAGAAGCGGTCTGCCTTTCTGAAGGAAGTCACACCTTTCAGGGGAAAAAGGGCGACTTGGTTGCACTTGTGAGGCCTAAATGAGTGACCTGGTCCCCTGTTTAGGTCTGATAAGTGTGACCTGCTTCAGATTGGGTTTTTTTTTTATATCTTGAGTTAGATCCGGTCGACAGTAACTTGTACTGTGGCCAAATGGACTTGTATTTTCCTTGTGGAGGATCGGTAGAAACAATAAACTATAAATAAACAATATTTAAACTAGATCTCACAAGAAATTTTAAACCTAGGGCACAAACTGAAATAAAACTTGAAATTTAAAAAACTGAACCAGGGATCCTGTGGGATCGACCTGGTATGGTCGCCAGTTCTGTAGCAGGGATTTCTCCCTTGCTACAGGGTAGGAATGACTACCTTCCATCTATAGGATGGAAGGATAGGTTCCTGTGTGGAGATGCAAGAAAAATAAACAGAACAGAAAGGAAGAAAATAAACGGTTGGTAGCCCCTCTGCAAACAAGGTTAGGGCTTGACTCTAGCTACTTGCAAACAACTATTAGAAACAATAAACCTACAAAAACATGTTAGAAATAAACATGCAAAGAGAAAATGAAAACCTACAAACCAGCTATGGATTAGATAAAAGAAAATAAATAAATCAAAACACACATGTATACCTTCTCTTTAGTGCAATGGGCCACCATGCCTTGGCTGGAAGAAGCACCTCTCTCTCTCTCTTGGCTATGGAGGAGCTATGGCTCAATGGAGGAGAGGAGGGATGTGGGTGGCTTGAGAGACAAAGGGTCTCAAGGCATCCACGGGCAGCATAACAGTATGCAAGGGAGCAGTTGTTTGAGAGTGACCCCCACCCCTCCTTTTATAGCTTTTTGGGGGACTTTTAGGGTTTTAAGCCCTTGGTCAAGGCTTTAGCCCCTTTCACCCTAACGTTAGCCCATTTTAGGGTTTTAGGCTCCTTTGAGGGGTTTTAGCCCCTAGGAGCATTATTTAGGCTCCTTTTTGGGGTTTTAAAGCCCTTTTACTCATTTTTAAGCCTTTTTGAGGGTGTGGGGATCTAATGGGGTGTTACGATGGTTGTGCATGGGTGTCCTTGGGTGGTGTACGCCATGTAGAGCTGAGTGAGAGATTTTTTGGGTTAATAGTTCCAATGTATTGTTGCCTGCATGATAGAGAAAAACAACCATGGGCAGTGGGTAAGTGATTTTGGTTTTGATTATATCTAACAGTTTTATTATCTGACACATTTTTGCAGAATTAAAATCACCGTTAGAAAGGGCAGTGCGATTCTGAATACTTGGTTCGGACATGAGGATAGATGATATGAATGATTATGCATGGGACCCCAATGCACATGAGGAAGATGTTGTGGGGGGAAATGTCAGAATTGGAAATGCTAAGACAGAGTCTAATGGGAGAAGGTTTCAAGATACTCCACCAAACTTTGCAGCCATCATGAGAAGCCTCAGGGTGGAGATACAGAGCTACAAAGAAGACAAAAAAAGACTGATTAAGGCTCAGGAGGAGCAAAATCAGCTGAACGAATCCATATGCATAGTTTGACATATATTCATAGGAAGATGAACTCTGGGGACTAGACAGTAAATCCAGAAGGAAGTAAGAACATTGTTAGAGGAAGAAAGTGATCTCCTAGTGGGTCGTCTGATGTTCAAAAATCCCCTGATGGTTCAAGTTTTTCCTCTCATAAGAATAAAAGGAAGAGATATCCTAGTGGATCATCTGACTCTGAAAGATCCATTGAATATTTGGGATCTTCACCTCATAGGGGTAGGAAGAAGAGGCATTACCAGAACCACTCACAAGATGAATTCAAGAAGGTAAGGCTTCCTACCTTCAATGGTGAGGTAAAGACTAGTCACGAAGCTAAAGCTTGGCTTCTAGGAATAAGAAAATATTTCCAAGTCCAAGATTCATCTAGAAATATGAGAGATCAAGTAGCCATTTTCAATTTGACATGAAGAGAATCTATTTGGTGGGAACAATTCAAGCAAGTAAAGAAGATAAATGAAAGAAATATTGTCTAGAAATAGCTCCAGAAATATTGCAAGCAGAAGTACCTCTCTGACCAGTACTATGATGATAAAATCAAATAATTCCATGAGCTGAGATTAGGACAACAAACCATGGAGGGATATGCAAACAAGTTCTTGGAACTACCGAGGTATGTCAGGTATTTTAAATATGAGAAGGTAAAAATCCATCGTTTTTTGAGTGGCATGCCTCGGTCCTACAAAGACCGAATTGAGTTCTATGAACCCAAAACTCTGGAAGAGGTGATAATAAAATCTAAGTACTGCTACGAGCAAAGAAAGAGAAAACATGACTAAGGCATGGAAGAATAATATGAATGAGAATTCTGATTAGAGGAAGAAAGGTTTCAAACCTCCTAATTTCTGGAATCAGCAGAAGCAACCATTCCAAGCTGAGAAGCAGCCAGCCAGAGTAGGGGGAGACAAACCAAGAGAACTGCACCAAAACAAAGAGCCTCTCCAGTGTTGGAAATGCAGAAGACCCCATCTGCATAGTTTCTAGCAACTGGAGAATGAGAATGCAAGGCTAGCATATAATATTCAAGAGGTAGAAACAGTGGGACAAGTAGCAAGGGTCATACCTAGAATTTATGCAGCACTGAAGGATCGCTAGGGGGATCACCAGTCAATGGTGGTTGAACTTGCAGGTAATATTGTTGAGCAATCTATTTCTATTTTGATTGACCTTGGTTCTAGTCATAGTTATATTTCTCCTATAGTAGTGGAGGTTTGTGCTCTTAGGAAAGCAAAGCATAACAAGTCATGCTTAGTTCAGCTAGCCACTGAAACTAAGAGAAAAGTTAATGAAGTGGTGTAGAAAAGGCCATTGGTGATAAATGGCCTGAGCACTTGTGTAGATATGAATGTTCTACCACTCGATTCCTATGATGTTCTCATTGGAATGGATTGGTTAGAATCTCAGAGGGTGAAACTTGTTTGTTATAACAATACTTTTGAATGCATGGATGGAGAAGGGAACCCAGTAGTTGTAAAAGGCATACCAAAGGTAATTTATGTAAGATAGATTTCAGCAATGCAATTGAAGAAGTTTTGTAGAAAAGGTTGTCAGTTGTATGTAGCCCGTAATTGAGGAGGCAGCAGAGAATGAAACTCTCAAGTTGGAATACTATCACGTGTTGCAAGAATTCAAAGATGTTTTTCCTGATGAGATTCCAGGGCTTCCTACAAAGAGAGACATTGATTTCATGATTGAGCTTGTGCTAGGAGCAGCACTGGTGTCCAAAGAACCTTATAGAATGAGTACACCAAAAATCTTAGAGCTGAAGATGCAGTTGCAAGAATTGTTGGAGAAAAAGTATATCAGGCCGAGTGTGTCTCCTTGGGAAGCACCAGTTCTGTTCATAAAGAAGAAAGATGGTACACTCAGATTTTGTATTGATTACAGACATCTGAACAAATTCACGGTGAAGAAAAAATATTCCTTTCCGATAATTGATGACCTCTTTGATCAAATGAAAGGAGCAAAGGTATTTTCCAAGATTGACTAGAGGTTTGGTTACCATCAGGTGAGAATCAAGGACAAAAACATTCATAAGACAACCTTCAGAACAAGGTATGGACATTATGAGTTTGTAGTGGTACCATTTGGTCTCACAAATGCACCAGCAAATTTTATGTGCCTTATGAGTGTCTTCAATAGGTATTTAGACAAGTTTGTTCTTTTCTTCCTTGATGACATTCTTGTTTATTCTAAGAATGAAGAAGAGCATGAAGAACATTTGAGACTAACATTGCAATTTCTTAGAGAACATCAGTTGTATGCAAATATGAGCAAGTGTGACTTCTATAAAGATAGAATTCAGTACTTGGGTCACATTATTTCATAAGAGGGTATATCTATGGACCCTGACAAGATTGAAGCTATCAAGAATTGTCCTACTCCCAAGAATGTGACAGAGGTAACCATTTTTATGGGGCTTGCGGGATACTACAAGAGATTTATTGAAGGATTTTCCAAGGTTTCACATGCTACAACTTCTTTGCAAAGGAAGGGGATCAAGTTCGAATGGACCTCGAAGTGTGAAGAAAGTTTCCAGTGTTTAAAGTATCTTCTCACCAGTGCACCAGTCTTAAAAGTTGCAGACTTAGAGAAAGATTTTGTGGTATGTACAGATGCATGCGGTCAATGAATTGGAGGATTTCTTATGCAAGACAACCACATGATATGCTATGAATCCAGAAAGATGAAGGAGCATGAGAGGAATTATGCCACTCATGATCTAGAACTTGCAGCTATAGTACATGCTCTCAAGATGTGGAGGCATTACTTGATGGGCAGAAAATTCGAGTTAAGGATAGACCACTGTGGTCTGAAATATTTGTTTGATCAGCCTACTCTAAATGCTAGGAAAGCTAGATGGCTGGAATTTTTATGTGATGTTGATTTTGAAATAAAGCACATAAAAGGTAAGGAGAATAAGGTAGATGCTGCACTTGGAAGGAAAGTTCAAGAAATGCATGTGGCATCTACTAGCATTTTCCAATCAGATTTGAGATAGTAGATTATAACCAAAATGTTGAAGATGAAATGTATGCGTAGGTAAAGGATAAATTACAACAGCAAATCCTTGAAAAGAATGATGAAGGTTATAATTTAGAATAGGATGGACTTATTACTTATAACAGAAGAATGTATATTCCAAATGCGGTAGATTTAAGGAGGGTTGTTATGGATGAAATCCATCAAACTCCATATTCTGGTCACCCAGGATATCAGAAGACAATTTCTACAGCAAGAAAGCAATAGTTTTGGCTATGCATGAAGAAGGACATGGATGAATATATTTCAAGTTGCATGAAGTGTCATCAAGTGAAGGTTCAACATCAACACCCAACAGGTTTGTTACATCCTTTTTTGGTTCTAGAATGGGAATGGGAAGTGATTTCCATGGAATTTATTACAGGATTGCCGATGACTTGGAGAGAACATGATTCCATCATGGTTGTGGTGGACAAGTTGATGAAGGTAGCACATTTTATACCAGTAAATTCCATGCATAAGACTGATGATATTGCTAATATTTTCATGAAATAAATTTTTAAATTGCATGGATTTCTTAAGGAAATAGTCTCTAACAGAGATGTTAAGTTCACTTCTAAATTTTGGAAAGGATTGTTTGCAAACTTGGTAACAAAGTTGAATTTCAGCACTTCCTACCATCCTCAGATTGATGGTCAGACCGAGAGAGTTAACCAAGTGCTTGAAGACATGCTTCACATGTATGTGATGGACAAACCATCCAAGTGGGAGGACTATTTACATTTGGTAGAATTTGATTATAATAATGGACAGAAAGCATCCTTAGGGATGTGTCCATATGAATATTTGTATGGAAGGAGGTGCATAACACCAGTAAATTGGGATAACCCAGTGAACAAAGTTGTGATCGGTCCAGAAATGCTCAAGGAGATGGAGCAGGAAGTTGTAAAAATCAGAAAAAACCTAAAGGCACCCCAGGACAGACATAAAAGCTATGCAGATAAGCATAGGATGAACAATGAGTTCAGTATTGGGGACCATATTTACCTCAGGGTGAAGGAAAAGAAAAGTTCTTTGAATCTTGGGAGTTGTGCCAAACTGTCTCCTAGATACCGTGGGACATTTGAAGTGCTTGAAATAATAGGACTAGTTGCATATAGAATTGCATTTCCAACTAGCACTAGGAATAATAATGTTTTTCATGTTTCTTTGCTCAAAATATATGTACATGATCCTAACCATGTAATAAATTGCGATGTGATTCATGTGGAACCAGAGGGAGAGTTCCAAATCGAGCCAAAGTGCATCCTTGCCAGGAAGGTCACAATTATCTGGAACCGAGCAATAGGACAGGTGAAGGTTCAATGGGAGCACTACGGTCCTAAAGAAGCTACATGGGAGTTGGAGGATGCCATGCGACTGTCACATCTATTTTTATTCAATTCTGTAGATAGTTGAGGGTGGTACCAGCAAAGAATTTTTGTTCAATGTTGTAAAGCACTGAGGAAAGTGTTGTTGAAGGGGAGGGGAATGTAACATCCCAGTTTTGACCACATTTTCATTTAAATAATATGATGTAAATAATCATGGTGTGAAGCTCAGGGAAAAATCCCCACCATCAATTTAGTGTTTATGTTTCGGTGATTAATATTTAGGCCGATGGTATTTTTATGCTAGCTGAATGTTATAATTTTGGACATCAGGTTAATTTGCGATTTTTAATTAAAATCCTAGAGCCAGCTATGTCAATGGGCATATAAGGTGCATATTGAAAGAGTGGGAGGAAATTCGAAATGGGCAGAGTACAATTTCTAGGAAAAACATTTTTTTAAAATTTTTCTTGGTCAAGAAAACACCAAGAAAATGCCTTCCTTTCCCTTATGCAGTCGTGTTTCACCTTCCCCTCATGATTTGGACTATGTTGAATGTTTTGGAAAGGGGGATTTTGGCATTGACGCAGCAAGACAAACCACTCTGAGTCTTGATCCTTCAGTAGTCGTTCTGGCTTAGGGAATGCTTAGAAATTTGTAATTGTTGTGTGTGTATTCCTTGGCTTCTGTTACATTTTTCTAAATCCAAAACTGATATCGTTGTGTGTGCATCCTTGTTTGACATATGAGCTGATTTGGGGAATGGAAATGGATTCTGGACTTGCTTGATAAACCTAGTGTGGGAAGGAACCTCATAGACCAATGTATAGGGCTGGTTTTATTCTTTGCATGCCCTGAATAGCACTAGAAGGGAAGTAATTTACTAAGGGACTATGTAGCAGAGAAGGGGATGCTTCCTTGTGTTGGGTGTGTAAATGTTTATAATTCATGCTAGATCCGGTGTAGGTGTCCATAGCTTAGCAATCATTCTTTCCACTTCCTTGGCAGCCTAATAAACCCAGCTGGAAGGATGCCTTGGATGGTAGCTGGATAAACCCATCTGTTGGCTTGGTTGTGTCTCATGTGCATTTGGCTAAGTGTAAACCACTCCCTGTGTAATTATGATAAACCCAACTACAAGGATGGATTGGCTGGTAACCTGATAAACCCATCTGTTGGCTTGGCTGTGACTTGTAACTTTGTCTATGTGTAAATCACTGTCTGTGTAAGCCTGATAAACCCAACTATGTTTTCTTGGATGAGTTTCATTGTATCCTTGGCTATGGGGAAGTCTAATAGTGTTCCTTATTCCTTGGGGAAATCATGCCCGTCTCTGGGGTGGTAGATTTGCTGAGAGATTGATGAGCACACTAGCCTATGGTTGTGTGGAACGTTGCAACGACATAGCTAGTTACGAGACAAGCTTCTAATAAAGATAAGTATTTATTGTGCTTCAATCCCTGCAACTATACTTGTTTATGAATGAATGTGAATATGATGAATGCTTTAATCAAATGTATTTGATGCAGATGTATATTTCATGAATGATGTATATCTGTATGTAATTTAATTTCAATGAATTTTCTAAGTTGTTATGAAGTTAGATCGGCCAGATTGGTGATGGCCTGGATGTTGGAAAACAGTTTTATAGTTAGAAATTTTCATCAGCAGATCAAAATTCTGCATATTTAACCTTTCTGCAACTTGCAGGATGTGGAATGCGGAAAAGACATTTTGCGAAATCTACTTTCCATAATTCCATTCCACAATTTCCATTCCACAATTTGCGGGATGCGAGAGGTGGGAATGACTTATGGTAAATTTTGATTTCCCCAACTTTGATCTCGGCAACGACCGTTCCTCATGCGGGATGCGGAATGCGGCATGCAAGATGCGAGGTACACGAGTGAAATTTTTATATGTTTTGATTCTGCAAGTGAAGCTCTCTGCACCATTGATTTTCTGTGGGATGATTCTCTGTTGTTCGATCTCTATGTGATTGGGGAAGATAAAGAGTTATACACGGTCTGGATCAGAATGTTAGCAGGAGAAATTATTGCTTGTGTATATCTTTAAAGAAAAAAAAGAACCAGGAATCATCATACGAAAGCAAAATCAGAGATAGGTAACTCAGGTAGAAGAGTTGGGTCGCATTCGCTCCTTTGAGGTGGGAGGG